>BJFM01000474.1:49993-78428 GCA_016586285.1 Arothron firmamentum | reverse complement strand
TTTTTGTCCAGCTATGATGTGTATGTGGAAGGTTCAAGCACATTCATACCTCAGTTGTAGGTGTTCAACACACTGTAGTTGCTTCACTGAGGGGCATATACAATATTTCTCTGGAGGAGCTTTATTGATTTTGATATTGTATTTTGTGATCCCGCCAAAAGTGGTTATTGTTTTGTCACAGCTCTAGTGTGTTTTTTCAGCTTCTGACACACACTTATGAAATGAAACATCTGGTGATGCAAAATGGTTTCTCTCTATTGAACAAAGTAAAAACATCTTCCAAATTTTAATTATCCTATACTTTATACTTTCACGCTTTGCTTCTGCCCTCAAAGGATTCTTGTCCTTTGGCTATGGTTTGATTGTGGTCAAATTTTAACCTCCATACATCGTGTGTGCAGACAAACACACACACATGCACACCCACACACACACTCGCGCGTGCGCGGCAACAATTATGGAAGTGTTTCATGCCAAGAATGGTTTCTTGCAATCTTGGAAACAATCAAAGATTAAATGTCCAATATGAAAAACTTTTTTCCTCAAAGAAGGCCTAACAAGAAAGTCCTCAAAACCAGTAGGAGGCGCCAGAGAATAACTAACTTTAGGTTTTAAGCAATGACCCACTTGCATATTTTGCACTTCTCTATGCAATAGCTCACCTAACTAAACATGCACATACAAACATTTACTCAAAATGTCATGAACTAAGTAAAACAATTTTAATCAAAATTACCTCGAATTTTTGAAGATGCTTTAGTTTAATATAATTAATTTTAATTGAACTCATTAAAAAGCTTAAGTGGCATGCCTGCACACGCCAAGCAGACCATAATGTCAAAAAAATGGAACACTAAATAGTAAGATATTAAATGAAATTAACATGGGGGAGGCATTGATTTGGTTGTTTTTCTAGGACAGGGACTTATTTGGATCAGTTAACTGGTTTTAACTGATATATTTATATTACAAAATAATATAAATATATTTTTAAATTTAGATTCACATTCTAGAGCACTGTTGTGTGCTGCATAGCCCCCTGAGGTAAATTTGAGTTTTGATTGCGGCTTAAACAAAATTGACTTGGCTTGAGCGCAGATGGCTCCAGGAGTGCCAAACCTGACAATCATATGCAAGTTTATCTTATCATCTGTTTTATACAGCAGATATCAGCTGAAATTTAGGGCTAAGTGTCCCCAGCCTCCATACTTAATGTTTAATCAGTTTAGACCTACAGGATAGAGAGTGTTCCTTTGTTTCTTATAATAACCACCATTTTTGCAGCTGCTTCAGAAATCATGATTTATTCAGTATCAAATATGAAGTTGTCATACTTCATTTACATAAGAGTTACATCTGATTTAATTTTAGAAACAAATTTACATATCTTTGAGCTTATAAAAGTCAGATAAGAAAAAATACATAATAAATACAAAGAGCTTTGTAGATGCAAATCAATCAAAAAAAAGTATTTAAAATATTGTATATCACAAACAATACAGTGGAGAAACATTTTATGAATGGGCCATTTGTTGTGATCTGTTTAAAACCAAGGTAAATGAGTATTATGTGACAGAACTCCTCACATATATGCGGTCTGTGGGGTAGATTCTTTCTGTGTGGTGAAATTGCAGCAGAATCCGCAGCCTTTTTTTCCCCTGCAGCAGTTGCAGCACAAGGGGCACAAGTACAGGTGACTCTGACGCTTCTCCCTGATGTGACTCGGCTTCTGAGGGAGAAGGGGGGGAGAAAACACAGTTAGAGACACACTTGTGTTTATCCGCTCCTTGTGTGGTGAGAACACTGGGAGACTCCACGGGGGAAAAAACATTCACTTAAATTTTAATTTGCTGACAGTAATTGGCTTAATTTGTGCAGTCAATTGAACATACCATCCACGAGTCCATTGACATTTCTTGATGTGCCACAACTGGAGTGTCATTGATCTCTGCCTCCTCCAACTCCTGCACCTGTTAATGAATTATGCATGTTTAGGAGCCATTCTGACAAAACATTTACAGCTAATAAGCAAATGAAGCGAGTTTAAGTTAAAGTCTTACCCTGGCGAATGGGCTGGCGGAGCTCCCCAGAATGCAAATAAAGGCGAGCACGAGTGTCACTGCAACTGCAATGCTGAATGCCTTCATTTTAGAGAGGGATGTTTATATGATTTAGCTGTTAAATCCTTTCAGTAATTAAGGCTGATGGTTCTTTTCGCTCATGGGTGTCAGACCACCAAGGAGCACCACAGTATCTTCTTCAGTGATGGATGGGGATCACCTGGTCGAGTGGATTTCTGCAGATCTTTCTGGTGACCCTCGTCAGCTTGGAGTCCTTTTGCTGTGTGATGTTTGAGAATGGAGTGTGCTCTGGTATATATAGGCAGTTGCGCTCAGTGTTGCCTCATCACTGTGGGAGGCCCAGTTGGTTCTTGGCAGCAGTTACCTAACTCTGTTGGGGGGAAATTTTCTGACTCCTCATTTCCCTTTTAGGGAATTGCCTGAATTTCTCTGATCTAGTTTTTATTTAACTGCATCAAATCAACTGTGAAATTATTGAATTTTATTGAAATGGAATGACTTTCCAGAGAAAGGACACATAATTCCACACGTGAACACTCTGCCGCTACTGCATTTTCAATTCTGCTTTGACTTCTTGAGTACTTAATATTCGGAGAGACTCAACTGAAATGTGACTTTTCCTGAAACAAATTGGGACTCGAAGATTCTCACAAAAAAGATCAAGATCGCCTGAGTCAACCCAAGCACAACTCACTGATCTGCATTTGCTTTGACCTTAGAAATCACTCAGTGAGTGGAGGAATCCTCTCCGGAATATCCATTGCTTAGTCTAAAGGATGTAATTACAAGCTCTCCAATGGAATAATTAGGCTCTCGCTTTCAGCAGTTTTTTTTACATAATACAGTAGAACCTGCAGTTGAATACATTTAAGCTCCATTGAGAGGAGTGGAATTGTAGCCAGAATCAAATAATCTTTTTAGTTAAGAGCCAAGTTGTTTTTAATATGCATTACATATCTTACTTATGTGTGCTAAAACTAAGTCCAATAAAAGCACTGCAAGTATGGATAAAGTACATCAAGCAAAGTACAAAATCTATCCAATTTGTACATAGAGAATTACAGGAAAAACAGGCTTCTGTCCTGCCGCGTCGGTCTGTCTTGTTCACTGATAACCCTGCTGGCCTGTGTGTCCTCGGCTTGCCCGTAACATGTAGTCACAGATCACAATCAGTGACGGTGGATAAGTCATAACTTTTGTAATATACGTAGGAACAACCTCTTGTTTTTATCTGTGTCTGTGCATTTGAATGAATTTCAGTCATTTCATGTCCATGCATCATCAACATGTCCTTAACGTCATTTGAAGCATGACACAGCTTCTGAGGAATATGAATTTAAGACACGGAATCGTTTATCTGTTAAATTTATAAGATGAGCTTTTCAGAACGTGCGACACACTAGTAAGAATTGCCATTCTTGCAAAATCTGTTGTGAAAAGGAACCTCTTCAAAACAAATCTAGTAGATCTACATTGTGCTTGATTGTGTGTGTTTAGCATGTGTGTGTTACCCAACAGCCGCCAAGCCTATCAGCAGGAATCTTCTGGCCAAACAAAATGAGGCACCAGAATGGCGGGCAGATTCACCTCTGCAGGCGCCACTTTACCTTTTTCCTCCTGTTCAAGGGCATTGCCCCCGTCTGTTTCATCATCATGCTCTGCTCATATCCCCTATTTCGGACACTCTAGCCCCTCTTCTATGCAATCTACTTGGTGCAAGCCCCCCAAAATAATAATTATTGGTGCACCTTGTGTTAGTCCAAACACATTGACATAACATGTCTTACACTCAAAACATTATTTTAAAATTAGGACGTGGAATTTCCAGTGTGGCTCATAATAACCGCATATGTGTGTAAATAGATATAAAATAGAATTCCACTTTTGAACATAGGGGACAGTATGGAGCACTACACTTTGAATTCCCCAGATTGGGCAAAATCCTGGAAATTCCCAAAGTCTCTTTAGAGTATAAATCTTAAAAGAAATATATAACAGGTGTAGAAATGTTTAATATGTCCAAGAAAAATAAAAAAAAGAATAATAAATGGAAAAAGTTGGTTTTAAAAATTCAGACTATCACCATATTGCACCATAGCATTTGTACCTCTATTTAAGCTTCAGATATACAATTCCTTCAGGATATACTGTTTGCCAAGTCTATATAAAACAGACATAAAGTCCTCCAGCAATAATTCAATTTAAACAATTTTGAGGAGGCACCACTTGAGTCATACAGCATTCAATAGTTCTTTAATGAACTGATGAGATGTACTGGAGTCTACCTCCTGTGACCTAAAAAAAAAAAAAAAAAAAAAGCTCATGAGCTCAACATTCATCCAAAAATACTTTCTCTTTCTGTGATAAATTTTTACAAAAATGTCCATTGGTGTTAAATGATGAAGTGGGGACATTTCAGTTCGAACAAAATGTTCTGCAGAAACACATTAGCCATTATTCAAGCCATCATTCTGGACCCGAGGAGAGACTGTAGCTGTATTTCACATATGATCAGATACTAAAACGATGACAATAATTTTTAAACTGTGGCTGATTGCATAGAATTTGACTGCTGCTGGGACTGAATTTGTGACTGATATGACTTCTACATTTCTAGATCCCTAAGTTGTAGTTATTATGTTTCGGGTTTGTTTTTTTTAATTGAATTTGAGATGTAGTTTTTGTTGTTGTTTTTTGCCTTCTTAACTACTTCCCTGAAGAAACTGTCGCTAAAGTAAGATAACACTCTTAATGGAGCATATTAAGCTCTCGGGTTTTAAAGACATACAACAATACTGAGGTGCCCTTGAGCAAGGTAACAGCCACCCAAATGCTCAGCGCGCCTCTCCAGGGTAGTTAACTGACTCTGACACCTCTCCTTCAATAACTGCATGTGCATGTGTCTATTGTATGTATAATAATGTGCATAATCATAATCTGTCGTGTACTTATGTCTTTGTCAGCATAATGTATCTGACAGAAAGAACACTAAGAACGGGAATACCATTCTCTTAAGCTTAGAACCCAGGAGAAAGACAAATTGAATCCAAGTTTCCGAACAATAACTTGCGCAGATAAATTTATCGATCAATTTTTGAAGTAAGTTGTCAGTTCTAAAGGGTAAAATGACCCAGCAGGCATTTGTTTGGTACTTTTAAAAAGAGAGACCGACAGAGACGGACAGACTGATGTACTGGAGATTATCAATCAGTGGTCAGGAACGTTCGATCAGAGATCAGTCACGTTAAACAAAACTGGGACACACAGACGCCTGCCTGGCTGTGTGTGTTTTAATGACGGGTTGGAGGGCAGCCTAAACCTGAGAAACATTTTAATGTCTGTCGTCAGAATAATGAGTAATACAAGCCGCATTTGCGCGGATCCACAAGATTATATGGACCGTGGATGCATCGCCTTTTTTTTTTTTTTAAAATATATGTATAATCAAAACGCTTAAATGCCTCAACCTGCAGAGTCAAAGCCAGTCTTAACTAGGGCTTAAAAGCGCCTTTCATCCATCATTGATCTTTTTTCACCCAAGGTGCCCTCAGTTTGTTGCAGCTGCTTAGTGTTAATTTTACCCGCGTGTTGATCAATCAATTTTCTGAACGTATGCAAAGGCCGTCCCCCAGTCCACGTTTGTGTTAATCCCTCCAATCTGTTTAAATGCTTCATCCACCTGTTGAACTTAATTCCAAAAATGAATCCTGTTGATAGGCTGAGCTTTCAAGAATACCGACTGTGAAATGGACTATTCTAGATTCGATGAATAATTTTTATTACTCCCCACCCCATTACATCTGCGGGGCAATTTAGATTGCAGTATTCGATGCCAGTCTATAAGGAATTTTAAATTAAAATATGTCAGCTATTCTCACTAGATTGTGATTATTTTATTTTGGCCATTATTAAAGAGGCTAAAATATTCTTTTAGGGAAACAGATTTTTATGTATTTCTAACTTTTTAATTCTGCCAGAAGGGTTTCAGCTGAGATTTTCATCTTTTGCTTCAACTCTGTAAAACTGAAAGGGAAACTGAATTTAGTCATTTTTAGTCTGTTACTAACATACGTTTGCCTTTTGCTCTAACCCCCATACTATCATGGACCAATAGAAAATTGAAAATTTAAAAAAATACAGTATAAAAAAGGAGAATCTGAAAGTGCATTTGCTCATATTTACTATATCAAGCATTCTTTTCTGACCCATATTCTCTGTGCAGTTATTTCAATGTACCCTGTGTGTATAATCAATTACTATGCATACTATATGCATAGTAATTTGATATACAGACAATTTCTTGAAGCTACTTTGACACAAACAAGATCAGAAGACTGAGCTGGAGATTTTTGGATCTGTCCAAGATCCACATTTGAACAAGTCACAGTCAGTCCACAAAGGTTAATAAATAGTTAAAAAAAAACATCATTTTATTAAGAAAAGAGGTCTTACAATCTAACCTGAGAAGAGTGAGACTGCTACAGAAAAAAGAAAAAAAATGTCCTCTTTTGGCATTTTAAAAAATGAAACACAAGGAGAAAAAAAAAAGAATTAGCCAGAAGTGACCTTTCAGTTGTGAACACCCATCTTCCATTATCTTAGCATTATACATGTCTTCACATTCACATTTACTCAGAGCTTGCTGAAGTGGTTAAAAAAAAAATATATATATATATATCATTTCATTTTGGCTTGGATCCTTATTCTGATAGATCAGACACTCATACCATCAGGCCTGAATCTAACTGAAAAAAGTACTTTCAAAGCACAAGCTGTTAACTTGCAGGCTGAGATATTTAAATGCGATAGTCTGCCTGATTTTGCCAGGGGTCTGACTGTTGATTTTGCTTTGCTGGATCCTGAGATGTTGACACAGGAAGAAGCAATCATGCTTTAATGAGAGGCTTTGAAATTCTTGATATCTCTATTCCTTTTTATCTCGCTTAAAGCTATACAAAACTTGCATCATGTATATTCATTCACAAAATTGTCAACAGTGTTAATATTGACTTATGGTGTTTGCACAGGCTGTTAAAGTTAATTTATTGTTGCCTGAGTGGGTGGAGAAATTCTAGACAAATTCCAAGTTTGTAAGCTTCCAAGTACTCTCACTTTTCATGAAGAATGTGTTATTCTCAAATAAGGAGTGTGGCTCAGTGTTTCTGCGTCTCTGAGCACAGCTCCCCACAGTGCTTCCTCACATCTTGTGCACTGAGCTCCAGTTGAAGTCTTGCAATACCAAAATAGGGCAAACAGCTTAAAATGATGCATGTGGGGATAATTCTTACATGCAGTGAGATGCTGGTAAATTCAAAATGAACAAAGGGAAAAAAAAACTCCACAATACCAAATGTTAATTTGGCAAAAGTTGGTTTCTCATTGTTGTGCTCTCATTGTTCATTTCCATTGGGAAGCAATTTATCTTGTATGGGGTGCATGTTTCTGGTCAAGCAAATACAACAATTCAAGTATACCTTATATTTCAAACCAAACTCTTAAGATTGCACACATCATGACAAAAGGCCAGCATAGTGTTAATGAGTTATTGATTGCTTACTCTCAAACATAATCTGCTTTAGTTAATTGGAAACATCTGTATTCAAAATGGAGATATATACACAAAACAGCTCAAAAAAGGGGATCAGCACAACTCTCTTATCTTTGGGGCGACTGTGCTTTCCAAATCAGTGTAACTGGTCACCACTGAATTATCTGTCAGCAAGAAGACTAATAAATTAAAGCAGCTAAAAACAACATTAATACAGAACAAAAAAAAAACTTAGTAAAAGCATGAACTAAGAAAAAAAAGTATAATTTGGAGGAAAAAACGCTGATGGAAAAGTAAATCAAACAGCCCATGAATGAAGCGCTATAAATACAAAACAAAAGGTGGGTTCAGAAGAATATTACTAGCATTAAAGCACTCTGAAGGTTAGAAGTGGCTGTCTTTTCTTGAAGCACATTTCTACTGAGCTGTAATGGGTGGTTATCTCAAGAGGATTGGAAGAGTCAAGTACAGCCACAGTTGGCCAGTGAAGGGATCGCCACCTAGGAACCCAGATGAGGACGCTTATTGTGAAAAGAAAGTGATGCTTCAGCAGTCCTTTTTTTATGATCTCGCCTTCTTTTCCACGTCTCACTGATGGTGCCTCTCACCCATTAGATTTGTCTCTAGTTCACTGGGGTGGCGTCTCTCCCACTATCTCGATGCCGTGCTGCTGGAGTTGGGCTCGAAGTATTGCATTTTCATTCTTTAGCTCTTCAACCTAAAGAAGTACAGGATACAACAAACATTCATTAAACACCTCTTTATCTGCATGATGTGGATTTTTTTTTTTTTTTTTGCTGAAATATCATAAAGCAAATTTTATGAAGAATGAAGAAGAAGCTTTATGAAGAGTGCTGGCTGAGTGTAATGCATACATCCAACCTCTAATGATTACAGAGGATGTGCAGCTCTTCTGAAAGACAGCCCTGTCCAACAACCAATGTAATTATCAAATCAGCTATATCATCTCTGCTCCATTCCCCTTGAGTGAATCTAGATTTCCCTGGTTCCCTACTGAGAAAGTGAGGAAAAGATATAAAGCTTTAAGCTTGTGAATATACTGCCAAGCACCTTGCAGGCCTGGGATTCATAAGACTTCACAGTACTTTCTTGAGCATTAGCATACAGTTAGTTCTCACAGAACTCTGGGGTATAATATTCCCACAGATTTTAAAATGCTGATTTCAGGTAACTTTAGGTGAGTGCCTATGTTTTGATCCCCTTTGTCAGGCTGTGATGATCAGCTATTAAGTATAAAGTCTCAGTGAGACTCTTTGAAAAAAAGATACTGCATAATAACTGAGATGGATTCCAAGATCCTGAGGCTCAAGCAAAAGGATGTTGCAGTGAACTCCAACGTAAACCTATCTATTCAGTCCATTGGTGATCTTTATACATATCTACCACTAGCCCAACGAACATCCTGAAAATCTCATTTAATCTACCTGCTGTCTGCATAACCCATTGTCCATCTGTATCCTCTCCACTTCTTTCAGGCTCTCCTGCAGTCGCTGGTTATTCTGTCTGAGCTCCCGGATGTAGTCGCAAGCTTTCGACAGGATGCCTCCTTTACTCTAGGCAAACAGATTTAAATGGATTACAGTTGACTACAAACACAACATTAGCAGCAGTGTACAGATGAGTAAAAATGCTTACTGCTCCAGTTTTAGTGCTGTCCATATTGCAGTCGGGGATGATCTTGGAAAGTGTGACAATCCAGTTGTTGATCTTGTCTCTTCGTCGCCTCTCCACTAATAATTTATAATGTAAAAGATTTTTTAAGAATGAAAAGGGTTTTTTTTTTCCAGAAATAATTTTGTTATCAATATTTAACAGAACAGGTTTTTCTTTTCAAGATTATTAATGTCAGTGACGGCACCGTTAACTCCTGCCCATTTTCACAGCTCAACAGCAGCCTCTAGCGGCCAAACTATATCCCGTGCTTCCTAAAAGTATGTGATCATTGAGATGTTCGCATTTGGGTGCTTGAGAAACCCTATAGGTGGACCACTGGAATGATAATCCCTGGGAAAGGGTTTGGCCAGCACTAATTACAAGAGACAGGAACCAACCAAACCACAGGAGTTTCATGAGGATCAAAATGTCAAAAGGAAAGGAGATATCTGAGGACATTCGGCAAGAGGGTGGTGACTGCCCATCAGTCCGGTGGGGGGCCATAAGACCATCCTCAAAAGATTCCAGTTCTATTCAGCAATTGAAAAACCTGTTTTTTGCTTTACAAATAGAAGGCCTCGAACGTAACAGTAACTCGACGTACATCAACACTATCACAGAGGCTTCAGGTAAATAATAAATAGGGGAAAAGTGTAATCCACATATCACCATTGGATAATTGCAGACTGCTCTTGAAACATCTGGGACCAATGTGGGCATGTCAATATTTAGAGGAAAACTGGACAGCAACGACATTCATAGGAGAGTTTCTAGAAGGAAACCTCAGCTCACAGACAAAACCAAAAGTTCTTGTGCAATTTTGTTCTCTGGACGGATAAGAATCATTTGATCAGAATTAGAACCGTCGGATTTGGAGAAAAACCAACACTGCAATACCAACAAAAGAACCTCCTCCCAACAGTGAAGCATGGTGGTCAAAATGTAAAGGTCTGGGGCTGCATTTCTGTTTCTCAACCTAGAAAATTCAATATTATTCATAAATCCTAGACCAGAATTTCCTACCATCAGTCAGGGAGTTGGAGATGGGATAGAAGCAGACGCTGCAACAAAGACAATGGCTCAAAGACCGCCAGAATGCAATTACTCAGTACTCAAAAACTAGAAAGGAATTGCTTCAGAGAGTGAAGATTTGCACTCTGGATTGGTCTAGTCAAAGTCCAGATGTATTACATTAGGGCAAGGCTTGAAATTGGTCAGTACCATCATATCATATGTCCTTCAAAGCCCTCTGAAATGGGTGACTTGTGCAATTAGTGGACAAAAAAATAGTTGCTTGTTATGGAAGATGTTTGGTTAAAATGGGGCCAAGCTCCTAACTGAAAGGCTTCACATACTTTAGCATGCTTTCCTTTTCTGTGAAATAAAGTACTTTTGTAAAATAAAATAATGAAAATATATCTTTTCCTGTGTGTGGAGTATTTGAAAGTTGAGCTTTGCATTTGGATGTTCGCTTACTGAAATTATTTCTCTGTTATCTACAACAACCATGTCTCAAGGGTTTACAAACTTTCAAGCAGCAATGTTCTACTATTCTATATACACACATTCACAATATATTTAAATACATTTAGACGAAAATACACTATGATACTTTGCACAGCAGTTATGAGTGTTAGTTCATACTTTTTCCTCAGTAATTAGCCAATTGCTCACCTTCATTATGTTGTGCTCTTCTCCTTTCATCTCTAGGTGTCCGTGGTCCATCCATTTTGCTGCAGACAGAGTGGAAATTAGATTTGTTATTACACCCTGACATTTCATTTCTGGCTGTGCGAAACCAAACAGAGCCTGTAAGTTCATTTAATCCTGTGTTTATAATTATTTTCGCACCCTCGAGTTGCCTGTTATTATTTGCAAGGATAGAAGGATAGCGACCAATAGAGCCACAGCCGTACCAGTGAGGCAGTCCAGACATACTCTGTGGCCTGAAGCTAGACTGGTTGGATTGGAATGCTAAAAGCATCCAACCTTCCTATTCTTCTTGGCCCCCAGGTGTTGCCCAAAGAGAGTGCTCTGATTTATTATGCTGTAAAATTACAACACTGTCGAAAAGCAAATGTTGTCTATGGTAGTCTAAACTACAGCTAATGACACAACTGTCTCTTGTCTTTGTGTTTTCCCTATGGTGTTCTGTTAATTAAGTCCTTGAGATGTGCCAGAGAGCCTCGTGCAACCACCTGGTAAGACAAGCCAGTAACCTGCTCACAATTACATACCAAATATTTCAAACAATCCCACATCTCACTCATGAAACAGACAGCTAGTATTTTCCACACACTATTTCATGTAAATCAATAAATGTAAAAAAAAAAAAAAAATGTTTTGCAGTAAAAGATAGTTCAAATTAATTGCTTTTCACTTGCAGCTGTTTGTTCCTTCTGTCCCTCTTTGACACATCTTTATTCTGAGAATTTGTGACCCAAGCAACAAAACTTGACAGCTCGTATCTGTTGGAGATAGTCAACCAAGCCAGGCTGCACTCTCTCATATCTGAACACATCTTAATAGGATTTCAGCTGTATATTGGATTCTGTCCAAAATGGCTCTTTGCAGTATGAAAAAAAATAAATGTGGATGACAGTACGAAACTCTAAATGTATAGACTCAGAGGCCTCGATCACCAAAGTGAAAAATCGAGAGTATTTGCAGAAGACAAACCTAGCCTGAAGTCTTCTACTAATTAGTTCTGAGTAGTCCTTTATCAAATAGTCAAAAGAGAGAAAGATGAGTGTCTAAAGTGAAAACAACATTGCTTTGATAGTTTCCTCAATGGAAGACAAAAGCAAAATGAGTCTTGTGTTGCTTTTTCTGGCACGGTGCCTACTCATACCTGGTTCTTGTAATGATGTGAGAAACTGTTGTGACATAAAAAGATGCCATGATGCACTTTAAAAAGTACCGTAAATTCCGGATTATAAGCCGCTACTTTTTTCCCATGCTTTGAACCCTGCGTTCTATACACCGATGCGGCTTATCTATGGATTTTTCTGGGCTAACGGCCTTTTTGGGGGTTGGGCAAAAGCGAGACAGACGGGAAAGGAGACGCCAAGAAGACGCTAGTTATAAGCGTAACTTTTAACAATCATTTTGCGTGTCGTCTGCACATCATCATCATGGAAAGCACACGAAGAAATGCGTATAATGCAGCTGTTAAATTGAAAGCATTCGATCTGGCTATCCAGGAAGGAAATAGAGCTTCTGCAGGTAAGCTAATGAATCAATGGAGAGACGGCAGCATGAAGAACTGAGTCAATGCAAAAAGACAACGAAGGCTTTCAGAGGTAATAAAGGCAGACGGCCTGAAGCTGAAAACGTTTTACTGCTGTGTTACAGGCACCGTTTGGAGGCAATCAGTTAAGGTATATTAATAAAATTTTGCTAAATAGTTCCGTGTACATATCACATTTTTTAAAGTGGACATCTGCGGCTTATAGGCCGGTGCAGTCTATATATGGAAAAATAGCGTTTTCTTTTAGAATTTAGTGGGTGCGGCTTATATTCAGGTGTGCTCTATAGTCCGGAATTTACGGTACTTATAAATGGACCAGGTACCTGACAAAAAAAAAAAAAATCAGTAGCTACTGGAAAAGAATACAAATTCCAGGATGTGAAAAGATAAATCTAGTCAAATCTAAAACACAAAACCTAATATTCCAAAGGACACCTTAAAAACAATACTAAATTAGAATATGGAGCAAACCATTTGTTTGTTGATGGGGGACACCTTAGAAATTCTAACGGAGCTATACATAGTGAAAGTTCAATGGAAACATCAGGATCAACAGTGATGAGATGCTATATAAGTCTCACATACCAAGAGTGGAGAGAATCAGTGAGGACTTTTCTTTTTCTCAGGTGGAGCTCTTTTAATAACGTTTTATCCATTAGGCATAATTAAAGGGAGTGTGGGAGAAATGTGGAAACTGTCCTCACCAGCTCAAACTTTCATACTGCAGGAGCCCATTTTCATCTCTGTGAACGGCAAATAGAGTGGTGAAGTTTTCAGTTATTTTACTTACATGTCAACGATCATGTCACTGTTCATTAACGTAAACTAAGTGCCAAAAAACTGATGACTTATTCATGTGGGAGGAAATAAATAAAAACAGGCAAAATACATAAATGGAGAGTTAAGAAAATCATTTGCTTTGTATAGGTGGAGATGTAGACCTACACCACAACAAAGTATGCTCCTCGTTCTTAACTGAACAGCAGTGACGCGTTGTGTACGTTAAGCTACATGAGAATGGTAAAGCTACTTAAATTTAAGGTGCACATACTACTGTGTATGATGCTGCCTGTAAATACAGAAGCTCAAATCTTAAAGTCGCTGAATAAGACAGAAGACAAGATCCTTTTTCTCGTTATCTTTCATTTAGCATGTCATGAGACATCTTAGTACAGATGTCTTGAGATCTGTGGGGTGTTCAGAGTGCACGACTGGTCGGCAACGGGAGTGTTCACACTCCACGATCGGCAGGTGTGGCCGACTGCTCTACTTGGCCTCCGAACAAAGTTCTGTTTGAAAAGCTCAGGAGGAGAAATGACACTGGGAAATGCAGTGCGAACAAATGCAATGCGCAGGGTGATGCTTTTCATCTCTATTATAGCATGCTAGAGTTTGCGTGACACATCATAATGGCTCGGGTGCTCCGGCCATTGTTCAACTAAGCTCTTCAAAATTTTCTGGGTCCATGAAAAGCGCAAAACCTTTCATGACTCCATTCCTCAAATCTGCACTTTCGCGCTGGTCCTGTCGTTGTGATTGTTGCTGCTGCTGCTGCTATCGGTCATTTCTCTCGCAGCAACCCCCGTGTCTGCTCTCACTGGCTGTAGCTCTTTTCACATCACTGCGACCTGACTGGATAGTTAGCACGCCAGATATTCAGTTTGAGTCAGGCCATCGGCGACTGCGTTTATGCTTAATGACTCAGGGATGCTGAGTGGATGCCTGCCTCAGCCTGATTTGGGGGAGGAGAACAAAAACCAGTCGGCGAGGGGGCTAAAATCATTTCGTGTGAACAGGGCATTAAACTTCAACAAAACCCTATTCGTCGTTTGCCTTCGAACTTAAATGGACTCTGAAATCTAGCTAGTTCAAACTACAAGATTCAGTCCATAGGTTCAGTTCCGTGAGCTCAGGTGAGCCTGCTGATTATCATAATAACACCAATCACCGGCTTGTGGCTAACAGTAGGAGACAGTCTGAGTCTGAGATGAATCCCGTTTGACGCGTGATTATAATGATGCATGGTGTGATTTTTAGTCATAAATAAGACTTGAAAGAAGAAAGAGATTTCTATTAAATGAATGACAGGTCTGCCTGGGTGATGGTGCACTGAAATAGTAACCCTTAAATTAAAACTGCTCAACTTCAGCAGCCAGCTGGGTTAATTCAACTGTCCCTTAGAGTATTTCAAAAAATAAATAAATAACAGCATATGGAAATGTGCTAGTCTAATAAAATAGAATGTATTGTATTCTTGGAAATCTGATCTGGATGGTAAATACAGTAAAGTTTTTAAATTGTTAATCAGAATGCCCTGTCTGATCTTAATTAATATTAGTTAATGACAGCGAGTGGCTGTGAACAAATATCAAAAGGTAATATATTAAGTAATCAGCTGGACAAAATTCAATCAGTTTTGACCTTCAAATCTGAATGAACATTCATAAACACAATACAATATACAACCTGCTTAAATTGGCGTTTTCGGGGAGTAACAAGAATGTTTTAGTAAATCTGTCCAGGGGTTCAACAGAAAGGGCTGCGTCTCGTGCTGCAATATTAATTCTATTTGCTTCTTTCAAACACTGATACTCACGCAGGGTACGGCTGTGTTCGTGGGGCGATGGTGCGCGGTGTGCCTGCTTGAATGACATCAGGGGGGGTCATCATTACATAAAACTGGCCTGTGGACAAGAAGAAACCTGGGCGTAAACATCAGAATGAAAATTCAAAGTATACATTCTCCATTAAAAACCAAACTTTAAATCCTTACAATTCAAACAAAACAATGTTTATACTGGTGGAATCCCCTTCATAAAAGCCAAAAAACAAAAACGGAAAGACATTCGCAACATAAGATAAAAAATTTATAGAGGACTGCACACAAGCCATCATAACGAGTCCCCCATAGATGACTTTCAGCAGTGTTTACAAAAGCCTGTTGGACACAACTCATCTTGTACTTCATGCACGAGGGCCACTACTGGCGTGCCGCAGTAATCACTGGCACACTGGCAATCTGTCCTACTCTAATTGCATTCAAACTGACATTTTCATTTAAAAAAAGCAAAGCAAATTTCACACATTTAAATCTCCCTTTATAAAATATACTACCAGCAAATTTTATAAACTTCTCAATTCTGTGTACCTATTTTCAACAGAATAGTATTTATCCATAACATTAAAGCCTGTGTTGAGTGCTGTCTTTGTCATTATGAGGAACTTGGTTCTTTAGAGCTCTAATTACTTGAGCTGAATGAAACAGAACTATTTTCTTACAATTAAAACACAAAAACAATCACTTTTCTTTCTTGTATGGGATTTTAGTGAGAATATATGTAATGGAGGGGAGAATATAAATATTACATTATATTCCATATTCAAGTAAAACCACACCCTGGTTTCAGTCCCGTGTCTTGTTAATAAATCTGAGTAAACTACCCGATGCTCAGCTCATGTGACGCTTCACCTGGTATACCAAGCCTGGAGAACTGTCCAGGCTCAAAGAACACAGCAAGTCACTTCCTCTTGAAATACTGAAGTGAAGTCCCATGACCTTTATTCTCTGTCTGTAGCATTAGCGGATAACCACTTCAAACTCCACAACAAATGAACAATTCAAGTGTTGCATATACTATAATTTAAAAAGCAAAAAGTGAGGGATGAAGTGCAGCGGCTCTTGCAACCAAGGTCCTGGCAGTGACCTTGAGCAACGGCACTGGTAGATGATTCATGTGGATGTTCGTTATAGTGATTTATTCAAACTTCTAGGCATTATGAGCTGAATTAAAATGAAGGACAAAGGGGAGACTCAGCTATGCGCCCTCCTGCATTTGTGTTTGCGCTGAAGCAATTTCTGTGCAATCACTGGTATCATGTGACAACTTTATAAAAAAACATGTAGCGAGGGGTTAGAAACCATCCCTTTGTTGGAAATTTAATTTCATGCTTTTGGAGTAGCTAATAAATCACCCTGAATGAAAAGAGTGATGTTAAAAAGGGGAAAAAAAAACCCACAATACCTGGGACATAAAGTTTCTCTTAAGCCGTGTTTAGGGGTTTCATATTTGAGTGCTAGTCTGAGTCAACATGGTGAAAAGTACAAATATTACCTGATGCAGTATAAATTCCATAACACCATGGTCTTCCTGTAAGTAGACCCCTAACAATTTTCTTTTGCAACTGCTAATTAGATGTTCTGACAAGTGTAGCAACATAAAGGTCGTGATAGCAGTTGCCTTCAAAAGATTCAAAAGAGCTCTTGAGTAGGAATATGAAGTTGAAAAGCTTCCTGTTGATCAGCACCAAACAATCATGAGGACAATTATCACGCTAGATGGAGAACCTGAGTACGTGGCCATGTGATTTGCAGCAAGTAAATATGATCAGCATGATTTGTTAACAAATCAAAAGAAGAAGAAAAAAAAAAAACTATACATGGATTTATTAACCTAACGGTGTGGCTGCTGCACCATTTAAATGACACATGCTTAATTATTTAAAAGTAGAACTTTCATGTGCTAATGAGGCATTATCGCAAACACTTCAGCTGTTGTACACCATTATTCAAACACACACACACACACACACACACACACACACACACACACACAAACACACACAAAAAAAAGATTGTGGTTTTGCAACTACCAATAACAGCTTGCTGTTCTCTCATGACAGCTCTCAGCACACTTTTCTTCCGCATTTGAAATGACCACTAATTTAGACTCGTGGTTTAAACCGCATAAAGCAAGAGAACAGAGTCTGACCTGCCTGTGTGAGAGCGGGATCCGAGGCAGCAGATACAGTCCCGTCGCTCACAGCAGTTGCAGGGAAGTACGCAAAGCGCGTCTCCCCTCCCACTGTCTCTCCTGCTGGGCTTCCTCCATTAGTGAAAGGGTTCTGGATCACAGCCTGTGACAGATAAGAGAGATCGAGCAGTTCTTGAACGAGTAGCAACGGATCAGTCACAGCATGTAAACACATTCATTCCCTGTCAAAATCCAATCTGGTTCACCATGTTAAGCCCCAAGGAAGAGTAGCAGTGTTGTCTGGGATAAAGGGTGGAAAAAAATAGGTGCACCTGTGATCTGCAAATACTAAACTTGGCTAGAAATCTTAAGGGTAAATTCTCATTAATTTATAAGTCTTTGCTTGTTTTATCCTTGTGATTAGCTCTGTGTCAGTTGCTTCAATTAAAGTTCAAGAATATGACACCATATACAATGATACCTAATTTATTTTTATTAATGTTATGAAGAATAACACGAGATTACAGACTTTAACATGAAAAATGTGTAGATTTTAATTTCATAAAAGCACAATCATAATTGTGAATCGAATATTATCTGTCGAAACTGTGGCACTACTAAATATTCCCAGCACTTAATAGCAATTTAGACTTTGTAACAGGTAAAATTAAACCTTTCTATTACCTGAGCCACAGCTTGAGGAGCACTGCTGAAAGCAGCTGAGGAGACCACACTCACTGCTCCTCCCCCGTCATCTCTTCCTTCAAGGGACTGATCAGTCACCTGGACAAGACGATATGTCACCTGAAGGAAGGAAGAGAGGAACCCCCTTTCAAGACAATTAGTATAAAACACTTTCTTCTCATTTTTTTTCCACATGATGTACAGTCCTGATAGCAAATATTCTCCGGAAAACCTTACCTTGTTTGTAGATTTGTTTATCATATCTGCAGCCCCAACTAAGAGAAGGCTAGAGTCCCAATCTCAGTATTGCACTTGAGGCACACTCTAAAGCAGAGGCACATTATGTGGGATGTAATATGCTTATGCACCAGAATGTGCTTAATTAAATTTGAAATTAGTCAGGAAAATATGCTTGTTTGTTCCAAGAAACAGCATTTGTATTCACTCACCATGTGACTCTCCTCCTGAATGACATGTGACAGCAGTCCCATGCCAATCCTAGACTAGACTGCAATCACATGATTGCTCACACCAGTCCTATTTGTGCCAAATTAGCCACATGGATCAGTGATTTATTAACCCTTAATTGTTTTGCAATAATACATTTACAAATTTACTGACTTATTTTGATACTGATTAGATGTGAGCCACATGGATCACTAGCCTAATTCTGTAATTATTTATCCTTATTCAATTATTTTGAATTAGCAATACTCCCTTTTCCTACTGTACTACGTTATTTTGACATTGTCACTTCAGCCATCACCAGTGATGTGGAAAACACATAAATAAGGGGTGCAAACACTCACAAGATATACCTGTCTTTCTGTCAACTTTCCCTTGCTAGTCATAACATCTTGAAAAAAAAGGCACCGACAGTAGAACACCACAAACACTCTTCATTTTGAGGTAGCAGTAAAAACACAAGATTAGAAATAAAGAGACTTAGGTGTTCATGCAGAAAAGGTCTTTTTTTTTTTTATCAAACTCATAAATAACAGGATATGTGAGACTATGTCAGATGCAAATTAAAAGCTTTTTTCCCACTTGAAACCTAAACTGCATGCTTTCAGTTGAATACCTGAGAGACACATTCATAAACCAATGGAGGAAATCGAGGTTTTCTTAAAACAATCAATAACAAGGAGGAGATATTTTCATTAATTGGTTACATACCTGACCACCCTCTGTACGAAACTGATACTGTATATTATGGTCACTGAATGCTGCAGCCTGCTGAACACTGGCTATTGTGACTGCTGTCTGCTCTTGTCCTGCTCCGTCTCAAAGGTAAAAAATAAAAATAAAAATAAAAATAAATAAATAATAACAAATAACAAATAAATAAAATAAAAAGCAGAAAAGGCAAACATGAGAAAAGAAAGGGAGAAAAACCTACAAAAATGTAACCAACACTAAAGTTTGAGTAGCAAAAATAAATAAAAAACAGTATGCAATGTCTCAAAACGCAAACTGCAGATAACCAAAGTATCTATGCAGTTTCCATAAGTATCATCAAATGAGACTATGCATGTATAATTAGCATGCAAATGTACATGAGGTTTGGAACTACTTGAGAAGTAGACAGTATTCTTACCTTCGGCTGTCTGAGCAATTTCTTCCTGTTTATCTTGACTGAAAATTAAATATAACAAATAATCCTTTAAAACATACCACAAAATAGTTGTGAATGATTAGTGTATAATAAATATTAGCAGCCAGCCCTAGGGATCTGCAAAGCGGTAAGCTCAGCTTTAGAAACATTGGTGCTGTATTCAGGCTTTGTTGTGTTGCTTTCTATCGTTTGTTTTAAAAGCTAGCTTAAGCTATCTCAGTTGTTAAAAGTAGTTTTAGATGATTACATATTATAATGGAAAGCTAGATATTGGTTTTACATGAAGCAACGAGTGAGACAACTTTTAGATTTCAAAGTTTACAATTTTCTTTGATTTCGTTTACAAAACTGTTTTTAGGTCAGGCCTCGGTTAGCGTCTTAAACTAGCTATCAGATATGGAATGTTGTACATAGCTTGTCTGTGTTAGCCATCTTGCCGAAGTCCCTACCTTGCGTTGTCCAGACTCTGTTCAAGCATATCCATCAGTGTTAGAAGAAAAGTGATATTTGGTGTCACAGACGGAGATGGAAGTGTTGATCACGGGAACAAACACTCGGGTCATGTGAGACAGACAGCCCAGGACACGTGAGGTATAGCTCGGTGTCGAAGTTAAAATGGTGCCCGCTGCTGCCGCTGTGCGATCTGTGACTACGCTCACAGCTGTGGCGCTGGACGAATTTGCAACTCCCCAAGGTGATTTAGTCGCGGATATTTTTGCAACCAAAAATACACTTGGAATATTATGCAATATTTTATATAATTTGTTTCAGATTAAAACAAAATATAAGAAACACATTTTCCCTTCTGTGCCATTTCAAAGAAAGTCAACATTCATTTTAAGTTAACTTAAAAATCTATTTATATGTTTTAATTCTAATATTGATCAGAAGAAACAGATTCACAATATGTCATTACAAGGCGTTTAATAATAGTTGACAAAGTACAAAATGTGTCCTTTAAACTGGTCTATTTGACGTGAACTTTGTCCTACATAAGGCGGAACGTTTCTTCTCTGGCTGTACCTACGACACTGGTACAGCACAAACGCCGGTGTAGTCATTTTTGAAAAATTCACAAAATTGAATTAAGAAATTTGACAGTTAGTTTTGGATGAGCAATTAAATGAATTTACGCAAATTCGATGGCAAATTTAAAAGGTCACTGTCAGGCTTGCAGACAATAGAAGTGATGATTATTGCGTTGAGTTTAACAACGGCGCTAAATTGTGTCAGCCAACCATATTTGAAAACGACGATGTCTGTACGTCTCTCATTGGCTGTAATGGTAGGCGTCCCTCAACTTCCTCCATTGGAATCACCATGAAACAATTCCGGTCTCTCCTTGCTGAAGGTTCACAGCGGTGACTCTTTACTAACTGTGCCACCGTGTAGTTACACGTTTCACTTACAATGTCTGGCCGTGTTCTCGTCGGAGTTAAGCGCGTAATTGATTATGCTGTTAAGGTAGGATGTGTCTGCTGTTTTGATCCAGTGTTTCAACGTTTTGTCTATTCCACTCCTATCTTATTTGACTTTGTCTGAAGCCTCGATAGCCCATTACCAACTGGCTAAGAAGCATTGCCGATATATGACAGATAAATTTACACCCTGTCCCAAAAACCATGTAGCAACTTTACAATATTTATAGTATTGCATAACATGCATTATAATTTAATAAAGTCGCAGAATAGTTCGAGTTGCGTAACCTATTGACTCCCAAATCAGTTGTTGGTAGCTCTGCACTCTGTTGTTCACTGATGCACATTTAAATGAACGAGGACTTAAATAAAAGTCTTGTGTGCATTTATTGTCATCCGAGTATCCTGTTTATTTGCTGACCAAGTTAAGGTACAAAACCAAGAGCACACCTGCTGCAGCTGGTAGAAGCAGGATCTAAAGTGTCATTGCTCAATACTAACACAACTGCTTTCTGAGACAGTATTGTCGTTATGGGGCCATTTCAGTGGTTTATAATATTCTAGTACTTTTTACTTGCGTCCCCAAAAGGGTGATTTATTTATGTAAAATCAACTTTTGTTTTAAAGAGCACTATATATAGGTTCTAAGATTTTGACCATCTCAGGGGACCTTTGCTCTATTATGATGTAGAGCAGTCAGGGGAAATGTGAGCTCATCCACATTAAGGTCAAATTTTGATGTCTGCAAAGACATATTTTGATATCCCACTTTTATAATGCAGAACTTTTATCCCATATTTGCCTAAATTTCCTGTGCAAGTCTGTCATTGTGCATGAACAGACTTCCACTAATTGATTACGTTGTTATAATCCAACACGCCTGTAGTGACTGTCCTGCTGTTTTGCTCTTCAGATTCGTGTGAAGCCAGACAATACAGGCGTGGTGACTGATGGTGTTAAACACTCGATGAACCCCTTCTGTGAGATCGCTGTAGAGGAAGCGGTCAAGCTGAAGGAGAAGAAGCTTATTAAAGAGGTTGTTGCTGTCAGCTGCGGGCCGCAGCAAGCGCAGGTGAGTGCAAGTGCGCCAGACTTTGCATGTCTTGTGATTCAATTCAATTCAATTAGTGATGAATCATTAATTATAAAATCATAAAATGAGTGATTTGCCAACTAATTTACACCACTAGATGACAGGTAATTCAAGGACTGTAGGATCCACAATATGTGAAATGTATAAAAACGACATTGTTAAAACTCAAAGCATTTCTGGTCACTGTCAGAAACTACAAGTTCTTTCCTTTACTGAAATATGTACAGAAATTGTTGCAAATCTTTTGTGGCCACATCGATAAATATTAATGGTTCTGCATATTATCCTTCATCAGAACTGGTGACAAATGCTATTTATGTTGTAGATTTTACCGCACATTTGTTTGATGGATTTGATCCAGCACTTCCTTTTAACCCACCTTTCTATCTTACATAGGAGACCATCCGCACTGCCCTTGCCATGGGAGCGGACCGTGGCATTCATGTCGAAGTCTCTGGCAAAGATTATGATAACCTCGGACCCTTGCAGGTGTCCAAAATCATGGCTGCTCTGGCCAAGAAAGAAGATGCTCAGCTTGTCATCCTTGGCAAACAAGTAATAAATATTAATTTAACACTCCATCATTATTTAAATCATGTCACATGCCTGTATTTTGTGATGTGAAAAATAGTAACATCTGATACTAGTGTTGGTGAATGTTCCCAGTCATCCTGCTCAAAGAAATCTCTTCAGGTTAAAATAAGTCAGCTGTCTGGACTTTCTTGTTTGTTTGTTTTTGGGTTTTTTTTAAAGATATTTCATGTCTCATCTAAGAGGTTTGTTCAGTTCTGACTGACTGCTTTGGCCAGAGAGGAGCAATAATTTGGAAGAGGAGTCAAAGAAGCCATCTTTGTTAAACTGAGCATCACTAAACAGAGGAGGAGCATTAAGACCAGTTGTCTATAATGCTGTCCATGGATCTGTGCACAGAAAGTTTCACAATCATTCACACCAAATACCACATGGTGACCCTGCATGAAAGTTCCAAAGGTCTTCAAAAAAAACTACAGGAGAGTCCAGTTGGCTTATTTTAAGCTGAAGAGAAAGTCTGGCATTCATGTCACCTTCATTTTGCTGATGAGGTTTGCTTTGTTAGGCCATCGATGATGACTGCAATCAAACAGGCCAGATGACTGCAGCCCTGTTAGACTGGCCTCAGGTATGTTTTAGCTTTGTTTCAAAAGAAAGAGAATTTTTTTAATATGACCAGAAATAGACCTACTAAAATTATACTAAGATAAATTCAGAAATTCAAGGACCTTAGTATTTCCTGTTTTTCTTTCCCTGTGTCAGTATAACATTACATCTATATACATGTATGAATATCTTATCAAACCAAGAACAAACTAGTTGGAGTCAGTATTAGCTATAGTATACCAGAACTGATCTACAGGCTTCATGCAGAGTCGAGGTTGAAGTTCGTCTATCTGGCGTCTGGCTGGAGTTTTATTATGCTCACGGTTTTATCACCAAACTGTAATTTTATGTTTCAGGGGACCTTTGCATCTGAAGTGACTTTAGAAGGTGACAAAGTTAAAGTTGTGAGAGAAATTGATGGAGGCCTGGAGACTATTAAGATAAAGACACCTGCAGTGGTCACCGCTGATCTTCGGCTGAACACTCCGAGATATGCCACCCTACCCAATATCATGGTAGGTCATCAGGAAATGGAATTAAAGCCACAAGGTCATGTTTCATGATTTCCTAAAACAGAAGACATGAAAATAAAAATATTATCTTGGAAGTTGTGTGGAAACAGTCTGGTGTGTATATCTGTGCACATCAAAATTCTGAAATTCTCAATTAAGTAAATACAAAAATGTCAATAATAATCCATTTTATTCGTAGGTGTCTTTCTGAGCACTCAAGGTCAACAAAATAATGTTATAACAAGACTGAGAGGTTGTGTTTAGTAATAGTCAGCATGTTCCTCCAAGGCATTTAGATTCTCATTTATATATATATATTTTATATATATATATATATTTATATATGTATTTTTTTTATTTATTTATTTTTTCTTCAAAAGGAAAGTCTAGTTCATAGAGAATATTCATCATCAGCAGAATTTATGCAAAGCAGCATTGCTGCATTTTAATCCAGACTTCTTTCCACAACCCTCTCCAGACCAGTTTATGAAAATCTGGTCAGTGTTTGATTTCTGTTATTATGAAATTATGGCTTTCTCAAATAACAGAAGTTATTTGATTATGAGAAATCAGATTAACATCTAGTCTTCCAATGTCCATGACTGTTTTAATGTTTTTCATCTGTGCATGTGTTAAAATGATGATGTGGTACATCTATGTAACTTCTCCTAGTTTTAGGATTTTTCTAGTAATGTAAATGTTCCCATTGATGGTGTTGCCATTAAGTTCCATTAAGGTTTTATATATGCAATTCTACGTTTTACCACTAGGTGGAGTGGTAGACGAACACTGAAATGAACAGTGGCAGTCAAAACCAGTGCCCTTGACAAAAAGATAAGGCAGTAAAAAGATCAAATAAGATGAGCCTTTACCTCTGCATAAAAATTTGAATGTCAATTTGAATTAGTGTTTAAAGAAAAAAGTTCCAGAGTAAGTCTAAACAGAATTCGGATATTATATTTTTTCCATAGTTTTCAGATCTGGGTGGCTTTTCTCAGGAAATTATCTTCCTAATTGTCATCGGTTGTTTCTTACTTACAGAAAGCCAAGAAAAAGAAGATAGTTAATATGAAACCCACGGATTTAGGAGTGGACCTCACATCACGACTGGAACAGCTGCGAGTAGACGAGCCCCCACAAAGACAGGCAGGGATGAAGGTAGAGACAGTGGAAGACCTGGTGGGGAAACTGAAGGAGACTGGAAGGATATAGGCATGAGAACATAGAACTTCATGGTAAGAAACTTTTTTATTGTAATGTCATTTTACAGCGAGTCACTGTGTTTCTATGGACCTGAGTATCCCGGTTCTGATCATATTCGGGATGCTTTGTTTACCTGAACACAGGAACATCTTGTTATTCACATCCCTGTTTACACGATAAACAGCAGTATTGGAACAGGTGCTTGCCGAAAGGTTTCCACTTCACAAGGTTGTTTGTTTACTTGGGATATTTTTACCATATCCTCAGTTTTACCGTATATTATAAGAATATGAATTTCTGTGGCACAGTAGCCAAACTGCCTGCCTATTTTAATTGGACGTATTGTCTTGAATATCTGCATTAATCTCTCTTTACAGGACTCTGGAATAAATAACTGGCCTGTATGACATCTGGAGGACACACTAATGTAGACTGACTCCTGAGGATATCTGAGCAGTACTGAGATGCATTGTCCTGCAGCAGACCCACACATCCCTAAAAGCATCACTTTACCTCTGTCAGATAAATAAATGCAATAATTTAAAAAATAAAAAACTTTAGAAATGGTCTTATCTAATTATATATGTAAATGTGCATTTAGATGTGTTAAAGTAATACCTCTCGGGTTTAGTGTCAAATCTGCAAGTACTTTGTATAATTTATGTGATTGTAGCTGGCCTGCCTGGACACTGTCTCTCAGTAACACCGAGGGAGGATGTCACAACCCAGTTTTACCATAAGCGCCTGAATTTGTTGTGAATTGTACAGAACAGTTCAATGACAATAAAGCAACCAGTGTTTTTCATATCTAAATACACTTTCGATTCCTTTCGTTTGTTTTTACATGCTATAACAGCTTTACTCAGCGTTCAATTGATATTTTTCTGTATATGTAGGGTAACTAAAAGACAAGTTAGACTAGGAAAAAAAAGTTTTTTAAAAAGTTTTAATATAAACATACCAATATTTCCTGTAGAGAACATCCTCTTGCACCATACAAATTAAATCATCTGGTCTGCATTGCAGCAAGCTTCTTTATTTTAGGTAGTCCAGTAAATCTTCCTGGGAAAAAGTTCTTGCCTTTTGAGAGATGCTTCTCAAAGGATGTGTTTTAAATAAATAAATAATAATTAAAAAAAAAAAACTCTAAGCATTTCCTTAATATACATTAGTTTAAGGCTGTAGCTGAGGAATTCTGAATAGTTATAGTGAAAAATCAGAAACAGTGCTCAGATTCTTCAACTCATGCCTCTGGGCACATCAGTGATGTATCTGGATTGTTTTGGGTCTTTCAGCATCATACACTCCTCCAGGTGACCTGACCCGGGCCCAAGGTTTCCAATTTTTTCCATAGCCAATTTGACGCCTTCCCTGCAGCTTCAGTGATTCTGCAGGTTCTGAATTGTCTGGCCAGGGAGCAGGCTGTAAAGCTCCTACATAACCAACAGTCCACGTTTCAAATGTTTTAGATTGAAAAAAACCTGACAAAAGTGCATATTTTCATAGCACTAGAGGAATTAGACAATGGGCGTGATCTCACTTGCACAATCAGCCTTTTGTCACAGGTAAGATGCAGGCATGCGCCGTGTTGACAGCTGAGCTGAAGACACAGGAGGTTATGCAGGTGCTTCAGTCACTGCTATTCAAGACTCCAAGGACAGTTCTCTTCCTTTTGTTCCTGTGTTACTGTTTTTTTAATCATGCAAATTGGTGAATTTATTAGCTCCAGCCCAGTTTTTCTCCTACTTTGTTTTTCTTATCAAGGTAAGACTCTTACTCTCTTACTCTCTTAATCTAAAATAAATGTTAGCTTAGGCTTATCATTATCAATTTAAAAGAAAAAAGTAATTCTGTGAATTGGAAGTGGGAATTAAATTCATGAGTGTGGTGAGAGTCACACTTTTGACTACATACAAAGTCACAATAATGCATTCACACAGTTATGACTTGCTGGTTTTTAGCTTTCCCCTCTAAATGTCAGAGTTTCCTTTGTGCTTGTCTCAATATGACCATCACATCATTGAGAATATGGATTTAAATATCTGTTATTTCCACAACCAGATTCCTGCACAAGAAATTCATTATTATAGATATGTTGCAGCTGATCTTAATGATTCGGCTACCCATGACCTTAATTAAATACAAAGAATGACATTAAAACTAGAGAATGTTGTAGTTTACAAGTTGATTAAAGGTAACAATGTAAGTGGATGTACACATTTCTTTGCGACAGGGGCCGACTGTGAGCTGGTTGTTTCTCCTGCGGTTCCCTCTAACGTGAACATTTTAGCTGGGAGGAATGTAACCCTGGCCGTGTCCTTCAGTGGTGCCTCTGACCCAGTGGTTACCTGGTTTATCAGAGACCTTCCTGTCGTCACTTGGACAATTGCATCTTCTGAGCCTCCAGATATTGCAGAGGAAAGACAGACGGTGCTGCAGATTGAAAGTAATGGATCCTTAACATTTTTAAATGTGCCTGTCTCCTATACCGATAGCTACACCGTTGAAATGACAAAGTCTGGGCTGGGAAAATCCCGGACAACTTTCAGCCTAAAAGTATATGGTGGGTATGATTATTTGACGCCTTGGTTGGATGCTCAAATTTATTTGACTCCACCTTCTGTCACTCATTTTTTCCCAACCCTTGTGACACTAATAATACTGGCATCATCTGTTAAATAGCATGTATTTTTCACTGATTTTTTTTCTTCGCCTGATCCACCTTCATCAATTCACAGAAAACATCAAGAATGTGGTTGTGAGCATGCAGCCTAATTTCATCACAGAGGGAGCTGCGCAGCTCACCCTGCGATATACCATTCTGCAAGGGGTGGTGGAGCAGCAGATGTGGTTCTTCCATGGTATCAAGATAAATAGCAACTCTCACTACTTGGTGGAGAACAGGAACCTGGTGATCGTAGGGCCGACCCGAAATGATACAGGACGGTACACCTTGTTGCTGACAAACCCCTTCAGCAGTGTGACAGTGGACAGCAATGTCACTGTGCGGTGTAAGCTTAAACAACTTTGATTCAGTCGACTAAAGCCCTCCCATGTTTATGCAACTCTGTCTGTCTCAGATGGACCAGATGAGCCCACACTTGAGGCCCATCCACTTCAGCCTTTTTACAAATCAGGAGACTCTCTGAGTCTCTCCTGCCAGGCCGATGGATTCCCACAGCCAACTGTGGAGTGGCTCTTCGGTGGGCAGACCCTCTCTGAGTCCCACAGCAGCATACTCAATATAACAGATGTGCAGACCAATCAAGGGGGTGAATACACATGTGTGCTCCGCAACGAGGAGACTGCAAAAGAGCAGGCAAAGAGCATTAATATAAAAGTTTACGGTATGTGAAAAGTGTGAATGAAGCAACTGCAGAGTCTTAAGAGTGTCTTGTTGTAGAAAACATTTCATTGCAATGGGACCACTTAAACATGTTGAACTCATAAGGTTTGAATTTATTTTTTT
>BJFM01000474.1:35000-38151 GCA_016586285.1 Arothron firmamentum | reverse complement strand
ATTAATTTTCTGTAATGTATTTTGAAAAAGATGTCCAGAGACTATACTACACAATGTAGCCCTGAAGAAGAAACTTTTTAATTGGTTGCTGAAATAAGTTCTTTTCACCACTTTATCCCCAAACACAGAATTCAAAAAAGGGCACAGCTTCCTTTTTCTTGTGTTGTTCTACTTTTTCTGATCTTTCTCACAACAGCAGCCTTGTGGGGGGGCGTCCAGACTCTCTCTCCTGTGCCATCCGTCCCTGACCGTATTCAGGCCCTGGTAGGCTCCTGTGTCATCATTCCTTGCTCCTTCAATCTTCCAGCACCTCAGGTTCAAAGAAAAGCAAATAAGGAGATAGTTAGCATCCGGCTGAGTTTCAGAGATGGTGGCCAATTCTTTCCTCTTCGAGTCACTGTTTTTAACAGTGAGGACAAAGATCAGACAACTAGAGATTTCCAAGGCCGGACAACCCTCTTTGGACGAATCACTGAGGGAGACTGCTCATTAAAGATCGAAAGGATCAGAATGAATGATGCACGGGTGTTCGAGATTGCTCTGAAGAGAGCTGATGACTTTCTCTGGGGCAAGCCAAGGAGGTTCAATCTGGATGTTGTGGGTGAGTGGGAGCATCATTGTTCTGCTACTCATGTGAAAGTGGAATAACTTTGAACAAATGGACAGAAAATATAAAACAAAGAAAAAATGATTATGATCTTCGTAGTTGCAATGAAGATAAGAAACGCCAGGATGATTCACAGAAGTCACATTAAGAAGAGATTAAACAAAATGTGTTTGTGATGTGATGACAAAGGAAACAAGAATTAGAAAAGCCATTTAAACACATTTTAATGACAAAAATGCGCACATTTGGGAAGAGAAGCACTTAACTTCTTGATACTATTGCTCTTATTTTCACTCAGCCACCAAAAGTGATGATTGTGTCACTGAAATTCACCCTGTTTACTTAAATTATTCACTAAATTACTCAAATCGGTACACATTACATCCACAAATGCCAAAAATCTAGGAAGTGCTAATGGATCTTCATATGAAAATCTCATTTTTTTCAAGGACAGAAACTCCAGAGGCTCCGATTATCAGTGGTATGCTGGCAGCAACAGAGGGGCAACTGGTCTCTATGAACTGCTCTGTAAACTACCACTGCCCCTCCAGACCTCCTGCCCTGCGGTGGATATGGGAGAGAGGAGACCAGCTGAACATCACTAAGCCTGTGGAGATACAGACACTTTTCGCAGAGCCCAACAGGCCCATGTTATTGGCCTCTCTTTCCTTCACTGTGTCACACCAAGTGAAACCCAGGCTCAGCTGTGAAGCCAGTTACCCAGGAGTCAGTGCACTGGCCACTTCTAAGGAACTGCATGTGACATGTGAGCAGATTTGAATACGTTTTTGTTATTTTATTCAGTTTTTGTGCTAAATTCACCTCGTTTTCATAATTTTAATTTGCTTTCCAGTTTCGCCCAAAGATGTAGTGGTTCAGGTCCAGTCCCTGATAGTGAAGGAAGGGGGCAGCGCCTTGTTGGTCTGCACATGTAAAGCTGACCCACCGGCATTTGAGTACCGCTGGTCTTACAGCCAACAGGGGCGCACTGTGTACCTCCACCATCGCACACACATGGTTCGAGTATTTAACGTTACACGAGACATGAGGGTCCGCTGCTCAGCACAGAACCTCATTGGTCGAGGAGAGTCCCAGCCTACACCACTGAACATAAAGTGTAAAACCTTTTCTTTTGCTCTTCAAATAACTATATTCTTATTTGGTGAATGGAGCTATGTTGGATCCTGCCTTTTGAACAACAAGACTTCTTAATATTTACAAATTGTTACAATTATCTTAAAAATAATTAAATATCTACTGAGCATTATGTTATTATCCCTATATTAAGTTGATTTTATTTTGCAGTACATATGTGTACGTATCTAATATCACACCTGTGTTTAATCTTTTCCTTCCATCCACAAATAACAAAATATCTAAAAACACACCTTATTTTAAAACAAAATCCTGTCAGATTATATTAGGATTATAAAGAAAGGTTAAGTTCAATATATCAGGTGTCAGATAATTGAATCTAGCCTTTTTCTTCAGATAAACCAGTGATCCTGCAGCTCTCTTCCACCTGTGTTCTGGAGGATTCAGTGGTCACATGTCGGTGTTCAGTTGACTCCAACCCAAAAGCAGCTGTCACCTGGAGCGTGAATGGGACCGTACCGCCTGATGATTACAACATATCAGTAACGTCGGAGCCTGACAAGCTAACTGCTGTTCTGAAGGGCCACATGGACAAGCCCCAGACGATAATCTGCTTTGCTGTCAACATACTTGGAAATGACTCCCAGCTGCTACTGCTGCAGGGTGAAGAAGGTGATTTTTGGTTTAACTCCTTTTTGCGCTACACATTTAAATGCAAAATATATGCAATACAACATGCATGAATGAATCCACTGAATATTTATATGAAAGATTAATATTTCCTGTCTGAGGCTATCACTGTCTTGAACACTCATGAACTGTGTCTTGGTAGAGATACAAATGTGTTGCTTGACGTATGAAAGAACGTATGTATTGACATAAAATTTCAGGCCATGACTGAACATTTATATGAACTATCCATAAAACACTTATTTTCTTCATATTGCATAGTTTATGAATTTAGAGTCTCCCAGCTTTTCGCAGGTCTTGTGAGAGTTTCTGCTTTTATTTTTAATCCTTACACAGAGACACAAACCTTGTTTATGGTGTTGATACCTGCTGCAGCCATCTGCTTGGTGTTGCTCCTTCTGGTTGTCTTTTTCGGCTGCTGCTGCTGCTGCTGCCGAAAAAGAGCTAAAAAGTATGTGACAAAATTGCCATTTTTTTTTAATGAATTTTTGTAATGTGTTTAGCTCCTCAGTTGTAATGTGTATAGCTCCTCAGTTCTTAAGTCTTCCATTCATTTCAGAGAAACTCTAAATCAAGGCCCAGCCGTGTACCCTGGAGGCACAGGAATCTCTCAGGACCAAATGCCACTTTACATCAACTGTACAGAGGTGACTCATATCTACACCAATGGAAGCTATCAGCTTGTTTACCAGAACTCCACACCTCTGTTTGTCCACACCAAGCAGGTATTTTATTATGGTGATATCTGAGTGCTGGCAA
>BJFM01000474.1:0-30000 GCA_016586285.1 Arothron firmamentum | reverse complement strand
TAAAAAAACATGGCAACCAAGGTTTTAATTTGCAGAATCCATGTTAGTAGTTTTTGGTAAGACAACGTGCATGGGATTGTGGACCACAGAGGAGCAAGAAGTTGCAGTAAAGACAAAATAATAACAATAATAGAGGGCTTCCTGTGTGGAGTTTGCATGTTCTCCCTGTGCGGGTTCTCCCTGGGTATTCCAATCTACCCCAATGCATAAGAGTTGGACAGGTCTTCTCAAGATTCTTTGCCCTTTGTTTTTCCAAACATACCTTGGCTCATGACAAGACTTCTCTTTTAACCTCAACGGTCCACAGAGGCTGTTTCTAAAATGTATTTGTTATTTTTAGATGTTCTTTGGCATTTTTTTTTTAATTTTAGTGGTGAGTATGCAGGAGGGTTTTTCTACTGATGATTCCTACATGAAGGCCATGTCTATGTAGGTGTCACAGTTAAATAGTGTAGCACAAAGGGCAGAGTCTGCCAAATTTTGGAAAAATTCAGGTCAGTTTATTTTTACTTAATGAGTTGAAAACAAATAATTCAAATTGATAGCTATCCTTAGCTAGGTGTATGAACATGGAAGCCAACACTGCAACTATTGCACTTACCTTTGCTCATCTGTAATGTCTGGAAGTTGTGCCTTTTGGTGCTTTTTACAATTTGTGAACAGTAATTGTTTTCTTATAGCCACCAGCTAAAAGAAAATTTGAATTCATCAAAGAGCAGCAGTCTACTTCTGGGCCTCCACCTGCAAAGAAAATGAGCCCAGCTGGCTCACCTGAGGCAAAAACAGCTACACCAAAACACAACCCAAGTACAGCCAGCACACCAAGCCCCTCTACCACAAAAGGTAAGGCTTACCTTGATGCCTTGTTTTGGTGCTATTGATGAGCTGTTGCAAATAAAAGGAGAGGTGTATCATGTGTTAGTTATTTTTATTGAAAATGAACAACTAAATTACAAAGAGTTTTATAATAATGTAGTGGAAAATTATTTCATGAATGTGGCATCTCTTGGGTATAAACGGCTGAGTTTAGACTGATGAATTGCATTTGAAACCACAATTGGGGAAGTTTCTCCATGCAGTCAATGGGAAAAAAATTCCCATAAGTGCTTTAAAGGGTACAGCAACAGGAAAGGCTGATTTTCATGCGTAAGAAAACCAAAACCTATGTTACACATAGCATACATGGTCAGCTCTTCATCCCTTTCCTTTCAGCATCCCCTGCACAAAAGTCTACTGAGAAGAAGAAGGAGAGCTTTCCAAAATCTCAAAAGACATCCAAACAGCAGAAAGCCAAATCCAAGGATGTGGAGCAGGTCCCATTCAACCGGCTCATGGATGGGGTCATGTTTGTCCTCAGTGGTTTCCAAAACCCTTTTAGAGGTGAGCTGAGGGAAAAGGCTTTGGAAATGGGGGCCAAATACAGACCTGACTGGACACCCGACTCCACACACCTAATGTAAGTGTGAAATTCCTTTATCAGCATGGATGGATGCACTCCCTTGTTATAGTTCTAAATGTAAAGTAATAATTGTACAAAGCTGGTTGAAGAGATTATCATAAATGCAAACTTTATAGTAGGTTAAACATAAAACCAAAAAATGACAAATATTTTATTGTGTCACTTATGAAATAAACATAGCTTTGGTTAAAGCTATTCTATTTCTGGCTATACTGTTGGTATTATTGATAATAGTTCATCAAATCAGAATTACTTGTCCAGATATAGCCTACCTATCTGCTTGGTTACTTGGCAAGAACATAGGATAATATACTGTCTGTATACTCATGACAGTTTATACTGTACATATTGCAAATAGTAATTTTTAAGGTGTTTTTTAAAAAATTTAATTTAGAGTAGTTTACTTTTTGCTTATTTATTGCCTTGCTGCACCATGGGACTGAGAGGACTGTAATTTCAGTTATGCTGTATGTCGTGCATGTATGGCATATCTGACAAATAAAGTTGACTTTGACTTTTGATAAGCAAACAAAATTCTGATGATACTACATGAAAATATCAGGCTTTTTTACTTTAAAGTAGGAGCACACTTTTCTCAGGATGATGTTAAGACTTCACCTTATTTTATCATGATATTTCATCTGTAGTTTTTTTCTCTCATCAGATTACAGGGTTGTGTAACAGTCCTTTAAGTGCTCCACTAATTCAATTTGATTGCATGTTGATCCCTGCTGTCAGAGCTGTCTGTTTGACTTGTTAGGATTGCTTTACTGATGTGTCTCTCTGTCTCTCTGTCTCTCTCTTTTGGCCCATTAATCTCCAGCTGTGCCTTTGCTAATACCCCCAAATACAGCCAGGTAAAAGCAGCAGGGGGGCTTATCGTGCGAAAGGAATGGGTAATTGACTGTCATAAGAGAAAACAGAAGATATCCTACAAACGGTAAGAAAAATGAAAAGAAAAACATTTTTTTTAACTATTTCAGCTGGAGGAACAGGTGGAATAGGATTCAGTGTCTAAAAGGGCAGCACTCCAGGGTGGAGATGGGCGATATGTACGTTATCAATTTATGTTAATCCAATTTATCACGAGATGAAAAATTCTCAGTAAATGGTGTACGATAACTTAACGCACATTCCTTCTCTCGGGTGACATCTTAATTTTAGCATGGGCTGTGTGTCCAGTTAATTAATACACATCAGATTAGTACTTTCTATAAACTCACTTCGTCTGCACGTAGTGCCATCTGTGCATAGATCTCACTGATTGATACATGCAGAAATACTCCACACAGCAGGGGCATCCACTTATGACAGAGATCATTGTAACCTTGTGCAGCTGATGCCTGCTGCGATCATGAATTCAGCCCAGCAGGCTCCAAGAGCTCCCTAATTATATGAGTCATTACAGGGGCAGCTTTTGCAACATCAAGGTCCTCTACCACCAGTCCACATGCAGTCTGCTCAATAATGCAGCACAGAGTGTCGTGCAATAGCCTGGAGAAATTAATTTTGATAGTGTACTAAGGTTAACACTGTACTATGGTTTGCTACTGAAATTGAAGGGTTTTTTATAAGCTTTCATTCTCTGTGGTGCATTGGTGACCTCAGTTTCAAATGCAGCCTGCCATGGGTAAGCCGTCTGAGGATACTGAATTAGATCTGGTACTATTGCATTAGCTGTGTCGTATGTCAGCCACTTAACATAAGAGTAAAATAGATTGGCTCTTAGGATGTTGCATTGTTACAAAAAATTGTATTATAATATTTTGTTTGGTTATAAAACTAACAAGTAATGAATGTTTAAAGCATCACAGTTCTGATTTGATAATTCTAGTGAACAACTTTCTGAACGCAACTCTTATTTTTCAATACTGATAATTTATCGCTTATCAACTGATTTATTAAACAGAGATGATAGCATCATTTATTTTTGTATTAAAAAGACTACATTTTCCATTATTCTTCAGATAATCAGTCAATATATAGCAAAAGTAGCTATCTTAATAAAAGCTGACTTTAAAAGTCAATTATTGCACATTATAATTTGAATTATTTTAAATAATTAAAAAGATGAGTGAGGTAACCTTTTTAAAGTAAATATTACCAGTGTTGACTGTTTCTGAAAATTTTCTCAATTATCGAATGTGTTGCAGGCTCTGTCATCATGCAGTTTCACACCTATTTGAGCACATTTCTAAAATCCCCCCAACTCTAAACCCCTTCTTGTTTAACAAAATAATCTATTCACTTGTCCAGCACCATTATTGTGTAGCTCAAGAGTGTGCACCATCGATGGTGTATGCTTTATTTAAAAGGTGCATCTGCTATGGGTAATTAAAAGGCCACTTACTTTGATGATGACAAGTACCCGAACAAATACACTCACGCTTAAACTATACCCCCTTCATCCACACACACTTGCCCCTGAGCATCTGGTGGCAAATGTGCAGCTTTATTCAACTCCTGACATGGATGCATACTCCCACGTGTGCATATTAAAGAGATGATAGCAAAGCAGCCCAGAAATGCTTCTTCCATAGTTATTAACTATTGAGTATAGAAACTGGAAAAGAACGAGAGCAGCAAGCACTCAAGTAGGTCTACAGCATCCTGACACAATAATTTCTCATTACATCCAAGTCTAAAAATGCAGCAATTCCATGAGATTATGAAACTGTTTTTGTGTTGAATCCAAAATAACAGTGCAATCACATAGTGATAGAACTTGAATATTTTTCTTTCAAGAATAACAGATTGTTTGCTGATGTAAACCTTTATAAAATGTTGCAGATTGTGTTAGTCCATAAAATCACATTTTATTTGTAGAAGACATTACTCCTGTATCTCCTATATCTTGGTGTTTCATCATAGCCTTTTCCTTCATTATGTACATGCACCTATTTCTGCAGACTGTCAGTGAGTTTGTGTTTTACCATACTCAATAAATCCAATGTCTTCATGATCTGTATCCAACCTGTACTAAATTGCCATTTAGGGCATTTTTATCCCTCTCTCTCTCTCTCCCTCCCCTTTGCTTTATCACAATATGTAAAACAGTACATTGATGGTTAAAATGGAGATAGAATAAAATATAAATTTATTGTCATTTCTCCAAGTAAATGGTGAAAATCAGTTTGGCACCTCCAGTATTGCAAGGGCAAGCATCACACATTCGTTAATAAATAAAATAACAATAAAAAGAATAGATAGGAATAAAAAGAGATAAAAAAGTGAAACCTGTGAAGACAGTGCAGTGCAGATCTCATTCTTCTACATTATCACAATTTCCTGTGTAAGCCGTTGGCTATCAGGGGTGATGGCCATAACAGCTAAGGGTGGAAGCTGTTTTTCAGTGTTTATTTTGATTTTTATTGTCATGTATCTTCCCCCAGAGGGCAGTGGAGGAAAACAGTGTCCATGGTGTAAATGCTCTTTGGAAATACCACTGGCTTTGTTTTGTAGTCGGTCAGTGTAAATATTTGTGAGTACGGGCAGCGGTGATCCAGTAACACACTCAGCTGCCATCAGCACCCGTTGGAGATCCTTTGTGTTCCCCTGTGTACAGATGGAGAACCACACAGTGCAGCAGTAGGTCAGGATGCTCTCAGTGGCTGACTGATAGAAGTTAGTGGGCTGGTGATGAGGGAGGTGAGCATGATTTAACTTCCCTTGTTGGGCTTTCCTCACCTGGTGTGAGATGTGAACACCAAGGGATTTGAACCTCTTTACCCTCTTGACCTCTGAGTGATTTCAAAGGGCAGAGTCCTCAGTGCGTCTAGATGTTTTGAAATCATACATTGGGTAAATTATTTAATTTTTTGTAAGGTAGCATGGAAAGATACAAGTATCACAAAAGCAAAGGTAGCAACATTTGACAAAGCTGCAGGAAGAAATTTGATGAGTGTGTTATCGTTATTTTAGGGGAAGAATTAAATATTTAATTACCCAATCTTTATATTAAACAGCAAAGCTAATTTGCAACCTTACATCCATATTAACTCTCCGCACAGCAGGGGTCATTGTGTAATTTATGGTCGTGACAGTGATATCTACTCTGGCAGCAAAAATCACAGAAATCCCCTCATTGTGGGGATGGAGACTAAGTTTATTAAACCTGGAGAAGACATCCAAATTGACAACGGACTTAAAATAAATGGTGCTGGGTGTGGCTGGAAGAATTAGAGACAAAAAGTGCCATGCCATTTACAGTATTAAATGGTTGCTTTTCAAATAATTGATTAACTTTCATCACTGAGATTCACATGCCTGTAACCTAACATAAGGGCATGTGAATTCCCCCCTGGAAAAAAACAAAACAAATCAGGCTTCGGATTCTTTCTTACTTTAAGGCATGGTGGTGATTGTATTCACTTAAAGTTTAATGATGGGTGATTATGTGGTTGCATTTTTCATTCTGTTTATTATAGCCATATGTCCAAGGATCCAGTATTCAATATGCATACTAGTAATGTTGTTAATATCATTGTTTGTTTTAAACAAAAATGCCTTGTGAAAAGTAATTTATCAAGTAAACTGTGTGGGAGGCAGATACAAAGTGTCAGCTATGTCAGCAAGCAATCTGACATGTTTTATTTACCACCTTCTTTTTACAGATACCTGATGGATGGAGCAGAGTCAAGCTCAGAGAGTGAGATGGAAGAAGAAAACAGAAGTGAAGAGGAGATGAACATAAAGGTAAAATGTTTTTTTTAAGAGACAGTGGAGGAAAAAGGACCTTTTTTTTTTTAATGTGCCAGTAATCTTAATGCTGTTTTCACACTAATGCCTGCAGCCTCCTCAAAAGAGGGAGAGGAAAGTGACACCTAACATCAAACAAGAACTAATGAATGAAGATGAGTTTGCTGGCTCAACTGATTTGGACGAACCAGGTTTGTTTTATTGTACTTTCACCATTCTGTTAACACTGTAGCATAAATATTTCCACCACATAAAGAAAAGTAATCTAGATTGTCCTGGTGCTGTGCATTTTGTAAAGAGCTCTGATTGTATATGTCATTAGGCTGAATATAATTTGTGGCTAATGGTAGCTTCATTGAAACATTCTTAGTTACTTCAGTTTTTGTAGTCTGTAGAGTGATGTTTGAATCTTGTGGAAAATATTTCTGACATTTTGTGCAGAAGTGTGTGATGTCCAGGTCTGATATTACATAAGGGTTTCTGGAGTCTTGCATCTTTGATTAAAAGGAATGAGACGGTTGAAAAATGAGTCCAGTGTTGTTGGTCTAATAGGCAGAACCTGCCTAAGATGAGAGCCGTCTGGGGAAGATAGAATAGATGCATAAAGCTTCGTCTGTGTTGGCTTTTTATTTTTTCCCCTTTCATGGTTGTTACACATGATCTTACCGAATGTCAGCGTGGCCAATAAATTAAAAAAAACTAGCTCCTTTTCTGCAAGTCATATATGAAATCAAATGTTTCCTTAAAATTGTTTACATTTTAAAGGGTAACTGAAAAAACTTTAAAAAAAAAACATTGGACCACAACCATTGGTTGATTTGGGAGGAGCTTGTATGATAAGTTTTACCTGCAGGTAATAAATGATCCAATGCAAATGAGCATGTTTGCATAGAAAGTCAAATCGGAAGATGAAACTATATGGCTCACATTAGAGCCGTTGCAGTTGGTTGATATATTTACTATATTTGTCATCCAGTCTTTGCCATAATATATATCATTTTTTTACTGTCGTTAAATTCTACCTGCTGGAATTGTCATTTGCCTTGGCTCAAGAGAACTGGTTTACTTTAGCTTATGCAACTAAGGAGGAGGAACTAAGGATCATGGGAGGATAGAAAGAGGATGACGATGACAGAGTGTATGAAATATAAGACAAAGGATCATTTTTGTGAAACACTTCAAAGAATGAGTTTACAAATACCACAATGTCAAGAACACAATTACAGGCACTGTTGAAGGCAAGAGGTATTCGCTGTGAAGGGACTTGGACATGATTCTCATTTCTATGTTAATGCAAATCCAGAATTAAGGCATCAGTGAGTACATGCAGCAAACACAGACCTATCTAAGATGGTGGAGCACCACTTCAATTAGATATGCTTTTTTTCCCCCTCTGAACAACACATGGCAAGATTAGTCTTTGAGGTTAATTTCATTAGATGATGTAATTCTTTTTTCCCACAGGTGGCGATGATGATTCTGGTGCAGACACAGAGGATGAGCTGCAGAGGTAAAAGCATATCATTGAGGTTTTTATAATGACATTCCTGGAGGTGCTATTGTCTGTCTGGGATGTTCCTGTGAATGTGATTTAACCTTTTAAACAAATGTAAATTTTAACTCAGTGTTTAACTGATTTGTTTTCTCCATCAACGGTCTGATTAGCACAATATATCAAGAACCCCTGAAGAGATCACTTTCAGTTTTTGTTTTTTTTGTTTTTTTCTTGCATTGGTCCAGCTGGGATCAAGCATGATCTGCTTTGGTTTGAAGAGTCAGATGTGAAGAAAACAGACCACAGATCTTAGTAACACATTATCTCAAGAAAGCACAAATGATTTCTGTCAGGTTTGAGCACTTTTTGTGGACTCTTCAACCTTACATCACTTAAATTAGTTTTAACTACTGAAAGATTTGTATTTATCCCACTACCACAAACCCCTCAGACATTTCTGACTCGCCAGTTAATCGTGCTTCCAATGCTAAAGATGCATCACGCAAGTGTTGGTAACTTGTTTTACTTTCCCACTGTTAATGAAATATTATTATTAATAAACTGTTTCGCTGAGCTAATATCTAATAACTGAACAAAGGTAAATGGTGCTGATGTCAGCACTTTGATCTCAGTCTCCAAGCTGGAGGCAGAACGGGCAGAAGTACACACTTGTACGCAACTCATACACTTGTATTAAACTGGATTTTGCATCGATCATGTAGTAATGACAGTGACTTTTGTTTTGTTTTGTTTTTAGAGGAAACTTGTAATGGACCTTGGCTGATGGATATACAGACACAAATGTGCAGCATAGTTATAGTCAGTCAGGTTTCATTTGCACCATTGCTGCAAGGCAACAAGTTGGGAGGTTGTTTCTTTGGAAGCATGTATTATAGAAGATAAAATGAATCCTTTTATCTCTCCTTGCAATAGGGTGGAGAATGAGACCAGACAGAAGAAAGCAGCAGCGCAAAGAAAGTCTGTGAAGGAGGAAGATCCGTACGGAGGGTCAACAGATGAAAACACGGATGCTGAGGCTGAACAAGACCACCCGATCCCTGATTTGCCAGGTAGACCTGTCCTTATCTCTGCGTCCTCCTGTCCTCTTGTCTCTGTTCGGATCCTCTTGCAAGAATAACATGCAGAACAACTGTTCATTTTCTATGGTCCCCGTTATTAAAAACCACAACTTTTCCTTGTGTATTGATGAAGGTCATTTATCTTTTTGATTTTTTCTTTCATGTCTACATTTTTTCAGACTTTCTGAATGGCAAGCACTTCTTCCTCTACGGTAAATTTCCAAACAATGATAGGCGCCTGCTGCTGAGATACATCATTGCCTTTAATGGGTGAGTATGACATAGAAACTATACATCCACCTTTCATTATGTATGTATGGCATGGAAATCATTTTTTTGCAAATATTAATTATTCTGTTTTCATTGTAGTGTGATTGAGGACTACATGACAGAGAAGGTACAGTTCGTGGTGACCAGCGAAGGGTGGCACAGCTCCTTTGAGGATGTAAGTTGACAGTACTTTTAGAGGTTTTGGAAAGTTGAAGGCCACTTAACCAGTTTATCACCTTTCAGAAAATGGTTTAACACATAAGCAAAAAGCACTGAATCGAAGCAAACCATCTGCAAATGCATTATGTCACATTTCTCCTTTTTGTAACAGGCGCTCATGGACAACAGCAATCTGTGTTTCGTCAAGCCCGCATGGATTTACGCCATCAATGAACGACAAAAGATGCTGCCCTATCAACCCTACACTGTTGTCCCATGAACTTTACTCTCTGCACACATCACTTCATGTTGTTAAAGACAAGCCCCAGGACAAGTTGCAAACGTGTCCCAGATTCCTCAGTTTACTTTTACAAAAATACTGGGCAGTTTGTCAAAGCTAACAATGGCTTTATACTGTTTTCTATGAACAAATATACTGTTATCTAGAACAAATATTCTTATCTTTTGACTTGGTTTGGGGTAAAAACAATGCTAAAATGTCTGTTGGTGTTCGATTTAAAGTTACCAGCTCTCCATTTGTTGATCATTTTCTGTTTCACCAGTGCAGCAGCTGTAGATAAGTGCCATCATAATCTTGCAGCTCAGTTGTGAAGACAGCAGACTTGGATTCAGGGCTCTTTCAAAACTATCTGCTGTACTGCAGTTTGCTGGAGCTCACTGCAGCTACCTCAGGCTCCGTCTGGAAATGAGTTATCACCCGCTGCTGACTGCCACTGGCACAGATAAGGCTTAAGCTTCTGATCCAAGCAGACCATAATAACATCAGCCTAAAGTCAAGTATTTTGGCTTTTTCTTTTTCCTTCAAAGGTTGCAGATACCAAAATTAAAATTTTAATGTCTACCTTATAAAACAACAGTTTTTGTTTTTTTCTATTTTATTGAATGCCATAAATTATCATTTTTCTTTTGTGTGTGTTACAAAGGCTTTTTGTGCTTATTTTTTTCATGTTAGATAGCCGGACCTGACCCTGGATAAGTGGTGGAAGATTAATGCATGGATGCTAGATAATGAGTATTTCAAGTAACAGCTGGGTTTAAAGGTATGAATTTAGTAGGTTCCTGTTAGGTTTCATTTAAAAGTGCATAGATTTTTATTTGTAATTTTTTTTAACCAAATAAAATTAATTTGTAATTAAAGGGATTGTTTTTTTCCCACCACATTGTTTTGGCAGCTCTCGTCTGTCTCTCTTCCATTCCCTCTCAGATTGTAGCTCAAGAGATGCTCTCTTCTATTTCATTCGTTTTCATGTTGTGCCCTCTCTCCTCCCTCTAATTTACTTCTCATCCTGAATGGTGCTCAAAGCCATCGGTCTTCAGTCAAGGGGATTGGAAAGCTGGAATGTGGAGGGAAGGCAGGAGAAGGGGGGGGGGGGGGGTGCTTTCAAGAGACAGGCCACTGGAGACGTGCAAGGGTTTTGGATATTGCAGTTATAGCTCTGCCAAGGATTCGACTGCACTCGATGTATTCATGCACACTCAGAATTGTGTAGCACATTAAAACCACCTTATGAACCTTTGAATCAGGTCATTGTTTGGTTAAAATGAGATTGTGCAAGAGCAAATCCATTTTGGCTTTTAACAATAGATTTATTGGTGAAGACTGAGCTGCTTTCTTCTGCTGCTGCAGGTAGTAACTCACCTCCAAACTGGACTCAACTGTCCACCCTTTTGTCCTAATCTCAATTACATATTTTGCAAGGAACTGCTGTCAATGATGTTGCATGTTGAACCAACGGTTAACACTGTGACAGAAACATCCTCTGTAAAATACTGATACTTCATTTGTTTTATTTTAATTTTAAAATAGCAATTTTATATCGGTAAGAGTTGTTTTGAGCAGAATGAGGGAGTTCTGGTAATGATATGAGTAGTGGAATTCTGGACCAGTTGGAGCGTATGGAGGGATTTGTGAGGGAGGCTAAAGAGAACGGAGTTGCAATAATCAATACAGGAAGTGATAAGGCTGTGGGTGAGGATAGAAGCGATGTGTTTGGTGAGGGAAGGGTGGAGATTGGTAATGTTTCGTGGATTGAAAAGTGTGGGTGGTGATGGGGGATGCTATGGATGTGGGATTGAAATGATAGTAAGCAATCAGGGATGACAGCCAGACTTTTAGCCTGCGGGGAAGACGAGACGGAAGAGCTATCAGTTATGAGTGAAAACTCATAAAAACCTTTGGATAATGTATATTTGGTTAACAAGAAGACATTCAGAATTATCACTGTTGAGATGGATGGATGAATAGATACTTTGTCTTTTCACAAGTACAATGAAATTAATTGCAATCCTTTTTGCATAAATAATTAATTACTGGACTAAACATCTAAAATACATTTCACACTCTTACCGTGCACAATCACGCACACTCTCACTGAAACAACTCCTGCCTGATGGCAGCAGTTCAACCAGAGGGTGACCAGGATGAGATGAGTCCCTCACTATGTTGCTGGATTTTATGAGGCAGCAGGATTTGTACAGTTCTTCCAGCGAGTGGAGAGGACTCTTCGGAGAGCCTTCCTGCCTGTGGCAGTGCAGCTGGCAAACGAAACACACACTGTACACCAGAATGCTCTATAGAGCAATGATAGAAGGTTACCAGCAGCTTCTCAGCTGTTTCTAGAGAAAATACAGTGTGACAGTGAATGATAGGAGGAAATGGCCAATGACATGAAGTTCAGCAGCTCTACAGTTTTAAAGACTGAGACCAGACCAGCAAATTAAGACCGGATTATGTCTTTTTGATTGGGTGGTAAAGTTGATGTATTGTGGAAGCTAAAACTGTCAAGGCACAACGAAGTCTCCGGTGAGAGGAACATTGTTATTATCCATATCTATGCTGAAATCACCCAACAAAATCACATCTGTGGAGAGTGTGGACAGATGGCTGAGAAGAGACTAGAAGTAGACTGAGGCAGTGATGGTGGGAGTTGGTCTAGAGAGTTTACACACAAAGTACTCGACTGAGCTGAAAGTAGGCGTGGAGACCGGCAGGACTTTCCACTTCTCACGATGAGGTATCGAGAGACCTCCTCAACCTGATCCACAGAGTTGACAGATGTAAACAGATGATCTTCAGTTTATGAGTGATTGTGAGGATCTACAATTTATGATGATCTACAATGTTTGAAGAGATGAGGATCTGCAGTTGGGAAAGATCTACAGTTTTTGAAGATCTATGTTAGGATCTACAGTTTATATAAGAAAATGGAAGTAGCTTTAATGCGTGTGATAGAGCTCTTAAAAATGATATCAGAGACATCACTGAAGAAAAATATAGGAAGAACATTTTTCAGTCCTTTTTAACGGACGGGCCTGGTTGTATCCGAAGCCTACCACCAGAGGGCGATCAGGTTAATTTGTTTTCACTTCAAGGATGTGTCAAACATTAAAAAGCATGATGTTAACGAAGTTTTTTGTTGTCATTGATATATTTTATTATATTTATCAAGCTATATATAAAGTGCAGTACCTCACATACCAAAGCAGCTCAACTAAACAACTGAGGGAAGCGTCCTTCTTCCTCTCCAACGCTTTCCTCCTCCTCCTCTTCCTCCTCCTCCTCCTCTTCTTCTTCCTCCTCCTCTTCCTCCTCCTCCTCCTCTTCTTCTTCCTCCTCCTCCTGCTCTTCCTCCTGCTCTTCCTCCTCCTCTTCTTCTTCCTCCTCCTCCTCCTCCTCCTCCTCCTCCTCCTCCTCCTCCTCCTCCTCCCGCTGCCACCGCCGACTCCCTCCGTACCAACGCTGATAGGAGCGCTCCTACTGATGGAGTGTTAATGACCGAGTGTGTGCAACTGGGGTTAAACTAGAAAATTTAGCCGCTGACTGTTTATTGGGGATGCAGCAGCCTGGCGAGCCATTTGTTGCCGGGCGTTCCTGAGCGCAGAGCGGATCTGATAGAGCGGTGAGTAGCCGGATTTTCAATCTGTTTAAACCTGAACAAACAAAAACAAAAACAGCAAAAAAAAAAAAAAAAGAAAAAAAAAAGACGGATGTAAAGTTAATTAAAAAAAAAGACTGTTGATGATTGATCGTCTTTGTTTTAATATTAATAGATTTCTCTTTTAAATTATACTATATTTTTTCCCTCAAAATATCCCGATAAAGACAATATAGACGTTGAATTGACAGCTGCAACTAAAAATATACAGATGATCATAAAATATTGCACGATCCAAGGGTCTGAAACTGCGTCCTTACGAAATGAACTAAACATAGAAAACTTATAACCAACAAACTCCTCCCTTAGTGGAGCTTATATGAGAGACAGCATTGCTTAATGGTTTGCCTGTTAGCAAATAACTAGCAAAATAAAAGTTATTACCGTTTTTTACCAAAATTTTTAGATAATGATATTGGGATAAGGAATACCTTAACTAATTTTGTGTGACTTTTCATCTTCCAAAGATCAACGGTGAAGGGGCTTTGATCAGAATGCAACCTACTAACTATAACCTTGTGTTACTACTGACTACTTATAGGCTATACTCTACTTCAGCTGTGAGTCCCAATATGTGGGGAAATGAGCTGCTTCTCGGCAGGCTGCACTCTCAATGCTTTTCTGGTTGTGTTCTGTGTTATTAACAACACTTACACGTCTCCGCAAATGCAATCTACCAAATGACATAGAAACATTGTAAAATTTTATCCATGTCTGTAATGGAAAAGGATTGAAATGGTAAAAAAAAAAAGTTGTGGTTAGAGGTGTTTAAAAAAACAACTGTCCAACAAAGTTCTATTATTTATCAGTATTATCATTTTTTTTTAAGGATGACTTTACCTTATACGCAGAAGAGAGGAGAACTTGGAAATTGTGTTTATTTTTCGGAACATCTAAACTTAAATATTTTATTCTGTTTAAAGTCTGTACAATAGAGTAGACACACAGCACTTGTGCACAGTGATTTCAGAAGACATTTCTGCCTACTACTTGTTTTTTCCCATGCGACAACACATCTGTTAAGTTGGCACAGTTTCAACCTAATTAACACAGACTGCTTAATGCAGGCATTTTGTGCAGTTTAATAACAGATTATCCAGTTTTGTCCGTGACACACCAGCAAACAGTCATCATAGGGGTACATAAAAAATAATGTGAAAAATGTTACATCCTCAGATGTTGTGTTACATCTGGTCACATAAGACATCAATGCAGTGAATCCATCTCAGGTGTACTAAATTAAAAAAAAAAAAAAAAAAGACATTCTCAGAGGACAATATATAGTATACAAAGACTTCAGCTTTCCAAATTGTATGCGTTTTAACTGGCCTCTCCAGTTATGAGCTCCACATGCGTTTTTTTTTGTCATGAACATGTAGCCTAATAGTCAACATGGTAGACCCTTTCACTCCAAGGGACCAATCTAGAATTCCAACTTATATTTGCCAGAAGTGTTTTCTTTTGAACTTGGACAAATTTTAAATTTGGGGACATTTTTGGCTAGCTAAATTGGTTGCAACTTTGGGGACAAAACTGCAAAAGTCAGTTAGGTTGCTCCTTTAACATTGGTAAGTACCACAGAAGGGCTTATAGTACATGCTGTTCCATCAGTAGGACCAAATAAATTAAAGACAAGTCAGACTTCAAATGGTTGAATAAAATACAGATATTTTGCAAACCATTTTTTGTGTCAGACTAGTTAAAGTATGTCAATGATGATGAAATCACTTTAATTAAAAACATTTTCATGTCTTTGGTGGACATATTTATCATTGTGAACAGAAAAGCAAGATGGACTATGCGAGCAAGCTTCTTACTAGTTATTAGAAAAATAAAACCAAAATAAGGGTAATGAGTCAATACCAGAGGCTGTCTCGCTTTTGAGGCAAGAATCCATGACTCAAATGCCCAGCTTGACAAGATAGTTAGACTTCTGAATTGACTTAATTTAGTCATGACTTTGAAGTGACCTTGCGGTATTGAATTCCTGCCCATAAGGACACTTCTGCTGGTGCTGAGGTGTCAATCATTGCCCAGGTTCCAAGGGTCTGCTTGGCAATGTAGTTGTAACCCAATTCAGAGTTAGTGATAAAACATCATGCTAATGCAAGTCTAAGTTACAGGAAGTATCTTTTAGAAAAAGTGAATAGCTTTGAAAAGAAGAGTTTGATTCTTTTACATGCATGCATCCTACCACCAGAGGGCAGTGGCGATAAGTTGGCGTTGCACAACTCTGGAGAATGTTCATCATTGCCTACATTCAAATGGATGTATGGAATACTCAGACATTAACAGCAGATTTTATTGTTGGTGTGTTAAATATAATGGAATTCAGAAAAGAACCTATGCTTAAATGCATTAATGTTATACGTTAGTGATACATTGATTTGATACAGAAAATAAGTGCACTGCCATTGATTATTCAAGGTCAGTACTATAAAACCCTGTGGGATTATCAACTTGCTTAAAATCTTAAATGAAAAGCAGAAGGGAGAGCATTTTATGGTATTTTTAGATCATTCATAGATCATTGATGCCAAAAACATCCCAGATTAATCCGTGTTGATGCTGCATCTGTCCAGGCGCAGGTGGACTGCTTTCATTTTTACATGAAGCAATTTTAAATGGCTCACCATACAATATTGTTTTGCACAGCTAATGCTGCCACCAGTAGTCTTTTGTGTCTATGTGATACATAGAAAGATGCAAACAACTGCTGCAAAGAAGCACCTTGTCTAGATTTGGATTTTACTTATAAAAGGGTCCCCTTGACAGATAGTTATAATAAAGCAGTAGGCACTGTCTATTTAAAATTGTGTATGTGTGTGCATATGTGTGTGAGATGTTTCACCTATATATCTGTTATGTATATTACTCTAATTTTAGTTTGCCTATTGACTGATGGTATTATAGAAAAAACCCTCATGTGCTGAATGGATACAGTGAAGTCCTGTGATCGGAAGCGGCCTTTTTGTTTACATGGTGTGACGTGGCTACAGTGCCTCAACTATGGTGCCTTGTGGTGCCACAAGTGGACAGTGGGATAGGTCCTAAAATTGCAGCACAAATTTTCACAAATTTTATTTTAATCACCCAAAATGAGTTTACTTTTTCTTTAATCCCCCTAAAGTAGCATTAACAATTTATGAGGGAAAAAAAACTTCATCCAATGCTGAATATAGTGTTTACTCATATATGTGCTATTTTACACACACACACACACACACACACACACACACACACACACACACACACACACACACACACACACACACACACACACACACACACATATATATATATATATATGTGTGTGTGTGTGTGTGTGTGTGTGTGTGTGTGTGTGTGTGTGTGTGTAAAATATCACATATATAAAATAGCACATCTACCTCATTGCCAGTAGATAAAAAGATGAACTGTGCGTAACTTTCTTGCTTTTCAGTTTTGTTTATTTTTTTACTATTGTTTGAGCAGAGTGCAGAGCTTATATAGGAGAAAGAGGAAATTAGAGGATAAGAGGAAATGATTGAGGGAAAGAAAGCTAGCCTTTGTTATTGAAAGGAATTTTAAGCTAGATGGGGGTAACAGAATTAATTAGCAATTACATATTATTTTAAATGATTTTTTTTTTGCAAGAGAACAGATTCATTTTGTTCAGGAAAGTGGTCAAATTTGTAATTAATTTTGTTTTATTATAGATTTGATCAGGAGCATGTAGTCAGTATAAAGAGCAGATCAGGCTTAATTATTATTGAGTTATGATGGTATTAAGATCCAAAGGTTTATAGCTTTTCATTAAAACTGAGTAATTTTTTTAATTGACTAGCTGTCAGGATTATTTGATGTGTTTACACCTTTGGACCTCATCGCTGCTCCTGTGATAAGCATACAAACTCCAGCCTTGTGTGTGCATGCAGCCACATTTTTTAACATTTCTCCATCCTCCCTTGATGAATTCCAAGTGGTTTTACAGCAGTCTGAAAGGACACTTTCCTATAACAACATGTGAAAGTTGGTCAATATCTTATCCGTCTGCCAGGCATCAATGACACAGATGGAGCGACTACAACAGGATGCAATTTTTTGTTGCTCAGAAAACTTCAAAAGCTTTATAAGCTTGAGTTCATTTGTAACTCTACAACACAACCAATCAATCGTTTTTATGCCTTAGTGGCATTTCAACCCTGTCATTTTCCATTATCCTCTCCTTCCAAAGAAGTTTTGCCTTTATACTTCTGGCAGATTTTAATGTTCAGATCTATCCTCAATCATTTGGGAGTAAGTGACATTCATGTTGATTGAAAATATGAGCAGTGAAACATACTGAATATGTGGCAGAGGAGAAAAGTAACATTGATGTGCTCAAAATGTGCACTTATTGCAATCTGAAGTAAAAAAAAAATGCTATTACTTAATTCATCAAGCTTGCACTGCAATGATTGCACTCCATGTAAATTGACATCGTAAATAATGACCGTAAGGGCTACAAAATCAGCATTTGTAGCACTGACCCCAGCTGCCCAATTACTCTCATGCAGCAAGCTTAATGTGAACGGCCATGCAGAAAATTGTACAGGCCCCCATAACTTTGTTACACTTTATTTTGAAAAGAGTACAGTATAAATGAATCGTAGAAAAAAAAGCTAAAATCAAAAGTTAATCTAATTTATTAATATTAACTAAGCTTAAAGAAGTGATTAGTTGCATGTGCAGTACAACAAATACATTCACATACCTACATATATGTAAAAAAAAATATATAAATAATAGTAAAAATAATAAAAAAATATCAGTTTACATTCTGTTGTTTTTATTTTAGTTGATTAGTGCATTTTCACATTTCTACTATGGTCATAAAACTTGGAAAAAACCTGTACATTTAAATTAAATTTAAATATCAGTAAACATGACAGCACAATTAGTGTTTGAGGAGAAACCACCTGTCTCAGGGCAATGGAAAGTGTAATTGAGAGGCAGTTCAAACATCAATGGCCAAAAAGATCTCATAACAGTGGGTGGCATCTGTCTTCTTTTCTTCATTAAGTCTTCCACTGAGTTTAATCAATACCTCATCATGTGAAATCAATACATGTGTTCCTCAGGTAGTGTGTGAGGTCAGCAGTCAGTATAGGTTATTGATTTTTGTTCTAACCATATGGATGTATGTTGATTAGTAATTCTAATAAAGCTACAATCATGTCATGAAAAACTTCTGTTTCCATTCTATGTAATTTACAGTCTTAGCACCTGCCAGGCTTGATGTCAGTGTGTTTTTATTTGTACTTGAATATTTTTGGGATATGCATGTATGTGCTACTACCTACAGATTTCATAGTTAAAAAAAGGTTTTCTGCAGCCATAAAGATCCTGCTCTCCCTAGACTGGAAGTTGCCGTGAAACTTTCTGCTTCCTCTTGCAGAAGTTACAATTTGAATTATTTGAATTCTATTTGAATTTGTACAGTATATGTTCAAGATTGGCCAGCACGGGCTTGAAGTGCTCTTGCATCACAGCACAGAGGTTCGCATCCCCTGGGGGCCAGGGAATGCTAGGGCCAGGGTCCTGCTGTGCGGTGTTTGCATGTTGTCCCATCTTTGCATGGGTTCTCTCCGGGTACTCCAGCTTACTCCTGCAGTCCAAAGACATGCGTTTGGGGGATAGGTGAATTGGTTATTTCAAGATTTTCCCTGTCTTTCTATGTTTCCTCACATGAGGGAAAGGCTGTTAGATGGATGATGGATGGATGGATGTTTAAGTCTCCCATTCATTATTTTGAGTCGAAAGTTCCAGTCAGTAGTCAACAAAGTCAAGTCAAGGCAACCTCATTACCGTGAGTATAATGTGCTGGTGTTGATTGTGTGTATTGCATTGTGCTAAATTAAGGTCATTCTATGGAGTCACAATAATCTTTTCATCTCATTTGTACTATTGTCAGATGCAGTGGCCAATATGAATAAGTGAATTAAGCATAATCAAAACATCTTTGTTGATCTAATACTCTATGTCCTTGACTTTCAGCATGACCATGACCAGTGGTGCAAGATCATGACTTTGCTCAACGAGTCAGATGAGCTGTCCACTCCCTCCTTTCCTCCATCTTCCGTCCAATGGAATTTGTCTGTCTTTGCCTCTAAAGACCCTACAGACTGGACCCTATCCTTCCCCACATCCTCTTCCTCACTTACATTCTCCAACTGCACCAGCCCTCCACCAGACTCCCCGCCTCGGTACAACTTCTATGCCATGCTTCTGGTGCTCCTGATCTTCTGTGTGGTGTTTGGTAATGTGCTGGTGTGTTTGGCGGTGTCACGGGAGCGTGCTCTGCAGACCACCACCAACTACCTCATTGTTTCTCTTGCCGTGTCCGACCTGCTACTGGCCACGCTGGTCATGCCATGGGGCGTTTACCTAGAGGTAAACACATGTCATTACATTTGAAAATCAATTCAGAGCGATCACATTATCGTCAACTTTAACACAGATTTTTGGGTTATTTTAATATTTTAATTTAATATGGTCATTATTAAAACATTTAAATTATTAAACACGCAAATTGGTATTTACATTAGGTGTATATTGTGAGTTTTTTTATTTTATTTCTGACCAGTATAGAAGCTCAATGTCATCAACACATTTCTGTATCATTCGCCTGACAAAAAGTATTTAAGCTAGCACACCAAATACATAAGAACTTGTTCATAACGATACTAAATATTTGGGAAGGACAAGCCAAAAAAATGGACTTGATCCAATTCTTAGGATCATGTTTAAAAAAAAAATAAAAAAATTGGTAATGCATTCATTTGGAATTTATTTTCAATGTTTCATTAACTGTTAGATACATGCTGCTGGCCTTTGCTTGCATTAGAATTGATCTTTACAGCAAAAATGTCTTATCATTTAAATCTCAAACAGTCAAAGAATCTTTTGACTCTTAAAATATGACCCAAAACAAAGTGGTTTAACAATTATATACAATAGTTTCTTTAAAATTATGTATTTCTTTTGGTGAAAGACACTGGCTTTAAGCTAATTGTACTCCAGCCACCAATTATCTATGAGGAACCTTCGGTGAACTAAAAAACTCTGACTGTTCATTTTAATATGAAAAAAGTGACACCAGACATTTAACCAACCTTTATCGGGGGGAAAAGGTTAATTGCTGCCTACATTTATGCATGATCTTTTCTTAACTTGAAGAAAAACAGGCATATTTCACCTCAAAAATTGCTATTAAATATTAGTAAATTCAATAAATGAAGCCATGCTTCCTTGCTATGTAATAAACCTGCCCCATCAAGATTACAGTGTGTAAAACTACACAAGTAATACATAAGAAAATTCTGCTTTTTGAAAAGTTATAAACAATGCAGGGGAAATGAGCAGAAAGATAATGCCAGCTTCTATTATTTTGCCGAAGGTGGTGGGAGAATGGCATTTCAGTCTCATTCACTGTGACATTCTGCTCACGCTGGACGTCATGATGTGCACGGCCAGTATTCTCAACCTCTGCGCAATCAGCATTGACAGGTAAATTCTTGCGCCATACTCACATTTCTGCCTGTGTTTTACTTGTTCCTGATACATATTGTCTGGACTTTAATTCATTTTCTTAAAACCTCTTTTTCTTTTTTAGAAGGAAGGGAAATAATTCTGAATATAAACAGGACATAAGGTCAATGTTATGTGATTAGTGAGCCAGAGACTTTTTTTATTAATAGAGTTTGCTACAATTGCCTGTAGGGTTCAAGCCAATATCTTAGCAACTGTTATGAATGAAGCTCATCCTGGAATTATGTGATCAATGTATGGCCAACAAGATTTCAAGTTTTTCATATTTCACCCTAAATAAAATGAAAGTTATGTAATTACCAGATATGTTGGTACCAGTCTATGTGCTTGGTATTTTATGTTTGACTTGGTCTGCCCCTTGTGTGCCTGGGATACTAGTGGGTTCCTGAAGAGGACCTCTTACACCTACACTGATTGTCACCCACTTAAATAGACCTTGACATACCAGCACACGTGTTTTTGTATCCCTGTTGCTGTGAAATGGGGAGTGACAGCACCTGTCTGTTTGAGAGGACAGTGGGAATTCATTGTCCCTCCTCTGTACAAAGTGCCTAAGTTTGCTTTAAAATATATGCGTCCATGAATGCAGTATAACTCTGAGTCTGCATCTGCATCTGTGTGCACCTTCACAGGTACACAGCTGTGGCCATGCCCATGCTCTACAACACCAGATACAGCTCAAGAAGGAGGGTGGCAGTGATGATTGCTGTTGTGTGGTTCCTCTCTTTTGCAATTTCCTGTCCTTTGCTGTTTGGACTCAACAATACTGGTAATAGATACATGCGATCCCCTCTCAAGTGACACCCCACAAAATAGTTTTTTCTGGTGGCATCTCAGAAAAGACATATACAAAATACAGTTTTTGATTTAACTGTAAAACCAAAAATTAAGATAAAACTCAAATAAAATTAAGATTAGAATTGAACTTTGACACTGTCTAATTTACACTGTCAGAAAAGTTTACTATTTCCTCAAATAACACTGCATGAAAATGGACACCAACAAATCAAGACATTGAGGGACATCAGTTTTGAGGCTAAAATTAATGCTGAAAAAAATAAACATTCCATATCCCATCAACATATAGGCATAAAAAGAGAAACTTCCAGAAACATTTAGTTGTTTAGTTTCCTGCTCAGAATTTGTTTCCCTTCTGTCCTGCAGCTAACCGTGATGGCACCACATGTAGCTTTGCTGATCCAGCCTTTGTGGTGTATTCATCTGTGGCCTCCTTCTATGTTCCCTTCATCGTAACGCTGCTGGTGTATGCTCAGATCTGCCTGGTGCTGCGTCGGCGAGGCAGACGCACAGCCCCGCCACACAGACACTGGCTGCACACACAAGGATCTGCTGATGGAGGAGAAACACACAGGAAGAGAAAGGTGATTTATTTGATGAGTTTTTTAAAAATAAATCTGAATAAAATCCAAAGCTTGATCTCTGCAAGCAACTGGACTTGGTTAGGTTCTTGAAGATGTTTCACCTCTTCTCCAAAAGCCTTCTTCAGTTCTGACCCCCCTGATCATTAGCATGCTAATGGTCCACCAAGCCTACATTTTCAAGCTCTGGGTCCACCTGTTTCAGAACTGAAGAAGCCTGTTGGAGAAGGGGTGGTAAAACATCTTCAAGAACCTAACCAAGTCCAGTTGTTTGCAGAGATCAAGCTTTGGATAACAAAGACCTGGATGATTAAAAAGCTGCAGAGACAATTGAAATAAAACTTTCGTAAATAAAAATCATGTCTTCTACATGGAAATGTACAAGCTTTTTGTGTTCTGGGGATTTTTTAGAATAAGTGCACACAACCAGAGGATGTGAAGTTGTGTGCTCTGATCCTGAGGCCTGCTACTGCTGGTCCACAGCGGAAGAAAGTGGTGAGCTTCTTGATACAGAGGATTGGTACAGAAATTGTCTCTTTGTTATTCTCACGATGCGATCCTTGGTTTCTCTCTTTGTGTCAGACCCTGGTAAAAGAGGCAGTGGTTCACCCACTCGAAAGTGAGCCGGGCCAGTTCCTGCCCCAGACTGAGCAAAAACTTCCTCCTCCTCCTCCTCCTCCTCCTCTTTCTTCTCCTCCTCCTCCTCCTCCTCCTCCTGCTCCTCAAACCTCCTCCTCCCAGTCTGGGCAGGCCAGGATCTCTCTGGCCATTTCAGTCAGACCTGCCCCAGTTCTTCCCTCAGCTGTAACGCGATCAACCCTTCTGCCTCGCTCGCCCACCCTTGAGGATGGCATGAGGGGCCGACAGGGATGGAGAGAGCACAATGGAGGCAAGGAAAGATGGGGTATCACTAAAGAGAGAGCGAGAGGGCGGCTGTCACAGCAGAAGGAACGCAAGGCGACGCAGATGCTTGCTATCGTGCTTGGTGAGACAGTTATTTTGACTATGTTTAAATAATCAGCACACTTCACTGCCTCATTAACAGTATGTTCCCTTTTGCACACTATAAAGATTGAAAACATCTGTAATGTGAGAAAGTGGATGAAAAGCTAGAGTTGCAGAGGCATGACATTCATTTGCGTCCATTGTATACCACAATATAAGGCAATCAGTCAAGAGAGCCAGGAATGTGCTCTAATGTCTTTTGTTATCACATGGCCATATTGTTTCAGATTTGTTTCAAAATTTAACATATTTCCACAGGGATGACAAATTAAATTTAATAATAATGGTGCTTTTTTGTGGAGGGATGGAATCCCGAGAGTTCTGAACCATGGAATTTGTTAAATTCATTTAATGTTTTTCTTACAAACCATTTTCTGTCTTTAAGTTTACAAAGTGGTGTTGACAAAATGAGTTTTTTATTTGTGTCACATATCCCAAATATTTGGCATGTTTGATTGACTGATTAACTTTGTTTTTCTGTTTCAAAGGTGTGTTTATCATCTGCTGGTTACCTTTCTTCCTCACCCATGTGCTGAAGGCTCATTGCAGGAGCTGTTGCATCTCGCCTTCCCTGTACAGCGCTGTCACCTGGCTCGGATATCTGAACAGCGCTGTCAATCCCGTCATATACACCACTTTCAACATCGAGTTTCGCAAAGCCTTCATCAAAATCCTGCATTGCTGAGTGGCAGGGAGAAGAGAACTGTCAAGAAAATCAGTAGAGGAGCAAGTCAGGGTTATGATCATTCATCGAACATTTGAGTGATGGGAACTGAATAATGGAAGAGGAAAAAATGAATACTGATGGAGATGTGACATTCGCCAAGAAAAAATTTCTGACAAGTATGAAACGGTTAAAAAGAACACAATAATAGCCAAGGATGTTTATAGGAAAGAGACGTGCTGCATTGTGCGGCTAAGTTGTGAGGTGGTACTTGAGATCTGTGGATCACTTCATGACATCCATCTGGAAATGTTCTCTTTCCTCTTGTAACCAAAAGTGTCATCTTGTATTGCATGTGCATGTCTAGTCACAAATAAGTCAAGCTGAGGAAAGCAAATGTGATAAAACTCCATTAATGCTTGACGTTCAACTATTCTTCACACTGAAAAATGATTTGACCAGGCAGTAGGTAATCATCAGAAAAAGCTAATGTTAATGTATACATGGATTTGCTTTAAATAGGTGTGCTTACCCCCTGCATCCCACACTACTTCATTTCCTCTTTCACTGCAGCCATAAATCTCCTCTTTGGTCTTCTTATGGGCCTCCTTCCTGGCAGTTCCATCTTCAAAACCCTCCTACCAATTTGCTGACTGTCACTCCTCAGAACGTGCTTCACAGTTTTTACTGCCAAAACATCTAACATCTCGTACATCGCCGTCCCTCTAATGTACTCTTCCTTCATCCTATCCATCCCAGTCCCAAAGAGAACCTCAACATCTTCATCTCTGTGACCTCCAGCTGTATTTTCCTCAGTTCCACTGTCTCTAAAGTATACAACACCGATGGACCCAACACCATCTTTTAAACCTTTTCTTTTGTTCTTGCATATTTTATTTTATCCCATGTCACATCGATTCTTTTCCGCTCTTTTCAACCTGATTTCACAGCCTTCCTTACCTCTTTTTCACACTCTGCTGCCCTGTACTGTCGATGTTAAATACTTAAAGTCCACCAAATGCTTTATCTCTACTTCGTGCAACCTCACAGTTCCACTTGGGGCCCTTTCATTTACACACATGCGTTCCGTTGTACTTACCTTCATTTCTTTCCTGTCCAGGGCGTATCTCCACCTCTCGAGATTTTCCTTCACCAGTTCCCTGCTGTCACTGCAGGTGACAGTGTCATCTGCAATCGTCATAGTCCATGGAGATTCCTGTCCAAACTCATCTGTCAGCCTGTCTCAAAAGGGTCCCAAAGCTGATCGTTGGTGCCAGCCCACTTTTATCTTGAACTCCTGTCACACTAACAGCACATGTCACCACTGTCATACAGCTCTCCTTACATGTCTACATTTCTCTGACATATTTCTCACTCCACTCATACCACACCATACTTCCTCATCCGAAACCAAACTTCTTCTATCAACAATACAGGCAATTCAGCTTCCTTGGAACTTCTCTGTACTTCTCCATCGACGGCCTCTAAGCAACTATTTCATCTGTAGTGCTGTTTCTTGTCATGAAACCTGTTCAATGCTCACAAATATTCACTTGTGCCCCTCAGTGTATCTCCCATTACTTTTTTAAATAACTTTATTCTATAGCTATTGCTCATAAACTTAGTTCTTTTGTCATTGCTGCAGCTCTACACACCTGTGTGCTCATCCTTTGTATTCTGTGTGTAGATAAATCGAAAACTGCCTCTGTTGTCTGGACCCTTGTGTTTTCCCATTGGCATACAGGCGTAGCCATTGGCAACCACAGACATACATTTACTCTAAGATCAGTTGTCTTTGGTTGTGGTTGAATGGTTATTAAAATGATTATCATTTTTAAATCTTTTTCTTTAAAATTTTCAGTATCACAATGTTTATATATAGATTGTGTAACACTAAGACCTACTTTAATATAAAATCTAATTGGACTACTTTTACAACTACTCATATTGTTGATTTTACCAGTATTAAATATCAATCATTTCATAATTAAAATTTATCAATGGAATTTGAAATTTAAGATCTTACTCTGCAAAAAAATAAAATAAAGCTGAGTAGTTTCTATTTAATGTTTTTTGTGAACCAAATGTAGAAACATGGTGAAGCAACACTAGCAGACATGATAAAGGGATTCACCTCAATTTTTGAAATATTTCTAAAATATACTAAATCATTAAAAAAAAAAAAAATCTAATTCAAAAGGATTTTTAAAAATCACAAGTGCAGCGGAAACTGCTTAGACACCACTTTTTTTTTTTTTTTGTAATAACAGTATTAGTGATTGTCAAGTTCTCAGTGTTTTGGGGAACACAACTCTGCCCCAACTTGAAAAACTGCTTGATCAATCATTGACCGATGCAAGGGACAACTCGATTTCTTTTGTTCATTGATTTAATTAAGCAATGGAGTGGGAATAGGAATAGGTTGTTAAAGGTAGACAGAGCATACTGTATATGCACTTGTTATATCCAATTTGCATACATAATACTTGATAATGTCCCAGGAGTATAAGATGACATATGCGATCTTGGCTGAGTCACTCAGAAATGTGTCTGCCTGAAACCATGACGCTCACTTTGTGGAGTGAATCACCAGAGAAGGGCTGGAAAAGGTGGAGAAGAGAGCAGCACAGCAGGAACCTGGGACTAAGTGGCTGACAGAGACAGAAAACCTGAAAGCATTGAAAGTGGCTGATAAGCTGGCCCAGCTGCTCAGCGAGCTCAGTGTCAGCTGTGATGGTGCGCTTGGAGGTTTACTGCCTGCTCGCTTGCAGCTGGTGGTTTGTACAAAAGCGATGTAGAAGAGTGACTGGACACAGCAGAATGAACTTAAATATCAAGACATAAAATACACAGTTCCTGGCACTGTAACATTCTTAAAAAATCAGCAACTTAAGCATGTTAATGTTGCGGAAAATCATTACAATTCTTTGTTTTCTCTTAACAAAACAAATAATTCCTTTTATATTCAAATAAATTTGTAGTCACTGTTACCAAAATGTTATGTTCAAATCTAAACTTTAAACTTTTTTTTTTATGCTTTAGTGTTCTGCTTCATCCGTTTTAACAGCACATTAACAGTGTTAGTCATGACACAGTCGTGTTTCACATGAAAATGTCCGATTATGCAGAGTGACAGCACCGCCACAAAACCCCCAAAACAAAACTATCAACATCAATATTCATATACATTATTGGGGAATAATCATTGCACATTTGACCTATGAATAGTTCAGCAAGTTTACTTAATATGTAGGCCAGTCTTTCATTTGGGTCAGTGTTTGAAAAGCAATTTATCCACATGGTGTATGTTACATCTGGCCCTGGCACACAATTATCTCCATGCATATTTTATAGACACCTGATGACGATGTATCTGTTACTGGCCCGACTCCTACAACCTTGCCTGTTTGGACCAGAAAAGAGTGTATAAGGTGGGGACTTCATTATGAGATGCCATAATGAAGGGATAATGTGTTAGCTGAAGGAAGAAAAAGCAAGAAAGACTTACTGTAGTCCTGCCATGCTGCAGGTGAAGAAGACAGTTTAGGATTAAAGATGCACCGGATCAAGTGGGTATCGTTTGTGTCTTTTCTGTCTCTGATGCTGATGTTAATTTTCCTTCAGTAGTACAGACCAGCTTATTAAGTGGAGGAAATGCTTGGATGTGCATACAAATGAAGGTGACAAATGCAAAAATGTTTAGCTGCTTTTCAGGTGAGAGCTCTTGAGAAACTGTTTAGGATTCAGCAATGAGGCATTCACAGAGTGTAATTAAGCGTCAATTAAGCTACAGGTTTTTTTGGCATTCACTATTGAATGCCAGGTCTTGTGAGATTTAGTACTTTAAAAGCTGGCTTTCTAAAGTAAAATCTCATAGATATTGACAGAAGTAGTTTTCCAACTTTGTGATTTTTTTGGTTTTAATTCTGTTGCAGACCTGATAGGTTTGTGTAACCAGCCTCCTGCTAGTCTTAGCCCCCATACATGGCATAAAGCAAAAGAGAGGCTACAGTAATGGATCTGCTGTTCCACGGAGAAAGCACCAACAGCTCTAATGCACAGCAGCCAATTCTTCCATCGGCCCATATGTCTCTGGAGCACTGGTCCTCGGCATCGTTTCTTTCCACTTGTGAAATACAGACCGTATCATCATTGGTTTCCTCTACAGTATTCACAATTGTGCCTTATTACCATCTTGCAACCAATGAAAATGCAGATCCAGCGTTTGGCCTTCAACTTCCAGGAACGTCGACTGCTTCTGAGGACCAAGATCAAAAAACACCACCTCCTCCTTGTGACTATGCTCTTGAAGTTAAGCAGAGAAAACCTTCAGATGATCTGCTGGAGGAGAAATCAATCAGTCTCATATTTCCCAAAAATCTCTCTGAAGGAGAGCCAGGTATGACCTATGATAATGTCCACACAGCTAGAAACAAAGTGATTTAGATGAAAATGCCTTCTTTTAAAATTAAGATTGTGATGAGTTTAGATGAGTTCCAAGATTTAATGTTTGTGTTGCATGATTATATGGCTTGAGCTAGTTAATACAAAGCAATGACAACAACAGAAGAAAACACAGCTTTAGTAAATGATTCAGATGCCATATATTATTTTCTTGGTGATTTTTCCTTTTAAATTAAATTCTACAAAGGCCAATATAGTGCAGAAAAAAAATATCACCATTTAAATGTCAAATATACCAAGTTGACAAGTGTGAGAAAGTGTTCTTAATATTTCTTCTCAAGCAAGGTGACAGTTGATTAAATCTAGTCTGAATCAAGGCAAAGAAAACAAAAAGAAATCTACATTTATTTCTAAAATGTTTTATTCGTGTGCTTTAACTAAATAAGGTCTGAATATGGCAGCAGAATTGACGTTACAAGCACCATTATATTGGTTCTGTGGGATTATAATGTTGTGCCGCACTTAAATATATATAAAAACTCTAAAATAGCTGAATAGCTGATGGAATTTAGATAAATGTTATCAACTCTGACACAGCAGTCAATTGAAGATTTATGTATAATTATGTAGCTTCTGAGCAAAGTGTTTTCATCATCTCAAGCTAATGGTTCTGATTAACATAATACGCATGGTGACATTTGTTCTGGCTATAAAGATGCATACTATATTATGTATTTTAGTGCTTTTTTTTAATAACATGAACAACACTATTGGCGTGAGGTCCAGGGTACACCCTGGACATGTTGCTAACTCATCGGACTATAAAGAAATTATGATAACAATTGTTGTGTAACACACACTTGTGGGGTCTCCAAAAATAAACTGTCACATTATTTACAAAATTAATTAAAAAAAAAAGTTATTATCAGACATCAAGAGCTACAGAGAGGCTTTTCTATCAAACTGAAAAGGTGAACATCACCTCCCCTGACAGTTTAATTTACTCTGAACAGTGGTAGGACATGACATAGAACCCAGTCTCGTGAAAATGTGAAGTAGCGTTCGTCCACAGTACAAAACATATCAGTCTCACAGTTAGGGCCTAAAACTTGTAAAAATGTTTACATTTTTTTGTCCTATTCTTTCCTATTGGCCTGCAGACAGGTCACATCACTGCTTGCAGAGGGCTTCATAAAATGAAAACATTGCAGCCATTCCTGTCTTTCTTTTGTGAAAATATATTTTTATTTGAAAATAAGGACAAAAATTGATTATAGCAGGCATGCTAAGTTTAACAGTTCTACACTTTGTTTACTTCTCTCACCACAGAGACCATCCTATTACACCTTGAGAGCACCATACTAAAAAAGACAGAAAAAAAGAAAATTTGTGTATTATATACACACATGAGTATTACCCCCCCCCACCCCCCCACCCCCCCCCCAAACACACACACATGTATATGCTTGCGTCCATATGCGTACACAGGATCAAGCAAATAATAGTTGTGCATGTACCCACACACAAAACATAACATGCATAAACATAAATCTATTCCCCACCCCCGGTTAAACAGGTCTACCCCAGTACACAAAAATATAAATGCTGTACACAGCATGTGATTACCAGGCACATTTTACATCAAGTGTGATACGAAGACAAACACAATGGGGGAGTGATGAGGGAGGGAACAGGGAGTGAAGAGGGAGTGAAAAGGGAGTGAAGAGGGAGGGAAAAGGGAGTTAAGAGGGAGTGATGAGGGTGGGAACACAGAGTGAACAGGGAGTGACAAGGGAGTGAAAAGGGAGTGAACAGGCAGTGACGAGGGAGTGGTGAGGGATTGAACAGGGAGTGATGAGG
>BJFM01000473.1:165714-177567 GCA_016586285.1 Arothron firmamentum | reverse complement strand
TATATATATATATATATATATATAAGGTCACAGAAAGACTACTTTTGAAGTCTGGATATACTAGTTTTCTCTTTTGTGCTTGGATTGTGGGCATCTGGTGGAATGCCTTGAAAGGGCTGTTTTTTTGTACAGCTCTTGCTAACTGGACTTTAACTGTACAGATGGGCTACTGTGTTGACTGGTTTCTTGGCTTCCTACTGAAGGCCAATTTCTGCCAGAGGGACAATAGTGTGTGATTTAAATGTGTTTGCTTTGTCCAGACGCTACTGCTGAACAAGCCTTGTGTTGATTGGTCAGCTTCGCCCACCTGAAGCAGCATTGTGATCGACTCTCACTAATGTCTTCCTGTCTGTGCTGAATGGGCCTTTTTCACACTCAAAACAGAGCTGGACCAGACATTAATGCTGCAAGATAAAATAAATGAATAAAGCTAAAAGCATGGCTGTGTGGGGTGAGGGGGAGGGGGGATTTCAGGACATCAGTGTCCTGACAACATTGTGTTGTGACGTTAATTGCATCTGGAGCTGTGATTGTCAATAAATGCTTGTGAATAATTAAAAACAAACTCCCTGAGCTGCTCTAACTCTGCAGTGGTAATGTAGAAACTCAATAATGACCCTCACATCATCTGTGATTGTCATAAATTGAGCAGAGATGTTTTTTGGAATAACAGGAAATTTATTGTACGACTTCTTCACATCAGGTTATTTACCTTCAGCCCTGGAAAATGCCCAGTTTCTTCTGACAACAACGCTGTGATGAAACAGAGAACCTATTAATTCAAGGAGAAGACCCTTGTTGATGTGTTCTCCAGGTGCTTTTGATTAGAAATTCTTCATTCTGCATGAACTCGCAGCGACATAGTTTAACATAATTATCATCAATAACACAGCCCCTGACACGCTCACTGAGAAGTCTCGCCTTTTTGCAATGAGAGGCAGCATCACTTCACCAAACACAATCAGCATCCTGCCCAGGAAATATCGCTTACTGTTAATTTCCTGGAGTGATCGACACCAGACGTAACTCCTGCAGGTTCCACTAGGAAATGCATGCAAACCATTAATTAGGTGTGATGCAACTGATGTAGTTAGAGAAAAAAAATACACTGTTAAAATAATGCATATACATGTCATATAAAAAAGCTGCATAGTTTTACACCCTGTACTTTTGGTGAATTATGTATTTTCACACCGTTTAACGCCGTTACAGGTTATGTGTAGCACCGCTATTAATATGAGCAGAACTGAGTCTAGATTAGACTTAATATACTTTAAAATTTAAGTTTATATCCGTAATTGTTCAATAAGACATTAATAGGTGTTGATACTAAGCAGTTACCTGCATATGCGTCAGGACTCCTTTAGCTCACCCAGAGAACATCTGCTTTCCACTCAGTCATTATGATTAAATTGGTGTTTAAGTCTGCTTGCACATTTAATCTCTGAACATTATTAATTTATCAAACCATTACGAGGACCGTGCAGTTTTCATCTGAAATAATTGGAGGTTTATAAATTAGGAATATCCAGATACAGCGGGAGGGCTGCCCCGTTACTCGTTTTTCGTGTTTGTTTGGAGGTTTATGGGCAGGACCAGGTGTGAGTGGAGAGTTTTATCCACCGACAAAGAAAGCTGTGGTTTTAGTTTTGGGCATTTAGAACTGCACTAGCTCATTTGAAATATTTATTTTGTCTCAAATTTGTTATGGTTTTAATTTGTGATGCTTCACTTTTTAAAATTTTGCATATTTTGCAATTTTGCTTTTTTTTTTTTTTTTTTTAATTTACAGTTGAATTTTTTCCTACTGCCAAAGCTTAAACTCATGTCACCTATTCCCTGTAGCTTAAGAACTGAACATACATTATACAAGAATCTTTGATAGTAATTTCCATGGGAATGAGCGGCTCTGGAGGAAGATGCTGCGTTATCGGCCGGTGTCACGTAACACATCCTCTATCTTGTACATATGACTTTGAGCAATCATCCGACATAGTACAGTAGTTTGGGAATTGATGGAGGAATTTTAAGCACCTCAGCCATTGCGAGACCATCTGTGTATCCCTGCATGACAGATCAGAGCTGCTGAATATTCATGCACCATCCCGCCCCTTATCACATTAGATTAGAGCCCATGTGGCGAGGGAGCGCTGGGAGAGGCTGACAGCGCCACTACATTGTCAGAGACCTTTTCAGCTGCGTGTTAAATAGTACATTTGCCAAATGTGCACATGCTCAGATGTGGCGCCAGCAGTGAGGCTGTGGCTTTAAGTTTGATTCTGTGCAAATAACTTTTGAAAATAAGGAGGCAAGATCTGTGATGGAAGTCAAACGTGATGGAGAAGGCCCCGTTATCCTGGATTTGACTAAAATGGGCAAATTCTCCAGGCCTTGGAGAAGCTAGCTGAGGAATATTCATAATTAAACACATCTCTTTCAAAACAATCAAACTGCTGTGGGTGTTGGTGATGCTGATGGGGAGGGGGCTAATGGCTCATTATAATGTCAGTACAGATGCACGCCTTGTCGTTGGCATATCCCCGCTGCATATCAGCGGGAGGTGCTAGCTCTCGTTCCAATGTTTGCAGTTATTACGGCATCCTTTCATTGTTTTTAAAAAAGTCAATAATGGCTGCTGCAGAAAAAAGGGCCCCGAGGGGGGGGACTCTTCGGGATCATTAGCGATCCCCGTCACCTGAGTGATAAATCTTCCTATTAAGCGGCCACAATAGTGCGTTGGTAATTGATATCAGAGTGGTTAAGTTGGGGACATGGCACATTTATAGCACATTGGTGCACTGGTCAGCTGGGTTTTATGTGCTCTCCTGGTTGCCACGTGAACGAGGGCACGTTTCCGTCTCATGAATCCTTAAGCAGCTGCTCACCTGGTTCCCAGGCTGGCAGAAGGGAGCCGAGCAGTTTGTCATCGGACTTCTGCGCCGCTGTTGGCGAACATCTGTTGTGCGTAACAAACAGTGTTGTAAATTATAAACCGCATATGTAAAGATTCTCCCACCTCCGATGAACGAGGTCTCCGAGTAGCAGCAGCAACCAACGCAACTGTTTACCCGTGAAAACTGCAAATGATGGAAATGGACTTCAGTCTATTGCTGTAGATGCTGCTCTGTGCTGGAGGAAAAACAGGAAAAAATATTTTGTACTTGGTAATTACACTGTATAAATGTGCTTATTCTTGCAATCAGCATACATAAAAGTTTTGTGGGGTTTTTTTTTCACAGGCACAGATCAAGTTGTGGTCAGATGTCCTCTCAACCACATACAGTGCATCGGGACGAAGAAATGTATTCACTTCAACAAACTCTGCAACGGGGCCAGAGACTGCGACGACGGCTTCGATGAAGGGGTTCACTGTCGAGGTGAGGCGCTTCCTTCACATCCCTCCTCATTCGCCCTGGCTTGAGAATACATCAAATAATCACTATTCTCTTTATTATGGAAATCAGCACTAATCTCATTTGGAATATTAAGATTGCAAAATTCATTTGTACAATATTTATCTGTGGAAATTGCTTTGTGCCGTGCGTGTAATATTCATGGCACCAAACCTTCTCCAACCGTATAAATTTTAAAGCTTTTTTAATGCTTCTCTGAGAAAAAAAAAAACATTTAATCTGTCTTTGGTCTTATTAAATGCAAATGGAACATAATGAAAGCGTTTAAAGTCGGTAAAGGTAGCTTCTCCCGGCAGTTCAAACTTTTTGTCTTCAGCCGGTTGCCAAGGTCACACCTCGTCATCCTTCCTGTCGGGGAGGCTTGAGGCCCAGTGGGGTGATGGCACCAGGTGCTGTGTTCTACACACGGTTTTTGTTGCTGCTTGCTTTCTTAGCATCTCTACCAAGCTGTTCTAGACACCTGGCCGCTGCAGCCAGGCGGCGTTTGCCTCTTGGTTGCTGCAGTTAATTGGCATAACGCTGAGTTCGCCCTGGTGCAATCCACAACCTTACTGGACCTGTAAGGAACTCAAGCTGGGCTTTGGCCGTGCGCTGCATGGAGATATGAGGCAGAGAGAGAAATGTAGGCTTTCATGAAGAAGTAATTACACTAAATGTATTCAATATAAAAGTGAAATTTCATTCTTTTTTGTCTTTTGCTGTTGCCTCTTTTGATGCAGGTCCCTTAAACTCAACATGACAGAACATCGTTTGGCTGTTAGCTATGATCACAGGGCTGGTTTAGATTACTCACCATTCATTTCCATTTATTATTCATTCTATAAGTTTGTTGGGACTCATGACAGAAGGGGATATGAAGCGATAGACTGGCTGCGGCCTGAAGAATTGGACATAATGTTTGCTTCGTGCTGATGTACTTTAAACTGGAAGTGCTTTGGTAAAAATCGACGTTTTCGGTCAATTGTACCATCTCGGGGTTTTTTTTTGTTGTTTTTTCACACTTCCCATCTAGAGGGCCGATATGCTGCTTAGAATCATCCATCTACATTGACTTGTTGCTGCCTGCATACGGCGACGGCACACCAGTCCAAGCCAGGGAGTGGAATTGTGGGATTTTGAGTCATTCTTAAGCTGCATTTGTGCTAGCTGCCTGAAAAATTTCAAACAAATGAATCAAGCAAATGAATTTAACTGGGTTAAGGCGTAACCAACCTGGTTACTGGACGGCCATTTTTAAAGGCTTCAGTTTATTCCTCAATGTTTGTTGAGTAGCTGAATGCATGTCATTAAAAAGAGGGGGAAAAAATGCATTTTTTAAAGGCTCTAATAACAAAACAGAGAGGGCACATGGACCAATGCCAAATTTCATTTCTAGTCATCCAAAACGAACCATGGAGGGTTGTTTTTAAGGGATGGAGTTAAACACAACAGGCAAAAAAAAAAGTATTTTTCAGTGCAGTTAGAAGGAATGTGCCAGGAGAAAATTAAAGAAACTAAAAACTTGTTGGTATTGCTGAACTCTGAATTTAAATAAGCCTTCAGGTTTCACTACTGATGGTGGAACGGCAACATTTCTATCTGCTGTTTGTGTAATCAGTCAAGATTTCCTGAAATGATTGGTCAGATCACTAAAGCAAGATTGGATCTAAGGATCGTTTCTCCTATGCATGCTTTTTTATTTTATTTTTTTTTTAAATCTAATTTTTAAGATTATGTTAAACAAACTGAGGCCTTGAACGGCCCACTGTGCCACCGTTCACCTTGAATTCAGGCAGGGCTGCATGATGTCGAGTGCTTTCGGCCCCATATGGATGAAGCAAACCTCATCGGCATTCAGAATAAATTGAGGTCATGAGAGAAGAAGTTTTCGGCAACAGCTGGGTATCTTGGAAAACTTTTTTTTTTTTTGACTTCTCCTTTTCTGCAAACCTCCTATAAATAGTCGCGTGGAATGCTGGAGCAGGCCTTTCAAATGGAAATCAACAAACCTCTTTTCATTCACCTTTTGGATATTTGCTGGCTTGTTATCGCCGCTGCTTCGGGATGTTTGATGTCTCCGCTGACTGTGCGACAAAAGCATTTGAGCTTCAGACGGCGTGTTTCTGCTAAACGGCTGCTCATTTGTAGTCTGTTTATAGTATTTGTTACTACATGGTTCACCCGCTTGTATTTATAGAGGTTTGTTTCGGACGGCGGAGGGATTTTAGCCAGAAAAACGTAAATATGACTTAGATCTGATCAGATGTCTGTGTTTTAAACTCCAATTGAATCTTAAAATATATAATAGTTTGTTTAACTATTAATACTCGTTCACATTAAGGGCTGGATAAACATAGTCTCTGAGTGTGTTGGAAGGGGAATACAGAATTTAAACACCAGCATTAGCCGTGCTTTGTTCGTAATGCTGTTATAGATGTATCGAACTGTGCTGGACTTGGTAACCATGAAACTTTCAATAAAAGAACGATTGAGTAAAAAAGAATCACTGACACTTTCTGCATAGCCTCACTTTTAGCTGCAAAAAAACCACCGCCTTTTTGTTTTTTTTCATTGTATTAACATTGTATTAGCCTTGCATTGCAGGACTTTGGCCTTAAAAAGAAAAAGAAAAAGGAAATAGTTCTTTTATAATTGCTGAATAGAAAATTGCACAAAATACTTTTGGGTCGTCCTTAATCTTTCGCTCTTCTGCAGCTCAGGTTCAAAGTTTGAGGTCCAAAGTTTCATTACATATTTGAGGAGCGTCCATATCATATTTCGCTGTAGGCAGCAAGGGGTGCCTTGCTCTCCTACAGCCCCACAGTGGGATACGCCTATCAGCTGTGCACCAGGCACTTTCATTACCGCACGCATGCACGCACGCGCTCACGCACACGCACACGCACGCACACACACACACACACACACACACACACACGCACGCACACGCACACACACACACACACACACACACACACACACACGTATGGCTGAACAAGCAGCAACCAATCAGAAAGGCTGCTGTGGTTGCTTTGCAGAGGTGGTGTAGCTGCAACACAGGAGAGCAGGATGCTACCACTGTTACCAGTCTGCCAGCTTCCCAGTGATATGAACTGGTTTAAACGGGCCTTCTGATGCAGAAACGTTCTTGTTTTGACATTTATAAGTGAGATGTTTTTTTTTTCCAGACCTCACTATCCTCTGCCCAAACTACTGTGCTCATCATTTATAACCTCGTTTAGTAATGGCTCTTGAATGCTTGACATTTATTGTGGAATCAGGTATTATCATCTGCAAGTGCGGAGAAGAGGAAAACAACACAAGTCGGGCGGAAAGCAAGGCAATTTGCATCGACAACAGCACGCGGCAAATATAATTCATGCTTCGTTAACCTTCAGCCTTAAACAACGTAGGTGTCTGAAGGTGCTTCAAGCGGGTGTCATGCTAATACAAACACGATTGAGCCCACACTTGACTCCTGAAATACATTCTTGTGTTTCTGAGATGAACAGTTGACACTGAATCAAAAGACCTTTTTTAAAAATGGCTGCAGCACGTGCTTGTTGGAGCACCCTCTACTGGAGATAGACTCCTACTCCCTCCAGAAAGTGTTTTTTTTCAGCTTTTCTTCGCTCGTCCATTCACACGTGTTATACAAATATAACACTGATGAGTTTACACGGCGCCACCTGCTCAATGGGAGCAATAATCATTCCCACAATTAGCCACTTGCCAATTAACAGTTTGTTAATCTGCCTGTCCCTCTGACCAATGGGCAGATTACCACCCTCACTCACCACTTTAACACTCACAGTTAGCTCCTGTTTAGACAACACAGCTGTAAGGCGAGGAAGGATCACCAAAAATGATAGTTTTTACATGAATATGATGAAATAAAGTGATTAGTAGTGTGTCATTAACATAACATTTGAGTTTTTGTGTGACTTGGCACATAAACAGGGTCTCCTGGGTGACACACGCCCCCGACCTGTTTCACACAACAGCGTTTTCTGACATTGACGGTGTTGTGCAAGCTGTCCAAAACCCTACTCAAGCGAAGTGTTACATTAAATCATGCGCTCGCTTTCTTATCGCCAATTAAAGAGCTGCTTTAGCCCTCCCCCAATGTAGCAGTAGCTGCCGCGGTTTTGCCGGTGCTCACTTCCCTATTTCATCCGCTTGTTGGCTCTGGTTCTGAGGTTTAATACCCCCCCCCCAAACCCCCACATCTCCCAGTGGAAAGTTGGCTGATCTGTGTTCTCTCCTCTTTGTGCTTGGCTTTCAAATATTTTGTCATTGTTTGGGAAAAAAACCCAAACAAAAAAAAAAAACAAACTGCCTTAATGGTCTAATAAAAATGTCTATATTTGGTTCATATGAGGTGAATGAGCCCTAATTTACTCCTTGTTATTTATTTTATTTTTTTACTATGGGGTTTTGAGTCCCATTTTTACAGCAAGCCCACAAGCTTAGCCAACAGCTGACGGCCTTACATTTTTTAGAATTACATTTCTGAGAGTATTATTAGTTTAACGTCTGGCTTCTCTGCGAGGAAAAACACCAATATAGGGTGCATTATTTAGGGATTTACGTTTCAGTCGACATTTGAAGTGCACCGACTAGAAAGTTAAAAAAAAAATCCCAAAAAGAAAAAAAAAATGTCATTAGTGATGGAGACATGAGAAATCCTCGTCTCTGTGGTTCATCTGTTATAGCAGGCAGACACACACACTTCGTTTTCATTTTTCAGTCTCTCTCTCTCTCTCTTTCTGCTGCACTCCAAATACTGTGTGCAAGAAATACAGATCAGTATATGGTTTTTTTTACCGCTGAGTCTCAGAAATACAAACAATGTCAAACAAGCGCATACCCTCCAACCGCGTGTCTCTGAACAATATTCAATTATCTCACTTGATTAACTTTTCGTCGCGCCGCCGCAAACAAACACTCCTCTCCGGGGTGACGGCGCCCGTGATAAGCGATGCACTTCTCTTGAAACGACTAGCCATGAATACAGCTCAATAATTATTTTTTTTTTTTCGTGTGTTTCTCAGTAGGATGAGAATGTGCTGCCAAGCGGCCTCGCAGACTGTAAAATATTAGCATTTTTATTAAATTTTTGCCTCTCTAATGGATGGAACATTTACAGTAAGCAGTCAGAGCAATCGCTCTCCTCTCCAGGGCGGTTCTCCGCCATGTCTTCTGCTCTTTTATTGTTCTTCGACTACAGTGCACTCACTTTATCAGAGACAACAATTAAATTGGATTTTATTTTCCGGCTTCGCTCTCCGTACAGAAGGGTTTTGACATTTTCAAAGAAAATTTTGCAGAATTGCTTCTAAATTACATAGAACCCGCCATTAGTATGTCCTAATGAGGCTGCTTAGGATTGATTCCCAGGTCCCACAACATGCTATAAATAACAGCAGACACTGAGAATCAATATTTCATGCGCCTTACTTTGTTGGCAAGGCATTATCATTCATGTCATTACTGCCCCTAATATGAGGAAGCATTGTGGTGTCGCCGTATATATGACAGCAGATTGTCTTCGTTGGGAGCACTTCTAATTAAAATTTCATTGTTTTGGGGAAGATTTCAACACCCGCTCTAATGGCATTTCCGATATTTAAGGGCACGTCACGAAGACTGGCAGCGTACCAGTTCTCCAATCCCTCATTGAATTGTGCTTTCAGGGATTAACAACATTTACTGTCACATTTGATCCCTAGTTTGAGCTTCTGAATTGGATTTTTTTCCCCCCTCTTTCCTTTCATTTTGAAATATACACGCGTACGTGCTTGTATCTGTGACATTTCAGATGATACCTCCTAGACCATCCGGACAGCTCCGTGTCACATCAAAGCTAGCGCGCTTAAGCTTCCCAGATAACTTCCTTAGCCTAACTTGTCACTCCAATCATTGCACTTCTTGCACAAACACATCCCTGGAAACTCTTGAATGCTTGAAACCCGAGGAATTCATGACCCAATTTAATCAATCTTATCACTCCCCACTACCCAGAGGAGGCCAACCACAGCTACAGTGCACCAGAATGGGTTAAGCATCTCATTTACAAGTGGGAAATCCACTCATATGTCCTTGAGACAGGCAAGGGTCCACCTCCCATGTCGAGTTGGTTCCCAGTTTGGTCTCCTCGAATAATTACAGGTCTTGACTGCTAACACAATTTTGAGGTAGAACCAACGATTCAAAGACCAGCTGAGGAGAAAAGTCCTAATTAATGCCCTAATGGGGAATTAGCCTTTTCTCAAGCATGCTGAGCTTTTTAGCAGATACTGTGAGACGGACTGTGATACACTCATTACTCATACCTTACTTATATGCAGAATGAAAATGTGTGAATAATGTGAGGAAATTACATCCGTGTTGCTTGTAGATGATATGCTAAACTTAATATCCTCATTAATTTTAGATTTAGCTCATCCCCATCCCAAGTAGCAAGCTAGAAAGATCCAAATTGCATTGAAATACATCTGATCGATCACACACACACACACACACACACACACACACACACACACACACACACACACACACAGACGTGTACCTAGGGAACAGTGTACAGGAGGTACAGGAGGTCTGCTGTTGCGTCTGTGGTTGTTGGCAGCTGCTGCGATACCAGGAATGCTTCCTCATCTCCTCAGGGAAGTCTTCCTCCTTGTGAGGCTTTGAAATGCTCCTTTTGGGAAATCTCTGTCCAGATGATGAAAGTGGGATCGGCTAATAAATCAGGTGGGCCGTAAAGGACGACCGGAGGCCAGCGCCTGATCGTAAACTTGGTTCCCCCAGGAAAATGTGTGTTTGTATAAATGTGTTGTTGCTGTGGGAGTCGCACGGCGAGCAGATTAAAGCTCTTTGTAAGTAAGGGCTAAAATGTTAATAATTGATTCTCCAGGGGGAGCAGTTGCATACATAAATCATGTGTTTGTATCAGATTATAAACTGCCTCTTTTGCTGGTGTGGTTGGAATTTAAAGGAATTAGTCAGAAAAATTTCATGGCAAATAATCTTTTATGATTAATTGCATATCTGGAGGTCTTTATTGTTAAAATACTTCCGTCACACTGCTGTAGATGTACTGTAATTTTATCTGACAGTAATGAAATGTAATATCTTTGATGTTTTTTGGAGCTGGAGTCTGCAGCGCTCATGAGCCGGGCCCACGTCCATCTGCAATAACTTAAATATCCCTGCATCTACACCTGCTAAATTTGGTGGGTTTTTCTCCAACGGTCTTTTTTTTCCCCACACGCCGAAACATGGGCTGATTGATTCATGGGCTGAGCCATAAATTAGACCTGCAAACGAGCAAAGTTAATGACAGTCATCATCTCTGCCCCCACACAATCAGCACGCTGAGGAAAAATGGTGATCCATAATGGATGTGCGGACCTCTTTAAAGTTTCAGCCTGTTTTCTGATACGTGGACCTTCCAGCCAGTTAATGCACCCAGTCAGGCCCTGGGTGGCCAAGACTGAGTATCCGACCCCTCTGTTAGAACACAGAGGCATTGGATCTGACAGAACTATGGAGGGACCAGATCTGACCCCCCAGACTCATACACTACTGAAAAAATGCGTCAACTTAGAGCTGGACAAAACCTGAATCTGTCGTTTAACCGCGTTTAATATGAAAACTGATGGTTTTTGTTTTGTCCAATTGCTGCAATCATCCTGTTGATCCAACTGATTAGAGCACATTAGGTAGCCATAGACTGGCAATTAGGCCTAGCTAGCTGTCATGACTCGAAGCACTCGGCGTGAATCGACTTGCAAATTCTGCTTGATTTGCAGCCTTTCACAATCCTCAGATTTCGCCACGTGTCTTCACAGTCGCCTCTTTATTAATCTGCACACGTATGCTCTGAAAAGTCTTTCTTGGGGGAAGAAAATTACACTTCTGTCATGAGAAAGCTGGTTGTTTTCACTTCAGTTTCTTTGTTATTCTAAAAATCACTACTATTCTTAAATCACATTTCCAGCTGACAGCATGTAGCCAAAGTTAATACCGATGTTGGTATTCAACGGCAATGCTAACATTCGAGAAAAGGATAATCATATATCTCACAACATAAAGCTTTTTGCCGACTGGAGCAGTTTCCTCCCTCGTTTATGGGCCAAGCATAAAATCAAGGTGACCACATCCACTCCTCCGCCGACTCCCGTTCTCAGAGGCAGCCACGCAGATGCGCTGAAGGCAGATCTACAACCCTTGCAGCGTTTTGTGTTTGCCCGTATGGAAGACTGATCATCTGGTGTCTGCCAGCAGATACGAGGATTCCTTTTCGATATCTTTTGCCCAGCATGAGCTCACTTTGCATGCTGCAATCCAAAAACATAAAAGGGAAGAGTGGCGGTTGGCATACCACGCTGTCCTTAGAGATGCAATCGCACTGAATACACACACAGACCTGGATGTGTGAACACAGAGTTACGGG
>BJFM01000473.1:91051-165629 GCA_016586285.1 Arothron firmamentum | reverse complement strand
GTGTGTGTGTGTGTGTGTGTGTGTGTGTGTGTGTGTGTGTGTGTGTGTGTGTGTGTGTGTGTGTGTGTGTGTGTGTGTGTGTGTGTGTGTGTGTGTGTGTGGTTGGCTGCCACTGAAAAGTGTTTGAATTAAGAGGCTTTCAACCACAACATGGCTTCAGCTCCTACAGCCTGCTGGAACAGGCGCAGTGGTGGCGGAACAACACTTGCCGAAGGTTCAGAGTCAGCAAAACACCTTTATGAGACAACCGTGGAAGTGTTTCCAATAAAGTAATGTGTTGTTGTTTCGAAGCCCTTCTGACAGGAGATGTGTTTTAATCTAAAGTGATGTATTTAAATGAAATCTACAGTGTCTGTTCCTGTTGTATTAAGTCATTTAAAGTTTAACACGTTGTCTGAGCTACAGTTCCTTTTTTTATTATGTTTAGAATTCAAATTGATGTTTGTGTCTCTGCAATCAACAAATTTTGATTTTTTCATTTTAATTTAATATTCACATACAAGTATACTTGAATATAGAATTGAATTAACGTCTTATCGAATCTTTGATACTTTCAAAACTAACAATAAGCAAACAAAAACTGTAACAAACAGACTTCAAAAAAGGGTCTAATAGGAGTTGAAATCTTCTATTAATGTATTCCAGTCTTAACTTTACTGATTTAATATTTTGACAGCTCTTGAAAGCGTCCTCTCCAGGACAGCATTACGTGTGTTTTTGGCTGCAGATGCTAATTTGAAGCCTCCTGCGACCACCATTAATCTCTTTGCTTCACTCTAAAAATCACCTTGTGTGTTTTTGCACAGGCGGTTACTCCCTCAGAGGTGACGCTTTACATGGAGACAGATGCATATTTATTCCTTCAGACGTGTTCCGGAAGCTGCCAGCTGTGTGGCTAAACCCCTGGCTGTGGCAGTATTCTTAAAAATAGAATCGCCACAGCGTGGCGGATCTGACGAATGCACGTAATGCAACGGGGGACTGTTCGTTTGCCGAGGTTTATGGAGCTGCTGACATGTTCAGTTTTCATTAATCAATACTGAGGATTTAAAGCTATTTTAGTTCCTTATTTATGCTTGTTCGCTGTCACTTTAAGATTTAGAATTAAGGCAATTTGCCTATGAGCTATTCTATCAAACCTCTGCTAAAGTCTGCATGAAAGCTAAATGGAGGAGAGAAATCAGTAATAAGGCTAGCATTTTACAGCATACTCAAATATCAAAAGCAGTGGGCACATTGGTGTTCAGCGCTGTGCTTGGTGTTACTGTAGTCGTGTGCAAAAAAACAAAACAAAACAATTTAATTGTTTATTTTTCTAGTAACAGATGGAAATACATGTTAATAAGCCTCTGGCTTATTAACACATCAGTAATGAGACAAATATAGTAATGCTATTGTTCTCCTTCACTTGTGACGTTTTAATGGACATAATTTGATCAGCGCTGAGACATTTACAGTCATGGTTGATTTTATTTTTCAGTTCAGTTCTTAGTTTTTGGATGTTTGAACAGAAATATGATTTCTGCAGACCTTCTTTTTAGGTGATTTCATGGATAGTTATTGACAAAAGAAATAGATTTTTGTTCAAAGGTTATTATATTTAATCAGAAATTTCACATTTTCTTTTACAGTTTTGAGCTGAGACACTAATATTTAAACTTTTTTAAGGAATAATTGGACTTTGATGCCACTATAAGGTTATTAAATCCATTCAAATTAAAGAAATGGAGTCATCGTAAATTACTGTTTTGCCATCTATGTAACATTTGATGACACAGCAGGTCACACACCTACAAAAAAAGTAATTTCCTTCTCCACCTTTGTAATCCTCTTTCCTCCATCCACCAATTCTCACCTTGTCTCTCCCGTTCCCCCTGCAGAGCTCCTGTCAGCCTGCCACGAGCTCCGGTGTCGTTACGGCTGCGTCATGACTAGAAACGGCACCTTCTGTTTCTGTGGCGACGGCTTTGAGGTCGGGGAGGATGGAACGAGCTGCAAAGGTAGGATTCAGCTGCACCGGCGGGGCAGTCTGCCTGATCGGGTGCAGAAGCCCGTCTCCCTTTGCCTTCGGCCAAACTTCCTTCACAGGAATGAGCAGGAGAAGCTCTCTGAGAACCATCTGTCTGCAGGCGGAACCTTGTCTGCAATGAACGACTCCTATAAATACAGGTTTTCTTTTCAGGAGTCAATCAGGATGAAGATTAAACTTTTTTTTTTTTTTTTTAAAGAAAAGTTCTGAAATTCAAGATGACCAAGATATCAAATAAAAACCAATCTAATTTATTTAACTTTCTGTTAAATAGAAATATTCAAAAAAAGCAAAAATGCCTTTAATGTTACTTTGAATTCTGCTTTTTGGACTGTTAAGCATATTTATCAGCCTTGAATTTGTCCTGAGCAGCTTTAAATCAAAAACATGGTTTAAACTCTGGTCGTTGCTGCAAGGAAAGTCCAAAAGAAGAAAGAATATTTCTACCTTTTTTCTCAGAGACTTTCAGAATATTGCAGCTGAAGGAAAAAAAGGCTCTTTGGCAATAAAAGTAATTATGCATGAGGTGCCAGAGTGAGGCCACATTAAGTATACTTTATGTATTTGGGTCATGTTTGAACTCACCTAATTTGTTACAAATGGCGCTCTTCCTTTTTCCATAAGATCATGATGAATGCGCCACGTACGGTGCGTGCAGCCAAACCTGCGAGAACACCCACGGGTCATACAGCTGCAGCTGCACTGAAGGATACGTCCTGCAGCCTGACAGGATATCCTGCAGAGCCAGACAAGGTGAGCGGGACCACTTGCGCTGGAAACGGCATCAACTGCCTCGCATGTAAATTTCATTTCTAATAATAAACAGGGCTGTTTCTTCTTCAATCGGCGTGGAAATACGGCTATCATCCCATCTGTGTTCACTGGCTTTATAGAGCAAGATTAATGTGGTTTAGCGTTGACCACATCTATCACCCACACAGGAGCGGGTAGCTGTGGTCAGGCCGGGATAATGATAAAATTAATGAGCATGTGTTTTTAAGTGGGAGCAGTCTGAGGTATTTTGCGCACAGACAATGCACTGTGTCACGCTGATTTATGCCGACGCTAGTTTCCGGTAACAAATCTGACCTGGTGGGTAAAAAAAGGCCTATTTAGGAGTAAGCCAGCCAGAGCCATGCTGTTCCGGTGGGCCACTAAGTACACAAGCTCGACCTTGGGCGGTATTTTTGTATTGAACCATAAAATAAAGCGTTGCTTCTTATTTTTATTTATTTATTTTTTCCCACAAAAGGCATATATGGGTTGGAAACAGCTGGAGGGCCAGCACACCTAGCTGGGGAGGGAAAAAGACCATCGCAGCTTTTAATCAACGTGACTAGTGTCCTACCAGGAATAAACTGAATATGATTACCCATAAACTTAACTGAACCCAGTGCTCACACGCATTAATATTAATTTAGCAGAGAGCCATGGAGGTACAGGGATAACGACGAGGTTACCATTAGTTGTAAAATCTCATGAATATAAATTTGGGAAAGAGCACCCCGAGACCCAGAAAGGAGTTGCAAAAGGGAATGAAAAACATATCAAGGTGTTGAGTGTTGAAGTGAAGTTAACACTCAGTGCCACAAATGTTCTCTTGCAAGATTTTATCTTGATTTAATGCCTTTTTTGTTTGGCTCAGACTGCAGTGGAGGGTGTAATATATTTTACTCCTAATTGTAGTCTGCAACACCCATGTGATTTTCCCACCTTCTAGTAAATGCACTTACTGAAGTGCAGCAACTGAATCAGGTCAGGAGAATAATTGGGAGTTTTGGTTTGTGAAGGTAATGCATGTACATATCAGCTTGTTACTTCTTCTTTCACGATGGCGCCTTCTATCTAACCCAACTCATCGACTAGCTGAGAGCAGCTGCCATGGCATGTGAAGGTTACAGCGGCAGAGAGAGATTCCTTTCTTTAAAGTTAGATGAGCTAACATGATTTAGAGTCTGAACCGTCATCTTGAGCCGAGTCAGAACTTCATCTACCGCTATGTGAGAGACGGAGCGAGCGAAAAGTCTGGCGGCTTCAACTTGATTCAAAAGGATAAGTGGAAGCAGTTTTGTAGCCAGACTTTCTGATTTGCTGCCCTGGCCTGAACTTTTGGGGATGAATGGGATAAATGCGTGCTCTTCTGCAGGGGTGAACCTGCATCAGTGAAGTTGCATGATCCAGCCCACAAATCTGCTTGTCTCAGTTTTACCACCAAAGACTGGGATGAGTCTTTTTCCCTGTTTTAAGCTATAATTAGTTACCATTTTCTTTCCAAGAATGAGCTGTAAGTAGTAGCATTAGCATCTTTTACATGTTGCTTTCATTCTCTTTGCTGTTTTATGTGTTTGTGGCCTGTCTGGCTCCTTCAGCCAGTAGAAATTATGCTTCTGCTCCTCCTCTCTAGATCCTGGTGGCAGCCGTCCAGTGCTTCTCCTTGGAGGTTCGGACCGCGTTGTTATCACAAATCTTAATGGAACAGGCCTTCAGCCCCTGAGGTCTCTGAGTGTAAATGGAAGCCTGACATTGGATTTCCAACACAACCAGGGGAGTGTGTGCTGGGTTCTGTCTACAAAGTCCTCTGGGCAACTCTACTGTGCTGAAATGAGGAACTTCCGTGGATTCATGAGGGAACATGAAGTCAGAACTCAACAAAGTCTGCAACGTACGTTTTAGCTAATCACATCTTATCTGACTTGTATACCTTTCCTTTGATATTGAAGATAGTTGGTCTGTAATGGTCCCTAATGCTAAACACTATCACCTTTAACACCCAAATCTCTCTCGCTCTCTCGCTCTCTCTCTCTCTCTCTCTCTCTCTCTCACACACACACACACACACACACACGTGCATTGCAGCTTTTTTCATTCTCACATTTGCCTTTCACGGCTTACCTGTGAGATTTTCCTCTTATCCTTTCATTTCCTCAGTTTCAGCAGTCTCGCTGCTCACATCACCTTAAAACCTGCACATTTTACCAGCTTTACTTTCTCCCAATGTGCACTTCATTCATTTGACTTGATCTAACAGTATATCTCGCCTTTTTTCAGCACGACGTGCATTGTTTCAAGCATGCATTTGTCATTTTGAGGCTGTTTTTGCAGAAAGGAACATGAGCATTATTTCCAGCAAGCATTGGTCCTCGACTGAACCTTATATGGCAGAGTCATTTTGAACAAACACTGATGTCCCAGCAGGGGAAATAAAACCGAAGTGCATTGTGGGAATAGCTGCTTGTATTGGTTGAGAATCATCGCTGATGTCACATTTGCTGCTCTCACTCTGATCATTCTTTTTTTAGTCATGATGGATATGGATGATGTAATGGTTTATATAGATCCGTTTACACTAAATTCAACCTCTGTTTGCATTTTGCAGATGTGGACAATATGGCCATTGACTGGCTGACAGGGAACCGGTATTTTATCGATCACATCATGGACAAAATATTTGCATGCAACCAGGAAGGGGACACGTGTGTAACTGTTCTACACTTAGACCTGCAGAATCCCAAAGGAATGGCTCTGGATCCTCTCATGGGGTGAGTGCTCTGCAGCTTGTGGACTATAAAATCTCTGAAATGCATAACAATTGACTTGTCTGGTAGAATGTGAGAGCGCCACAGTGAAGGGATTTAAATGATCATCTGGCCTTCAGCTCTTTTCTTTCTGAGCTGTGTAATTTGGTGAATAGTGACGCTCCAGACAGCTTCTATAGTCACACCATTCATTTGCATTCACTGATTTCTCCCCATATCCCTCAGTGGAAAATGACCCTGCAGGACTTTTCATTACACACTTTTTCACTCTGAGTTGATCACAGCGAGCCGAGCAAGTGTGGAGCTGCAGAGAAACCCAGCAGTGAAAATGGAAGCATTTACAGCACGATTAGCATGATTGGAAATGTTATAAATAAAAAACTGAATAAAAACTAAATCCATATTTTTCACCTTTCTGTATACCTGGACTGGGAGAAATCGATTGTTTCTGGCCCCATTTTGGAGCAGAAAAATTGGAAAAATGAAACTGAGTGCTGCCTTTTTTTTATAGCACATTACAAGTTTCCCCAAGTAATTGCTCAGACATAATGAAATTTTTTTTCATAAAAATGAGCCTGAGATCTGTCACTCTCCAGATCAGTGAGGGAAAATAAAATCAGAAAGCCGACAGGAAGAAAACTGCGTGAGACTGTGTGAGCTCCATTGAGTAGGTTTAAGTGCTTGATGCAAAGCCAGCTAGGGTTCTTTCAGCTTCCTAAGGAATTATGTTGTAAGCGTGTACGCACTTCAGCCTGGTAAGGGCCAAATGACTGAGAACTGACAATGACGCCACCAGCAGGTGGGGGGGTTGGGATCAGGGGTGGGGGGGTTGGGGTTGGGATCGGGATCGGGATTGGGGTTGGGATCGGGGCGGGGGTGGGGTGTCATCCATTCTCACGATCACCTTTACCTGAATCTCCAGTTCTTTGAAGTGAAAAAGCTTCTCAGATATGAGGTGTAAGCTCTTCACTTCAAAAACCTGATGAGAGGTTCAGGTGAAGGTGATCCTCGGAGCTGATAACCCACCCAACAGCTTCCTGCATGACTCATGTTAGCTTTAGATGACTTAGGGTGCAAATAGGAATTAATCCACCAGGGAAGAGACTTCAAGACGTGCCACCAACTGTGTATAAACCATTGTGCAACGGTTGAAGAAGATGAGAGAGAGATACCCTATTGATCACAAATACAATCACGCATTGAACGCCGACCTTTGTGTTTGACCTGTGGGACAGTGGGCAGCCATTGTGCGCCGCGGTCAAATGAAGTAAACCAAACCATTCCAACTCCGCTCCCAAAGCCGCTGTCTTCTCCTTGACAAGGCATCTGCAGAAGAGTTTAATTTAGGTACCTGTACATCCCGTATTTCAGCCCTCACATATTTTAAGAGTAATTCACATTTTTCCTCAATATTTTGATTTTTGGAGATGGAGATGGAGAGGAAGTCAGCCTTCCTCTCTATTTCAAAGATATTAAGTTTCATTTAAGTAAGTCTTTGGCAGTCAGAGCCATTGGATGGTGGTTCGGCACATGGCACTCTTCCTGCTGTATGTTTCAGGTATACTCTGCCTTCTGCTCGGCTGTGGTACGCCTGGTTTCATACTGTCCCCGAACAACAATTCATTTTATCAAGGGTGTTCATTTTCAGAATGCAACTTGGATCTTGATGTAGCTGCAGAATTCGCAGCGTCAGCAACGCCCTAATCCGAGAAGATCATATTTATGCCACCTGAAGGTGCACCTGTTTGGGGAGTTCGGTTTCTTGCTGATGCTGACAGTTTTCCGACGCAGCCGGCTCTGGGTTCAAAGGGCAGCCCATCTCTCCTTCGGCTTGACTCGCGCAGATTAAGTCGGCACCCCCTCGTTCTCCTGCTGCAGCTCGTTATCAGCGGAAGCTGTTGGAGCTCCGTTCTCACAGAGCCACAGCGAGACAGGAAGGCAACCCATCCCTGTTAATTACAGCATGTGCAGACCAGAGCTTAAAGGAACATTCACCACTTCTGGGCTGTTATTCACTCACTACCTTAGGACTGGAATTTAAATGTTGCACCTGTCTCCTCTGCGTAAATCACGGCGCTTCCCCATGTCTTTTAGAATTGATTTTCTCCATCTCCTGATGTGTTTTGAGGTACTAAATGGTGGGGCTGCTGTCATTTCATGTCCACCCGCAGACTGAGGACCTCTGCGGCATCTTCTAAATGTCCCTGAGATTGCCTGAAATAAAATGGGAAACTGCGCTTTCATTGCATTTGCCTGGAGGTCATAAATTTGTTTTTCTTTGTTTTTCTTTTTTTTTATCAGAGATGGCGACAGTGAAAAGCATTTTATACCTCCGAACATCTTCTGTCATAATAGTTTTTTTTTTGTTTGTTTGTTTTGTTTTTGTGATATATTGTGTTTGAAATGGGGTTAATTTTATAAGACAACACAGAAACTGCACCAAGAGTGAGTTCCTGCTGCAGACCTGTCTGGGGTTCTGAAAACGCTCAATCACCAAACATCCCCAAATCCAATCATGTCCCGTATGTGCAGATTTTGCTCTGATTGTTGCAGCCTTGAAACCTGATTTCACAGTTTCTGAGTCTGTATAACAGACTTTCCTTCAAACATGAGGAATCTGTTTTCCATTTTACATCCCCAAGATAAGGGTGCACTTTGGTGATATAGGGCTGTCCTGATTGATGAAACCTACATAAAAATATGTTGAGTGGTGGCATCACAATGTTAACAAATTGTAGGGTTTCATAGAATTTACTAGGTTCCAGATGGATTTTTAATGGAGGAAGTAAGAAGCTAGAAAATAGCCCTTGGCTCTGTTGATGGATGCTGGGTGAAGTTATAGAAGTATACTGAATATGACTTGTAAACTAACAAATAATACTACAAACACTTGAAAACTGAAGCAAAGCATCTGTTGGAAGGTTTTTAAGTCTGGTATGAGCCAGAGCAGCACTGTTTACTTCAGCTATCAGCGTGTGTTTGATTCAACATGGTCAACATGTTTCTCAGACACAACCTCCTCTAAACAACAGGATTCCTCCACATTGATGTACTTTTATCCCCCTCGCACATAAATATGCGTAGAAAATGTCTGTATCGCTGTGATGTGCAGTTTATTGCAGAGAATTATCTTCCTTCCACTGACAAAGTAGATCATTGAACTCTCCAACCCTCCACAGAATGTTGTTTTTCACTGATTATGGGAATGTGGCCAAGGTGGAGCGCTGCAACATGGACGGCACCAACCGGACACAGCTGGTGGATTACAGAATCGAGCTGCCCACTGCTGTGGCGCTGGATGTAGTCAGGAAGCTGGTGTACTGGGCAGACGCCTACCTGGATTACATCGATGTTGTGGATTACGACGGGAAGAACAGGCACAACATCATCCACGGGAGCAAAGTGAGTGTCGTTTTGGTGTGAGCAGCTTCCCGTCACCTGTTGGTTACACATCATAAGTGCTCTCTCCCTATTCAGTGGAGAGGGTTATTACATGGATGGGTTTTCTTCATTAATTTTCTCATTTAGGGCACCATACCTTATCAGTGCCAGACAGGTGGGATATTCTCCGTTTGTTGTTATAGTTCACTCTTCATTCTTCATTTCCATATAAAAAGTCTTTTGAACTGGAACTGGATGGTTCATTAAAATTAAAGGGATTGATGCCAGGTGGAGCAGTCGTCTAAAACTGTTTGGAATTCTTTTTCCCCCCCTCCACTTGTCGTGCACTTTCCAGCCCTTTCATCACAGATTAGAACTGTTTGACCCCATTAAAGGACCCTGTCTCACAACCTGGGTCCTGGATTCTTCTTTTGTGAAGACATAATAACGGCACAGTCCCATGTTGGGACTGTTTGTCTCATTTTGCAGCAGATAAGGCCGTTAATGAAGGAATATGTTATCCTCAAACAAAAAACAGGGCCAGTTTCCTGGGCGAGATTGTTGAGTGGTTGCTTATGTGTTGCATAATTCTTGGTCCCCTTGATTTCCCTTACAAAAAAATTGCTTATTCATGTTTCCATGACAGTTCCTGTCACTTTCTATTAAAGCACAGAGGCTACAGTGATGCCTCTCCGAGAGCGGCTTTTGCTGCTATGTTGTTATTTTTATTCTTGGTATCAGATCTATTTCTCTCTGCATGGATGATGCATTTATTTCTTTATTTATTTATTTTCAGGTGTCGTACATCTACGCACTGTCGGTGTTCGAGGACCACCTCTATGCTACCCACTCTGACCCTTCCACAGGGAGTTCTACTGTGGAGCTGATACGGATCCACAGGTTCAACATCACAGTGGAGAGCAAGACGCTCGCTACTCTCGGGAATTCCAAACAATTGCGTGTTTACCACAAACTCGCTCAGCCGAAAGGTAACGCAGCAATCTACACATTCGAGTGATCCGGAGTCTTCCCAGTTTCACATTTCACAAGCTTCAGTTTGTTTTTGACTTTTCTGTTTGTTCTTACCCACAGTGAGGGATCACGCCTGTGACACAGACTCCCGTGGGAAGCCGGGTGGATGTTCACACATTTGCCTTCTGAGTGGCAGCTACAAGTCCAGAACCTGCCGGTGTCGTACTGGATACAGCCTGGGCCCTGACGCACAGTCGTGCAAAAGTCAGTAACTACCTCCCAATGACTAAGAAACATCTGCATAATTTTGCCCTTTTGGTAGATGCATTTTAGTTTGAGTGTGACCCTAACCGTGCCCAATTTTAACAAATGGCAAAGAGTGCTCACTGGGGCCTGAAAGGATGTTCTGTCAGGCTGCTCTTATTTCACTGACACGAGCCAGGAAAGGTTACGCGAGCCATCGGAGCTCCGGTGGTGCCTCCCGCCTCTCAGCTGAAGAGTGACAGTGATGAAGATGAGCACTGCTGGACATGGACCCATTTGAACGTGATCACGTTCAACCTTTGCCAGCCTGATTGATTATTTCCATAATAAGGTTTTAAGTTTGTCTCCATTTGTTGGCTGGCCCGATCAATCGCTGGACATTGTGTGGCTGACAATAAAAGCAGAAGATCAAATTGATGACACAATCAGGAGGCCCGCCACTTTTCGATCGGTGTAGCGAAGCATTGGAAGCCCTAGTATGACACATTTGATTTATTCTCCCCTCATAGATGTTCTGATGACACCAGCTATCTCTCTCTCCCGCTCGTGCGTTCCCTAAGCATAATGAGATTTGGAGCTAAATGGTAGTGCTTCTTCATCCAGCAGTCACTGTGGGGTTTGATATCTGGGTCTCTTGCAATGCTTAATTGTCTCCTGGGTAGTTGGTTTCTCCCCTACAAAATGATAAATTGAAGCGAGCCTTGTGTGGTCTCACTCACAGCATCGCAGTCTCTTGGGTAGAGGCTGGGGGAGGAAAAGGGTCTGCTTTCTCACTGGAAGGCCTCCTTTCACTTCTGCAGTCATCTCAAGAGGATCCCAAAGGGTTCAAGCACACGCCCTCAGAATGGCTGCTTGGGCCTCCACGGAGCCGCTTCGGTTTTCTGCGGATTCTGCTTGTCTTTCAGACATCGTAGGCCCAGACTTGTGCTTATGTGTGGCTCATCCAAAATTCAGGGAGGGTCCAAATCCATTTTTACAACAGTAGCTGTGCTGTTCCACCGAGTGTGCTCAGGCCACACGATGGGATAAACATCTAGATAAACACATTGGTGTGTGTTTGACTCAGTGAGCAATTAGGAACCATTAGCTTCCAGTCTGTGCACAGTGGTAGAATTGTCAGGTAAGTTGGCAGTCCAAACTGTGCATATTCAGGACAATAGGACACGTGTTGGTGTACTGTACACTCAAGTCTCTAAAATAATTCACACCGGTAAGGACTCGATTAATCATGAATAGTTTAGCAACTCTTAGACAAACATGGGGCTAAGTTAGAAATGAGAGCCAAATATAAAAATAATAATTACAATAATTAGTTAAAAAAAAAAACAACAACATTGGACACTGAAAAGACAATTTTGTCTATCATGCTGAAACTCTGATCCAGTCCAAAGCTTAGCATTTCCGTCAGTAACCCAGGTATAAGATAGGAAAACATTGGGATAGGAAATGCACTGAACTGTGCGTTAAATCTGATTCAATAGCCTGGCCTCCCAACCATGGGCACACAAACATGTAGAAACTCTATGTGCATTGTGTTCCTAATAGCAATACATCACCAGCATACCAGCTTTCAGCCTGGTGCGAGAAATTATTAATATTTTAAATCCGAGGCAGCGTTTGCACCTAAGGCAAGTAATGCTATCGCTCTAGCATTTCCTGTCTCCTTCCCAGCTGGAGCATAATTGAAGTGGAAAAGAGTAGTCATTGGCACTGATTGCTGGCTCCATTAAGGTGAATGAATGGCCGTGATTCACATTGTAGCCAGGAAGGGTTTGTAATGCTATATCAGCAAGCATCAAGTTTGAGCTATTTTGACAGTGTGTTGCAAATGCTTGTTTTCTTTGCAGAGCCCAAAAAAGACCTCTTCCTGTTCTACGGCAAGGGGCGCCCTGGGGTCATCAGAGGTCTCGACATGAATATTAAGTCCAGCGATGAGCACATGGAGCCAATTGTGGACCTGGTCAACCCTCGTGCAATCGACTACAATGCAGAACTGGGGCACATTTACTTTGCTGACACCACCAGTTTCCTGATCGGCCGGCAAAAATTAGATGGAAACGGCAGAGAGACGATTCTGAAAGACGGTGAGTGTAGATGCAGCCGTAATCCCTTCAACATTACATTATATGTGAGGATCTAATGTTATATTAATGTTCATGCTATATTTCTATCTGCCCTGGTCGTCTGCCAGAACTGGACAATGTGGAAGGAATCTCAGTGGACTGGATTGGGAATAATTTGTATTGGACCAACGATGGCTACCGGAAGACGATCAGCATCGCCAGGCTGGACAGAGCCTCCCAGACGCGCAAGACTCTGCTGGAAGGGAACATGTCGCACCCTCGAGCCATTGTGGTTGACCCTCCTAACAGGTCAGTAATAGGAAAAAATTATCCTGACAGTCAAGGAGGAAAATCTATTCTCTCGCCACTCACACCTCATAATAGGTTTTAGGATAGGTAGGTTTTTTTTTTTTGGTTTTTTTTCATGCACGGCTCATTTTTGCTTGACAACTGCCGACATCCTGCGTCAAGTAACATTCAGTTGGGTTAAGAATATGAACAAAGGATTGCTGCATTAATACAGACTGTTTTTGTTATTTTATCTATATTAAAATATATTTTAAAGATCTGTCAGTGTTGTTTTACCCAAATATATATTCTGTTAATTTGACTTTCTGAAAGACGCACTTGCATCCTTCTAAAAAATACACAAAAAGTTTCAATCTTTTTGTATCAATAAACATGCCCCCGGCATCTGTGGGTGCGTGAACCCTGAAGTTGTATGAAAGACACTTTTCTGCCATGATTTGCGGCATCCAGACGCCTGATGGCAAATCGTCTGACAGCCGATGATGAAAATGCCTAAACTATGAGCTATATTGTCCTATTTCGTGCTGTGATGTGTTGTAGATGTACGAGCTGCTTCAGACTTTAATCCTGAATATTTTAAACGACATCTGCTTTGGCAGATTTTGTGCTCCCTTCAAACAAAAGCGTGGAAATGTGGGAGGGTTTTGTCAGCCACTTCGAAGAAAAGCAGCTGAACATATGCTGACAGCACATATTCTATGTACAGTATGTTTTTTTAATGATTTGTACTATTTTTGCTCAACTTAATCATTTATTCACCAAATGAATGCCGGTCATAAACATTCACATTCCTGACTCCCTTCATTTGAAAAGGGCCATTAGTTTCCCCAGATAATAATTTTAGACTAAGATGTTTGGTCCTTCTCAGCAAACACTGTGTTCGAGGAGATTCTGCACAGCCAAATTCACTGAGGGTCCTGAGGATCTTCAGGATTAATAACACTTAAAGACCTAAATCGTATTAACCCTCACCAAATCCATAGCAGTCAAAGATTAGTTTTTAAATCTCGAGGGAGTTGGTCCAAACATCTCTACATACTAGTTTACATTTTGCTTTCTCTTATTTTAATATATAACTGTGCTTAAATGACTTTTTTTTTTCAGAATTCTAAGACTTTGTTATGTGTATAATAATACATATTCAAACCTGTTGAATATGAGACCTGTTGCTAACAACAGTGTGCAAATGGATGAATTAATGTTCAATACTGCTAAAAGGTTTCTTTTTTCTCCAGAAAGATTACCTGAAAATCAGATTTTTACACCAACCATAAACCCAAGTGGAACTCGCATAACACACTGAGGCGATTAAACAATAAAACTGCAACAAAGTCATCATATTATGCAGATGCTTCTCAGATTTAAAGATACTGGTGCAGGATATTAGCAGAGGTTCCTCTTGGGTTGTTGCTGTTACATTTTAATGCTTTTTTTTTTTTTTTACTCTTTTTGCCACATTCTTCTCAGTTGCTTCCTTCATATTTGTCCTTTTATCCAACAAGCCCAAACCCAAAAGCAATCTGTGCACACGCATGCATGCACTACCTGTTTATACGTGTGTCTGCACGCTTCTGTGCATGTTCAGAGTGACTGAATAATACATGAGGTCATCAAAATGACAGAGGAAGGCTCCATTCACCCCCGTATCGCATTCTGTTTCATCCTCCCTTTGCCGAGCCTCGATCATTGATGAGAATCCGGGAGCAACAAGGCTCAGTCAGCAATCCTCAAACACAGCACGTCCCCTGGGCATGTTTAATACAGAAAAGATCATGTCAAATAGTTGAACGAATCACATTTCAAATCCCACCAACCCACTGAGAATTTGCTATTTGTGCCTTCATGTGCCGTCAAGCAGGTTTTAATAATTTCTTTATCCGTGATGCGCCAGCTTTAGACTGCTGGGGATGATGTAATCAGGTAAAAGCAGTCAACATCTGTTGGTGATCAAAGTGTTGTGTTTGCGGCAGCTGGATGTACTGGACAGATTGGGAAGAGGATGAGGTGAACGACAGCATCGGGCGGATCGAAAAAGCCTGGATGGACGGATCCAACCGACGCATCTTCGTGACCTCCAACATGCTGTGGCCTAATGGTCTGACGCTGGACCACAGCACCAGTACCATGTACTGGTGTGACGCGTACTACGACCACATTGAGAGGATTTATCTCAATGGCACCGGCAGGACGGTGAGTGCCGCCAGGCATGTTGATCTAAACCTGTTTACTGCTTTCAGCTGTGACAGCTGAGTGTTATTGGGGTTCTGAAATTCAGTAAACGGGCAGATGGTGACATTCAAGACTCAAACAAGCTCTTCTTCAGCTCAACGAAGTAGATGACTTATGAACTTGCACCCGAAGTACATGCGAAGTACTTGTTTAACCCAGGGAGGAATGAGAATAACCTTTGGTTGCATTTGTCAGTTTTCCACAATGAACTAAAAAAACAAAGAAATGTAGACATTCAGTTTTACTCGGAAAGTTCTATTTTACATGAAGTCTGGGCTATTCCACTCTGTTGGCCGCATCATCAGCAGGGTATTAAAATGACAAAACCATCTGTTTTCACTGTAATTGATGCCGCGATGCTAATAATCATTATCATTGCAATGATCTTTGTTTCTGTTCATTTCAATCTCTTAGTTGCAACACTGCACCTTTGCTTCTTCATGTTACAGGTGGTGTACAATGGCAAAGAACTGAACCACCCATTCGGGATTTCGCATTATCGTAACTACATCTTCTGGACGGAGTACATGAACGCGTCAGTCTTCCAGCTGGAGTTGTCCACCGGCGACGTTACCCTGCTGCGGAGCGAGAGACCACCGCTGTTTGGCCTGCGTGTCTATGATGCCCAGAGTCAGCAAGGTGAGCTGCTGCTCTGCTTTCAGTATTGATGAAATATGCTAGAAGCCGCAAGACACTGTCCGAGCTGTGTTCCTGGGCATTGAGATGACCTAAACATAATCTATAACATACATAAAACCATTTATCTACATATGAAAATCACCTGATTAGATCCTGAGATCAATAGTAGCCGTGGGTTGGGCCTCCAGTGTATAAATTCAGACAAGGAGACTGGGTCTGGAGCAGTTTGGTAGAACAGATGATGATACGTGCTGTTAAAAAGAACAGACAGGAGGTGAGTCAGACATGGCCGACAGTGGAGATCAGCGCCTCCCTCACAGCGGGTGCTTTGTTTTTGCTGTCTAATGCACATACACCCATGGCACCATGTGGAGAGGTTGACAATGCCGGTGCAGTAAACACACAGTAGAAATGGGCCGAATTCGTAAACAAGGAAATCCTGATGGGCCCAAATTAGCACGAATTCTCTCGGCACACAAAGCCAAAATCGACTACACAATCGGACAATTTAGATGATGCTGCTGCTAGCAGCTGAATCTAAACTGCAGTCGCAATTTCTTCTTCACTTTTCATTCAGACGAATAACCCAAACTCAGAAGGGGAGGTGTGCAAACTACAGCACTGCCTCCCATGCTTGATTGTCCAAATAGTCAAGTAAATAAATGCAAATATAATACAGGCATCATTAATTAGAAGCAAATGGTTGCAGAACTGAATTGTTTCATTGATTTTGACAGTGGCAAAAGAGAACTCAGATGTAATTCAATTATTTTTGCCCCCGTTTCAGAGATGCTTGGTCCTGTTTTAAGTGGACACAAGAGAAACAAAGTCCAGTCTTCTGTGTGTTAGTGAGTTGTTTTTCACAAAACCAGAGGCTGCATCCCAGCGGTTCAGCTCCTGTCTTTGGGCTCTGTGTTAAATGAAAGAAACAAAGGTGTCTGACACCTAACTTTGCAGTTGACATTGTTTTTCCCCCACTATTTTGTAATACCCTTGGGAGAATATTGTCTTCAGGAAAGACAAATTACTCCCCCAAAGAAGGGTAAAACATGTCAAGTGTCCCTAACCTCTGCTGCTCCCAATAATTGCCCTGACGTGGCGTTACAGTAGATAAACCGGTTTTGTACCATTGGCAGAATGTGCAAGGAAACAGCGGCAAAAGGAAATGAAGATTGTTCCGGCCTGGATTAAAAATGCATCTCGTTTAAAAGTGCAAGAGCCCATGTTAAGTTTTTGGATTTCTCCAGGTGACAACGCATGCAGCGTGAATTATGGGGGCTGCAGTACCCTCTGCCTCGCCATCCCAGGAGGAAGAGTGTGTGCCTGCGCTGACAACCAGGTTCTGGAGAAGAACAAGGTCACCTGTGCAGGTAGGAGGGCCCAGTGAATCCGACAGCAAGAGGCCTTAGATCCCCCTATCCCTGCACACCTCACCCCCTCTGACTTCACCTACGGTGCAGTCATCAGATAAATACATTATGAGTGCGTATGCAAAGCTGCGAATAAACAGATCACGTGGGGAATCCTCCCAGTGGCTTTTATGAAATATGCGCACGGTCCCAGCAGTCGTCCACAGGGTCAGGAGACATAATTATCAGCTTTGGTGCTATTATAGCTATGCTAATAATTCCCCCCCAAAACAGATATTTCATAGAAGGTCTCCGGTCTCTTACAGAAGCCTCTGGTGGCGGTTCAGAACCGCAGCCATGCAGAAAGGACGAGTTCCAGTGCCATAATCAACGCTGCATCAGGGCCCTGTGGAAGTGTGATGGAGACGACGACTGTCTGGACGGGAGTGATGAGGAGACGCTCAGCTGCTGTGAGAATGACAGAATATGTCCAGCCTGCAGGACAATATGCTCAGCACAAACACCCAAACAATCATTCTGATGCAGCGCCGCTCCACTCAGGCGTGACGCAGGCCAATGCAACAGGACGTGTTTGCCTGAATATCCACTCAAGTGGAGTTTGAATGCCCATCTTGATGGAGATGTTTTGTTTTCTTTGTTTCTTTCAATCCAGAATTCTCTTTTATAGTTTCTGATTTGGCTTTTAAGTAAGTACAAAAATAGTGAGCTCTGGACTTTAGAAAATTCCATTTTGAAGCTGTAAACATGTTGTTCACAATAAGAACAGATTTTTTTTCAAACAAAACAGCTGAAAAAGGTAGGACTGGCAGCAGAGGTAATAAAGCTTTTAATAAAAAAGATAGCGCAGCCTCCGAGACAACATGGAGTCATATGGAACATAATGAAAATGTGTTTTTTCCACATAAACACTATAAAACTCCTGTTATTTGTCCTGAATTAATTAAATTTATTGTTGTAAACCTAGTGAGGCTGTTGGCTCACATTTTATGCATTTTTGAACTTCGCAGATAATCACACGTGTCCCGCCGGTTATTTCAAATGCAGCAACAATCGCTGCATTCCCAAAAGATGGCTTTGTGATGGAACAAACGACTGTGGCAGGAACGAGGACGAGGCCAACAGCACCTGCTCAGGTATGAGGCAGACTCACGCTGGTCCCCTGTCTATGTTTCTCTCATCGCTTTGTAGAAAAGACTTAGCGTGCAGTCAGTGTTTTATTAGACTTTGTGAAGGGAAAATAAATGTCAGAGTGGCTCCATTAGGCACAGGTCTTCGTAGAATAAATGTCAGTGACCTTTTTCCCCCCTCTGACCATTTAATCTACACTCTCTGTCCTCATTATTACTCTTCTTTTGTGGAAGTGTGAGTCAGGGAGCCTGTTCTTCAGGTCATAGGTTTACCTCAAACAGGTGAGAGACGTCGCTGTCCATCTTTGACAAACACGCTGATGCCGAAAAACACGTTATTCATCTTTAAAGTGTATCTTCCAACAACCCGAGCGGACATCGGTCATGTGAGCCGCAGCAGCTGGCTTGTCACAAACACAAGTATATCGAACTCTTAGATGCTCCGCAACGCAGTTTTTTTTTTTTTTTAATCTGAGGAGGATCAATCAGTGTGAGCGTTAGTCAGGAACTGAAAAATGTTAGCTGCTCCTGAGTTTGACATGCCTGCCCCCCCCGCGCTCCTAACCCTCTCATCTTCCCCTAGCCCAGCACTGTCAGGTGGACCAGTTCCCCTGCATGAACGGACGGTGCATACCCCAAGCCTGGAGCTGCGACCGGGAGAACGACTGTGGAGACATGTCTGATGAAATATCCTGCAGTAAGTCCCGAATGGCTGCTCCTCACCCGCGCATCCAGTCATTTATTCACTACGTGCTGCTGTTTGTGTTGGTCGACGTGTAATTCGGGCCAACTCAGCCAATGAACCGAATACTAATATTAGGATTTAGAGCAATCCTCAGCCGATGATTCCTTGTGTTTAATAATTTTATCCCCAATGAAATTGAATATAATCTTTCATATGCAATATCTGTGAGTGCCGATAAGGTTGTCAGTTCACACTCGCCAATTTAATATCCTCCACTGGGGAAATTTCTTCATGCAGCCATCACTGTTATTTCGTCATTTATGTCTGCTGTTCCTGAAATAACCCCAATAATAATAACAATAATTCAAACACTGGAGAAACAAAAAAACAAAAAAACAAATGCTGATGGCACCGACCTTTGGAAGGATAGAACAGTCTGTTCAGTCCTTCACACCAGCTTCTCTCACTTTCTCTCTGCTCTCATTAGTAACATCAGGTTTCAGTACACTTTTTGACACGGAGATGACTGATGTGTTAATGTGACCTAGCTGCAGATTTATGCTGACGCGAGAATATTCTCCAGCTTTTAAGACAGAGTATTAATATCTTTAATGCTATAATAAATAGCACAGTTCAATAATCCAAATTTCATTGTTAGTTGCCAAACTTTTTCGCACTGTATCATTATTTATGCTTTTATTTTGACGGGGCATTTTTGCGTGCTGCGCTGAGTGTTTTTATGTGTTGAATTATGGATGGGATTCTCTGGACTGAAAGCTAGACATGCCCTCACTGTTGCCATGCCCACAGAGAGGTGGTGCTGAGTAAACAGTGTACTGTTGTTCAGTGCTTCGCTGCTCTTTAGTTGTTTCTCAGAGGTATTACGCCATCTGTCAGCTTCACTCAGCGAAAGTTGACCCGACCGATCTGGATTAAACTTAGAAAACATTAATAAGAGCGGGGAAATGCATGGCACGCCATGCCGGCCTTAGTTTTTGGAATACTTTGGGAGGCTTAACCTTTTTTTCCGCGCAGCATTCCAGGCCGTCAGAAGCCGAGTTAAACTGGATGATTCGCTGGCGTAGATCAAAATTCTGCTTTTTAAATTCACCTCTGGTTAGTTGGTAATAAATCAGCCTCAGAGTGAGTGATGTCTTAAAAAATGCTGCGATGTGCCGTACTGCCACAGCCTCCTTTTGTGTCTCCTAAGCTGCCTCTTCGCAGTCACAAACAGCAAGGGTGTACACAGTAATTAAAGTTCATGCTTGGCTTCATTCAATCATAATCAAGCTGTGCGGCAAAACATATTCTCTCGCACGCTGTTGTCTCTGCTTCCTCGGGCGTCACATCTCTGCAGACGCTGCTGCGCTGCTGCTGATGGCGCACTTAGCTTCACTGGAGCTGCTGTTGGTTTTGGAGCACCTGAAGCTCAGCGGTGGCCGCCTTAAAGATTGATGCTAATTTGGATTGGGTTTGTCAGAACCTTAGTACCTGTCACACTCTCTTGTACAGGTGCCTCTGCTCACTCGAAGCTGCCATTATTTATGAAACGGCAGCTTTTGGGTTTTTTTTATAGATATATTTTATGTATTTATTATTTTTTAATAGCTTTGTTTACTTGTAACCATCATTATTTATGGATGCGCTGGCTTCCAACCAGCAGTGCACGGGAGAATATGTCGGTGAGACCTGACACCCTGCTGGAAGATGGAAAAACTAGTCAAGATCCAGCGTATTGCCTTCACACCTCTTTGCACATTCCCTCCTGCTCTGGCAGATGTCAAAAAAGAAGTCATCCAAATGTTGAATTCATTTGATAGCAAAGACAATCCAGCATTGGTAATTAAGGAAGGATGTTTGAAAAAGACCATTCATCCTAAAATAGAAAACAAAATGAAAATCTGGGACACATGCAAATGTCAGGCTTACAGTAATGCTTAAAATGCGCCAGTCGATGTAAAATATCAACTGTATGTTGATGCTAATTTAATTGTGATGAGTTGTTGCCTATCAGACTGGTGAGTTCCATTTATTTAGTGTCTGTTTCCAGTTGAAAAACACACTAGACGGGGCGTTTTGGCGTCCAGATGTGATTTCACACAGCAGACAACGAAGGCATTCCAATTTATTCTTGATTCAATTCATTAGCGCTCAATTACAGAAGGATCATTGGATGAGACAGGCCAGATTCAGGAATTTCATCTGTGTAATTCATTTTCTGCTTCTTCTTTTTTTCCTTCTTTTTCTAACAGTATTTATTCTGTGAAGTGATTGGTTTTAGAAGATCTGGCACTTCCAATTAGAAACATTTGTGTCTTGATCATTTATTACAGGATTTATTGACTTTGTGGTTGACATGTATGTGTGAACGTCCTGTTTCAGCCTTCCCCACCTGTGAACCGCTCACGCAGTTCAGCTGTTCCAACGGCCGCTGCATCAGCGCACAGTGGCGCTGCGACTCAGGTGACGCCACCCACATCACCCTGCACGCTCTCCTGTGTTTTTTCTTTTTCTTTTTTAATCGCTGTACCTTTCTCCAGGGAAGGTCCAGCCTCCAATAATCATTTTGTGCGTGGTTACAGATGACGACTGCGGGGACGGCAGCGATGAAGTGGGCTGCGTCCGGTCCTGCGCCAACACCCAGTTCCAGTGCACCAGCGGCCGCTGCATTCCAGACCACTGGGCCTGTGACGGCGACAACGACTGCGGGGACTACAGCGATGAGAACACCACCTGCAGGGGAGGAGCGGCATGTGAGAACGGCTGCTATACCTTTCAGAGCGCTCTGCGGTGTGCCAGGAATGCATGCATGAAAGGAAAAAAAAGGAAATGAACAAAAAGCCAAAGAAAGACTCGCTGATTGCTTGGTTCAAGTCTGAAACACAAAAGGCAAATCAGCATTCAGCAGCTGAAGATGACGAGTTACGGATTTCTGCTGTAATTGAATGATTTAAAATCTGTCAGAAACAAATATTTTCTTAACGTGCTTCAAGTAAGTCTGAGAAAATCCACGTGATTCTATGGTCATCAGTCTGTTTACTGAGGACTTTAGATCAAACAAACAGCACTTCTTTTGTTAGCATGTTTTGTGAGCATCTGTCACGAGCACCATTGCGCTTATATATATTTCAAAATGCTAATAACTGCATTTGTAATTCAAATCACGACATAAATTTAGGTGTGATAATTATAGTTAAACAATTTAACAGCTTGAGTCTAATAACTTCCTTTCATGCTCACATGTGACTAATCTTATCTCGTCCCTGTTTGGGGGTATGCAAGCATCAGGAGCTGAATCATTTAATCTAATTACCACACAAATCTCACGCAGGCTCCTCGAAACTCACGGCTCGCGTGCTTGTCACTAGAATGTGCAGACTATTCGTCAAACCGTTTCCTGATGGGAGCTGCATGCTGTTCCACTCCCCCGTGTCTGCTCCGTCTCTTACCCCGGGGATCAGAATCGGAATCACTACTTCTGCCTCAGCCGCGGTGCAACAAAAGGAAAAATCCCCTCTGATGTTGAGATTTAAAGTAATAAGATTTCCATCACGTATGATCACGTGTTGTTTTATGTCGAACAAATGCACATTTACCACTGTAATCCTGTTCAGTGATTACTCAGACGTTTCACAGTCTTCAGTGTTTTTATTTCAACCCAAAAGCCCAGACTCATTTATTTTAAATACATCTTTACACCATAAATAGGCTGGAACCAAAGCAGCCATCCCTTTCCTGGTTTCCAGGACAAATATCTGTAAATGCTGTAAAGCAGCGCATCCGCACTGTTTTCCCTGTTGAGTCATCGCAGATCTGCGAGGACTTCATTCATGCCCGGCTTTTGTTTCAGTGCTGCCGTCTGTGATCGAATGCGGCGCAGAAGAATTCCACTGCGTCACGGACGGGACCTGCATCCCAGAACGCTGGAGATGTGACGGAGACAAGGACTGCGAGGACGGCGGCGACGAGAAGGACTGTGAGGGGACCAGGAGGATGTGCGATCCCAAGGCCAAGTTCACCTGCAAAGACACAGGTGGGAGCTGCGGGGGCACGGTTAGGCCTGCGGACTGGGTTCACCGAGCCTGACGTGCACCATGTGGCTGCAATACGCCCAGGATCAACAAATGCTCCTTGACTCCTCAACTTTCTCTGGACAGTCCAGCATGATTGAGGTGCTGGGACACAGATGATGAGGGAAACTTGGATTTGCATTATTTTTCTAATCTGACATTCCCCTGGGAGGAGATGGCTTCTGTGAGACGATGTTTGCGGAATAAGAACTGAAAACTTAAAAAATTAAAAATACAAGTTCAAATACTATCAACAATAATAATTAAAACAGCTACCTCAGTGGTCAGAATGAATGGTTGGTCTGTGTGTAAACCAACTGCCATCTGTCTTTGCCCAGTTATTGCTGCATAAATAGAGGTAACACGTACAGAATATATACATGTCCCAGATGTGCTTCAGCTAGCCATCAGCAGTTATCCGAGCTGGACCTGGCTGGGGAATAATAACAACAGCATTAATAATAATAATAAAAGTTATTTAGAAGAAGGTACAAGCTTTAGAGTTTTCAAAGTAATGTTTTTTCTCCGTTAACAGATGTATAGATTTGTTGTAAACACTTATTTTCTCTTTAGTTATAAAAGGTAGAGATCAAGAAAATCATAAATGAGGAAAAATCAAACATGAATGTATTCATCATTGACAAAATACCACTGCTGAGGAAGAAAAGGGAGCACGAATGATAAAAACTTTCAGCTTGGGAGGAAATCTCCTCCTTTCATCTGTTTGGCTCAATTAGGCAGCACTTTTGGATGCTGGGCCTTTTCTATAATGTGAAAAGCATTTCAGTCTTAAGCACTTCAGAAAGCCTGTTTCATAAACCCATTAAAATTGCTTTTGTGCCGCCCCCTTGCTGATAAAAACTCGTGTTTTCATGTCTGTGTTATGCCCTCACCTATAATTATACAAACCCTTCAAACAAGTTGTTGGACAGTTTTAGACAGCTAACAGCTTTACCTCCTGTTAAGGTGCATTAGGACACTTCCATTTCCAAATTACAGATATTTACATTTAACTCTATCAAAATTAAATGTAACATTATGCAACAATGAGGCATTCAACCTTTTCTGTTCTCCGTGTTTGTTTAAAGTAAAATCTCTTTTGGGCTCTGCTCTCCACAGGCAAGTGCATCACAAAAAGCTGGGTGTGCGACGGCGACATTGACTGCGAGGACCGCTCCGATGAAGAGTCCTGCGAAACCGCCGTCTGCAAACCACCCAAATACCCTTGTGCCAACAACACTTCTGTGTGCCTCACCCCCGACAAGATCTGCAACGGCAAAGTGGACTGCGCCGACCGCTCGGATGAGGGACCCATCTGCGGTAACGCTGGTTCCTTCATCATTTTGCAAGTGACCTACTTAGAAAAGTCGCTTGGCTGCGCGTGAGAGCACATTTCAGAGATTCTGTTGCCCACTTGGGCGCCGTTTTATTAATTTCCATATATTTTTTGGAGATTACCCATGGATCAATGTTCAGCTGTTTATGTGTTAACGACGGGCAGCTCTCAGACGCCGCTCAAGTCTTGTCATAGATGTGGATGCCCTCTCTTCAGAGGATTTTTTTTTCATCCTACATTTTTTTTTTCTTTGGAAAAACTCAGACTTAAGAAGACAAATGTATGTGGGCAGATTGTCCATGAGTCACTCCCTTGTGATTTGAACGAGCACAATATGTTCAATACTTTTATCTGATTTCCACAGCTCTACGGTTGGAGATAAACATCATGTTCTTTCTTTAGAGCATTTGCTCAGTAATTTTATGCTTAAAAGCCTGGCAGACCTACAGGTACATTTTTAGAGAGTTTTAAACTAATTTTAATTGACACTATAGGCTACGGAACACAATTGGCGTTGATATAAAATATTACCGACAAAATCATCCAAAGGAACTTTTTATAGCCACACTTCAAGCCTGTGTTTGATTCTTAAGAGATGTATTTTGGGTGAAAAATAACTTTAAAGTTAAGGAATTAAAAGAAAAAAGTCTGCCAAAAATAATAACCCCTGGGAGACGCTGAGATGAGACAACTGACAGTTCATAACATGGGCTGGAACACATAGGTTTGTGTGCAACATTCATCTTCTAATTTGGAAACTTAGAGCTTTTCTGTGATTTTTTTTAAAGGAATGAAGCATAACTGAAACCTCATCACATCATTGCACAGTAGAGGTTTGAAGACACTCTAATCTCACAAAGCTTCCGATTTTCACCCATTCTGCTAAATACCATCCAGCGGGGACCTGTTATGTCCTTGCTCTCCCCATTCAGCAGCTTCAAGGCCAGCAGAGAACCAGTATGTGTTCTCTCAGAGGCCAAAGGGATTGAATATGAGGTAATATTCAGGTGTCCAGATAATGGCAGACGTGGAAGTGTTTGTCCAGCAGCTTTCAGCGGGAAGAAAAGGATCTCATGCGATTAGACGCGGCCATCTAATCTCTTAAAGTAAGCAGAGTAAACATGGAGGTTCATTCTTCTTGAGCATTACTATCCAGGCTTACGCGAGTCCTTCTGGACCTCTGAGTGTATGCAGCACTGGAGCTCAAAGGAGCACTTCGGCTTTCACCTCAACAATTATGTGTTCAAAAAGGGTCCCTAGGGTCTGATTTGCACACCTTCAGCAGGATTCACAACCATTAGGCACTATGAGTCCATACTCCATTAGCCCCGCCGCTGAGATGTCGCAGTGTTGTCCTGGCCCCCTGGTGAAGATGAGCTTAGTCATGATGGAGAAAAGAACAATAGGTACTTTCCTGACTTTTGAGACTTCTGTTGCAGGCTCAATACAAGCCAGATTTTTTTTCCAGGAAAAAAAGAAATAGAATTTCACCTTTTTATCCGTTTACTTTATGCCTTTTCTATATTTTGCCCAAGCACCTGTGTCACTTTTCCCCTGCTGCTGCGTTGCTTTCTATTGTTTTTTTGAAATGCGTAAAAATAGCTTGTCACATCCAAGAGAAACCTATTTGGATCACAATCCACAGCCCCCTTTACTCCAAAATTTACAGGAACTTTTATTACTTTTAATTTATTTTTCTGAGAATTTGCATGGTTGTGTTTCTGCCGCATCTCAGTGTTCTGGTTTATTTATCTAAGCTAAAGTACGGGGGAGTGGTATCGTGGTCAAACCCACTGTGACCATTGTGGTCCTTCAAGACTTGCTTAAGACAATATTTAGCCAGCTTGTCCAATTATTCCCCTGACTAGATGCTCGAGGCTGACCGAGCCTCCTGATGAGAGCCCTGGAAACTACTTTTATGTATGGGTCTGGGCATTGAAAACACCATACTGTACATAGAGTGCCACCATATAGCTTGTTCCATGTGTTTGTGCACACTGGTGACATTTCTGGCCTCCCTCCACAGATCTGTGTCTGGTGGCCAGAGGCGGCTGCAGTCACCAGTGTACCGTGGCACCGGGGAAAGGAGTCGTGTGTTTTTGTCCCCCGGGGCTTCACCTAGACTCCAGCAACAAGACCTGTGAGGTGGTGGACTACTGTAGCCGTCACCTAAAGTGCAGCCAGGTGTGTGAGCAGTACAAGACCACAGTGAAATGCTCCTGTTACCCGGGATGGGAGCTGGACCCGGACGGAGACAGCTGCCACAGCACAGGTAATAACACCCAGACCGTGGGTCTGGATCACATTTATATCTACCAGTAACACAAAAATGGTTTCTAATTGTGCTGAATTATTGCTTCTTTTCTTTTTTATGACAAATATCAGCATTATGTGATGACTAATTCACAAAATAGCTTAAACACTGCAGAAAACACTGCCAAAAAGCAGCCGAGGGACTCGGGGAGGATGTAACTGCCTGGAAAGTGGAGAGCTGGTCTGAAGAATAGTAATAGGTAGTTATTAGGATGGTGCCGAGTTCAGTTACAAATCTGAAGAGGCGTGTGGCTGATGAGTCATGTCTGTTTTCATTGGCGCTGATGCTGACTGAAGGGAGACGTTCTGCGACCCAGCAGAGCTTTGCTTCAGTCCGCGGGGCAGCGCTTCCCTTCACATCTCATCCCGTGCAAACACCAATGTTTTCGCGAGCGCAATAAACATTAGAAATGCCAGCATCCGGACACTTTATCACGTAATCTGTTTGACAAGGCCACTCCGCAACCGCTTCAAACACAGTAGTCGCACGCCCATGCCGTTTGGTTTGTCGCGTTTAGATTTATGGACCGTGGTCTGATTACTCGCCTCTGTTTTCTCTCAAAGATGGATGGCAGCTACAGGGCTAATCTTGCATTAACACTGGAAAGCATACACATTCTGTCCTCACTATAAATCAGATTTTGCATACAAACACATTAGGATTTAGACATGAGAGATTGGATGCAGGAAGGCCCAGGACGTATCCGGCCTGCATCCTTAGCACATCTCAATTGTGATGGTTACATTTCAAATACTTTTGAAATATTTTTGTCATTGAAGCAAGGACACCTTTTTAATTGCCTTTATAAGCAAACAGTTCAGTCTCAGTGGAGATAAATTCCAAAAAACACGTTTTCCTTTTCACAGATTATGTGTGTGTGGGGGTATGATTGGGGTTGGGGAGGAGGAGGACTGGGAGATCTCGGTGCTGATGAATGAGTTGGAAGTGTCACTTCTTTTTGCTTTTCAGAAGAAAAAGGAAATGAAACAACATCCGTGCATTTATTGATTAGGAAAGGCCCACACAGGAAAGGCCAGAGGCGTTTAGCATGCAAACGCTGTTGCCAGCTTTAGATTTAAGCTCTTCTCAGAGACTCTATTAAATGCAGTTCTAAGAAAAGACTACCAACAAACAGCTTAATGAGTGGAATACTTGGACTGGGGATATTCCAAAAAAGAATATGGAAGTGGTCGAAACAAAGCATTCACACTGGCTTTGGTGAGGAGAAAAAACCCCAAATGAAACAAAAGTTACGCGAGAAGCAGAACCACACGTTACTGCTTTCTCTGCATGGCCAAAATTAGAACTGACATCTGAAAATACAGATCTTTTTTGCTCCCAAAATGTGATTTTATTTCATGATGAAACAATTGATTTGAGCAGAACCAGTGTTAAAGGTCACATCACAGATCCAGCCTGTCCACTGGTTCCCAGTATTCAGAACTGGACGGGATATCACACTTTAGCAAAAGCATCACACAGCCTCAGGAGGAGTTGTTTAAAAAAAAAAAAAAAAAGTTAAATCTTTGTTGTGTCTCTCTCCTCGTCAAGATCCCTTTGAGGCGTTCATAATTTTCTCAATCCGACACGAGATAAGACGGATAGACCTTCATAAGCGGGACTACAGCCTGCTGGTGCCAGGGCTGAGAAACACCATCGCCCTGGACTTCCACTTTAATCGCAGCCTGCTCTACTGGACAGATGTGGTGGAGGATAAGATCTACAGAGGACGGCTCTCAGAGTCTGGTGGTATGCACACACACACACACACACACACACACACACACACACACACACACACACACACGAGCATGCTCCCAAGTAAGCATTTGCCACAGCGAATCTCTGAAAGGTGCTCTTATGCATGGTCTTAAAACAGCAATGATTTGCTTGTATGTACAAGAGCAGCTGGAATGGAAGTCTGAGAAGGTGTCTGTGGTGACACCGTGTTTTCTCTTCTACTGTCCTCATGTAATCACGTGGGATCCGATGCATTGAAAGGGTCTCTCCTTAAAAATTGATCTCGGGTCTCCCTATGAAAAAATAATACAGCTCTACTGCATGACATGATACATCCGACCTTCTTTGTGTGTTTTGGTGGAGTGGGTGGCTTTGCTTCTCTGTGCCGAGCCCTAGCAACCGCCTCCCGGTTGGCGTTCTTTTCTGCTGCTATTCATGTCGTTGTTGTCGTTTCAGGGGTGACTGGAATCGAAGTGGTGGTGCAGCACGGTTTGGCCACCCCGGAGGGCCTGGCCGTGGACTGGATCACTGGAAAACTCTACTGGATCGACAGCAATCTGGATCAGATCGAGGTAGCCGAGCTCAATGGAGATATGCGCACCACTTTGATCGCTGGAGGCATGGAGCATCCACGGGCCATTGCTCTTGACCCAGGGCAAGGGTACGTTCTCCCATGTGGAGCCTGCCGAGAGCTGTGCAGTCAGTCATGCATTGAGATTATTAGAATGTGGTAAAAAATATGGCTGCCTTTGGTTTCTCATTTCTACATCTTCCTCAGTTAGAAGCCCACTGAGCTCAGGCCTAGCAAGGCAGCAGATATTACAGACATTAGTAACAATACTGCACGCATGTTTCTGCCAGCACACACCTTCAAGCAGTTTATTTATGGATATATACATTACTGCCACCCTTCATGCATTTTTCTGTTCAAACTCTTTAAGCAGAGCCTTGAGACAAAAAAAAAGCTCAAAATAAAATGTTTTGATTTTTCAAACTTGTTTGTTCATCCCACTGAGACTCGGGAACACGGTTATTGATCTGTGGCTTAGTTGCAGGACACTGACTGCATCATCCCTTTCCTTTTTCGGAGGGTGGGGCAGTAGCTTCTCTAATTTGTTGAACTGCGTTGTTGGACATTGTCTGGCTGGGATATCACTTCCTATTAGCTGAGGATGAGGACGTGATAGCAGGTATTGTTTTGGATTAAGTAGCTTGATGGAAAGTTGCCATCAACGCTCCATGAAATGAAGCATTGATCTGGCTCAGACTGGTATTTCTGGACGTTTTGGTTCATTTTCCCATCAGAACTCTGATCCAGTTTACAAGGCTGCATGTCTGTGTTAATATGCAACACATGGTTGTGGTTTTGTGTTTACTGATGTGTGCACTGATGTGTTAGCTGTCTGGGTTTTTGCTTTTTTTTTTTTTAGCTGTTATCTGTGCACGTTGACAGATTTTGCATGCACATCAGTTCACACAATCACACTTGCTTAGATACGGCAGCTGCATAAATCCCCATGCACGTCAGTAAATATATAAAACACAATATAAAAGGAAATTAATTAAAGCATGACAAAAGAAAGAAAAATTATCCTGACATGACAATGTAATCTTAAAAGGGAAAAAAAGCTTTTTGGTTCAGTTCACTTGTTGAAACTAAAAATATCCACCTTATATCATCATCTTTGATTGATTTAAATCACTAGATGAGTTGAGCTGTGTCAGGCTGCAAGTTATACTGACTTTTAAATATAAACTTTTTTAATTCATTAAGTTATTATTTTAATAATGTTTTTTTGTTTCTTCTGTTTTGCTTAGTTTTTTTCAAGTGGGTGATAACATCCTCGTGTTGTTACTCAGTAAGTAGAAAATTGCGGGCAGACTAGCATGATAAATTATTCTGGGTATATTAGCCCTCCATTCAACACCATGGTCCTGCAATCATTCATGAAATAGATGTAATAGATGTGTGGGGCAGCACAGTGGTGCAGTGGTTAGCACTGGCAGCTAATAGCCAGACGGCTGTGTCTGAGTTTACATGTTCAGCATGTGCCTTCATGCATTCTCTCCTGGTACAATGGTTTGCTGCACATTAGGCTGACGGGAGACTCTAAAATTGTCCCTAAATGTGATTGAATGCAGTGGACTCGTGAATTGTCCAGGGTGTAATTCTGCCTCTGGATTAAGCTCCAGCACCCCCCATTGCTTTGGCTGTGAAAGTGTCTTAAATTGTGCACATTCATGACTGAAACCTTTTAGAATTTTACCATCAGAAAACACCTTTTTGGGCGTACATTTAATTTGTGTCGCTGTGTTCCTGAAATATGTTTGTTAGTTGCATAAAAGCATTTGTGAAGTCGCCAGTAGTTGCACATTGTGGTCTGCATGTTTAGGATTAATGCAACACCCCGACATTATTAAAATCAATTTAGCTCTCTAAAGAGATGAGTAATCTGCTCATGCACTCCCTCCTACAGAATTCTTCCACATTTGGGAGGATGACTACATCTCATGGCTGTGCAGAGTAGGATTAATGTGTGCTTTTGGTGCCTGAAGGCGCATTTCCAGTCCAGGGCAATAATTCTAATCTAATTACTTGAATCCACTTAAAGGAGTGGGTCATTGATCAGGAAGGCCTTATCCAGCGAATAAGGCTATTGATCAGGACAGGGATACTTCTTCCTAACACTGTTCCGCTGTCGTCACTGTGTGATTTAAGGATGAAACTTTTTTTCTTCTTTACATCACCTTTTGTGGGGGGACAGTGGGCCAGAGGTGTTTGTAGGGTTCTTGAACCTGTGTCAGTGGTCACATCAACAAGGATTTATGTCCAGGTTTTAGTGAACTGTCACAATAAAACAAGTGGCTACATGTTGGTTACAGCCTCTGGATCTAGCAGCTTCTCAAGGTGGGGCTCTGAAAAGCAGTTTAAATTATTTCCTTTAAAAAAAACAAGCATGGCTTTTGTCTGATCTCAGGATCCTTTTCTGGACCGACTGGGATGCCACGTTCCCTCGCATCGAGGCTGCATCCATGAGCGGAGTCGGCCGGCACATCGTGTTCAAGGACATGGAGACGGGAGCCTGGCCCAACGGACTCACTCTGGATCACCAGGAAAAGAGGATCGTCTGGACGGATGCACGGTATCGCATTAGCGCTGTCCCTGTTTTTATGTGTTCACACCGCCGCCAGCTTTCCATGCAGGCGTGACAGTGGACAGTGGGAAAATTCAACGTTCCTTGCTGAAAGATTCACGTCTCCATGATTCCAGTGGAGATTTAAATAATGAAAGACATCAAATATGTAGAGATCTTTGTTCAGCGAGCATATTTAGATTTAAGTGAGTCATGAACAATTGAACGGTTCCATAAGTGGACTGGCGAGTGACAATTTTCCTACCTCTTTTATTGCCTCTTGATGATGTTTAAACTTTGATATCAGCCTTTTCTATGTGCTCTTTTTTGAACAGCTCCGATGCCATTTTCTCTGCCCTCTATGATGGGAGCGGGGTCATCGAAATCCTCCGGGGCCATGAATATCTCTCCCATCCTTTTGCCGTTTCTCTTTATGGCGGTAATGTGTACTGGACCGACTGGAGGACCAATACTTTAGCCAGAGCCAATAAATGGACTGGGCAGAATGTGACTGTTATCCAGAAGACGAGTGCGCAGCCATTCGACTTGCAGATCTTCCACCCCAGCAGACAGCCACAAGGCAAGAACCAGCTTATTTGTTTTTAACATTTCTCTGCATTTCACACCCTTTTAAAGTGACTAATAGCATAATATTCTATAATATAGAGCATATACAGCAACAACATTCTGATATTCTAACATCTAACACTCTAACACAATTATATGTTTAAAGTTTTAATAACTTTTTAAACCTACTGCCTAATATCTGTCAATTTTTCATTGATTTGAAATTTAATGGTAATAATTTCATTCGGTTTTCAGCTGGCAGGCAACTGAGGAGAATATGTTGGGTTTAATTAGGGTTTTTTTTGGAACGTGTAACCTTCATGTAGCTCAGTATAAACACCAATTCAGACTAACAGAGAGGCATGCCATCATTTACCAGTGTAAAACTGTTGTCTGGGGAAACTATGTGGGAAAAAAAATTCTAATTCTTACACTTCAATAGCTTCATTTTTCTAACTGTCACAGAGAAATTGATCAAATTTTGGAGGTTGTGTTGCCAAGAGTCTGACTGTAAACTACCCAGTGTTGATGCGGTCTGACAGAAGGCCTACATATGTGAGCCAATCTTTATTTGATATGCAGATCAGCCTGCCAAGCTGCAATTAATGGTCCCAAATCTGTTTGCAGTTGGACTCACTGCATATTTTTCCTCAGAATTATATTGTTTGAAATTGGCTTTTGATTGATCGCAAAAGCACAGCTCCCAAATTGTGAGACCAGATTATGAAATATTTGGGCCATTTGTGTCAAGACCACCTGGTAGATGAATGGGAGTCTGATTTTTCAGACATTTAAATGGGCATTATGAAGGCCGTAACAAGGTTTGAGTCTATTCTCTGATTTTGCTCCTTCCAGTTCCTTTGTCTACTTTCATCATTGAAAGTAGACAAAGACAGAAGTTCATTGTAGGCAAACATAAGCCTTGGGCTTCTTCCCCCAAGAATAGAGCAAACCTCCCTAATGGTGTTGTAGAAAGATAGAAAGGCTTTTTAGCCAGGGCGAAATGTGAAGACGAACCACTGTACCATCAGGAAAATCAAATAAATGAAAATTAATTAATTTTCTTTAGCGCTTTAGTGCATGTATATTATTTAAGAGCAAATAGATACTTTGGCTCCTTTTTTCATCACTGCCTCACCCCACTCCGTTTTGTGGTACACTGGATTTCTGGTATGTGCGCACAGATTTCAGGAAGTGATCCTCGAATAAACTTATTTGGCATGAATCATCCAGAGTAGATGGAAATCTAACTGGATGTTTGACAAATGAAATGCCATCTCATCATGACAGGAAACCGTTGAAAAACTAGCAACTCTTCAGGTTTGTGATTTATTCTGAAGAGGGAGGACTTAAAAAAAAATGGAGAGTTTCCGCAAATGTTGAGCTCGCGGAGAATCGCTGTTCATTAAAAGTTTCATTAAAATTCAGAATTTTCATTGCTGCACCACAGGCTGCTGACACATTCCGCTCTTAAAGTGGAATCTACTGCATCTGGAGAGTTTGAACTTGTCTGCATTTGCGTCAGGACCCATTTTCTTGTCACTCTTAAACTATAGAAGTAGGAGGAAAAACATGTTATGTCACTGGAGGCTTTTAAAGCATTGCAGAGCTTGTCTGGCCATTTCAGCTCTTGTCCTGAAATGTTCCGTCTCGTGTTCTCCTTCCCCTCAGCCTCTAACCCCTGTGAGAAGAATGATGGACGTGGTCCCTGCTCACATCTGTGTCTCATCAATTACAACCGCACTGCGTCCTGCACCTGTCCACACCTCATGAAGCTCTCCCCCAACAAGCAGTCGTGCTTCGGTAAGCCAGAACCTACGTCCTTGTTTGTCTCCTTTTCCTGCGCAAAGCACGTAAACAGTGCATAAACGGTCACCCTTCTTGCCCTCGGCAGCGGTGAAAAGGTTCCTCCTGTACGTGCGGCGCTCTGAAATCCGCGGTGTGGACATAGATGACCCGTACATGAACATCATGACGGCTCTGACTGTGCCAGACATCGACGATGTCACGGTGGTGGACTACGACGCCACGGAGGAGAGGATCTACTGGGCCGACATCAAAACTCAAACCATCAAACGGGCCTTCATCAATGGCACCCAGTTGGAAACCATCACTTCTGCAGGTGGGTGCTCTCCAGGCAAAGCACGGCGCCATCGCTGCACTACATTAAAGTACCACAGACGGCAGCGTGCTATTGATGTGTGCATCAAGTCATAATGACAGGCAGTGGAAGATAGACACGGGTATTGATCCATGGATTAAAAGAGAGAAGGAAGCCTATCTGTGCTTTTAATGTGAAATCATGTGTTCTAATGCTTGATTTCAATTAGCAGCAGACCTGGAGAATTTAATAAACGAGACGCAGCAGGACTTCTAACTAAAATCAGGATTTTTCCATCTACTGACACTTCAATCAATGTTTTTTTTTGTTTGTTTGTTTTAAGTTTACTTTGCATTTACTTGCAAGTTCTCTAAAGCACCCCTCGTGTTTCTCACCCTGTCTGGCAGATATAGTGAACTGCCGCAGTCTGGCTTTAGACTGGCTTTCCAGGAACTTATACTGGCTCAGCTCGGAAAATGACGAGTCGCAGATCAATGTGGCTCGCTTTGATGGGTCCCTGAAGACCTCCATCATCCACGGCATTGATAAGCCAAGGTGTCTTGTCGTGCACCCCGCCAGGGGGTAAGTAGATTACAGCAGTCTGTGCACTTCCTCATCACCTTCAGCGCACACCAGAATGCAGAGTGCCTGATTTAATAAAGATTATTACCAAAAAGGCTTCAGCCCCCAGCCGTTTAAATGAGAGACCAGTACTGGCTTTTTCTATATTATGTATACACACACAATTGTGACATTTAAAAGCATCATTACAAGGTTGGTTACATGTTAAATCCATCTATCGACATACCTTTTATATGTAATAAGGCCTTTATCAACTTTGCTTTAGTGCCCGTGATTTAAATTGTGGCAGCAGTTATTTACGTCACATGTCACTGCGCAGGAAAATCTACTGGACGGATGGCAACACCATCAACATGGCCAACATGGACGGGAGCAACAGCAAAGTCCTCCACCAGAACCAGAGGGATCCTGCAGGTCAGTCGACGAGCTCCGGCTGTAGGACTCCTCATTCACTGCATTTCAGATGTGACAGCCAATATAAGATATTTTTCTGTAGTGTTAGCTGCTGAAAATGGCATCTGTTTTCATCCGCATGCGGTCAAGGCCTACTGCAAAGTGTTTGACAGCTTTACATGGAACCTGCAGTCCTTGTACCTGTTAAGGCGCGACATATCTCTACAATGTCAACCAGGATCGCAAACAACACCTACGATCGCGGCGCTGATGTTATCGCTACAGGCAGTGCTCAACAAAGTCACCTGTCTTTTGGGCATCTGACTGTCTGACCAGGCAGTGGTCGGCGTGAACACTCAGAAACAAATATGCACTTCCAAAATTCATAGATGACTTCCATAATTTTCCAGAAATGCCGTGATTTCCTGAGAATATTTATTAGCTAATGTTACCTGAAACATTGTAATGCCCCCAGGTAGAATTCAGTATGTGTACGTCGGTTTTGTTCAAGTGTAGTCTGTCTGTCATGTATGAATGGATGGTCCCGCCTGCTGTAATCATGTCATCTTTTCATCTAAAGATACGCTTCTGCAGGCAACAGCACCATTTCTTATCTGCAGGATTGGCGGTTTTATCCTACGGTCGCTCTCTGATGTTAATGGTTTTACTCCGGTTAAACCCGGTGATTGTCACAGCCAACTTCATATCATGACGTTTTACCGGTGTTCATCTCAGAAATGAACTCTACGGCGACGCGCAACACCGCCATCCCACTTTAACCATCAGCATTTTCATTTTGAAAAAGCCATCATTTTCCTCCATTTTGCCTTTTTAATCTCCCTCTTCTTCCTTTGCTTTTTCTCCCCCCACCCTCCTCCTTCTTCCTCTTCTTTAAATTAAACACCTGATACCTTCATTTACATTTAAAAATTGCACACTTCTATCTTCCTGGCTTTTTTTTTTTTTTTTATGCAAACACTATATCTGTTGCTTTAGCTACAGATCAACAATAGGCAAGCAGCCTTAAAAAGTCACATATCAAACCAACAATTAATCAACACTTTGTTTCCCCTTCAAATAAACCTTAAATTGAATCTAAAACCAGAGAGCCGGCTCAATAAGCTCTGTTAATCTCATTTTAAATTAAACTCATCTGTATGATCATCATATTCAGCCATGAGAATTGCATGTGAAGAGCAGGAAGATGGAAAACGTGCACGTCGCTGGAGCTTTTTTGATTAAATAAATTTCCATCATCGTGTGCTGGCGTGTTCAGCCGACAGTGCATCATGCCTGTGTCACGACTGCCTCTGGAATTCGCCTCTCAGTTCCAGTTTACTCAGACTATTTAGGCCAGAATTTGGGGGATCGGCGCCGTGGCTGATGTAGGATCAAATTCTGTCTTGTTGCTATGCGAATCAGAAATCCATGGCTACGCCCATTTCCCGTGCGTTTTTTTTCTTTTTTGGGATTTAACCTGATGAAAATACCAGGCTCACGACTGCACATAGTGCGATAATTATCTTCTCTCAGTGTATGAGCGGGCCGCCTTGAACTGTTGACAGATCTGACTGTTTTTGCCCAGCTGAAGGTCAGATCCCCTCTTCATCTCAGCAGCACCTCTACTGTCCTCATTCTGCTGTCACACCTCCCTCCATCAGGCCATATCTCACTGGCTTCCTTTATGATTATGGCTCAGACCTGAGGACAAGCGCATATTAATGACATATTGTGACTGAGAATCTGCCAGGCATAAATCCAGCACATGATGGGAGATGGGGGCTTCTTTGGTTCTCCACTCCTTCCATTTCCCACCATTAAGTAGTATTTTATGAAAGCCTTTAATGTAAGCCAGGGACTAAAAAGCAGTCTGTCTCTTTTTTTCCATTTATTTTTCATGCCAGCTGGAGCTCTTAAGAAGAACCAGTAAACCTATAAAGAACTCCATTATTCCTGACTCCACCAAATGAAAGGGAACTCTTATCAAAGTGTTGCAGCAACACAAAAACTGTACAGTTGCAAATGTGGCAAAAGAAAACTCATATTTGTGTTTCTCCATATGTCATCACCAGGGGCGTCACAATCAACGTGTTTGTATAATTGATTTGATCAGAATTTTTAACAAAAATTATGCACATAATGACTCAAAGTCCCACAATTCCATCGATGATTGGCGTTGGATCAAGATGGGCAATCCTTAACAACATCCTAGCCCCCCAAAAACCAAAGACTGAACAGTCGACCAACATAAAGTTGTTTTCACTCTGAAAGAGGACGTTTCTGTTTAACCTGCCCAGCTGGACCAAGACAAAAGTTAATTAGTAAAGACTGATTAATCGTGGCACGGTCTTGACAAGGCTTAAGATTCAAGATTGTTGATTTTATATGTCATTGTGACGTCTGGCCTGTAATAAAGAATGTGTTAAGTCTGTATAACGCCATCTGTCATGAGCCTTTTTGCCCCAACAAAATGAAACAGACTTAATAATGAATGGCTATTAATTGCGATTAGTCCAACTGAATCTACGGCAGCTCTGTGATTAATCTGGTTAAATATTTTAAAGTGACAGCCCCAGTCATCACTGTATCTAGTCTGAAGGTTTAGATTTACTGCAGCAGATTTGTGCAGTGCTGATATTTATTCATCTGGTTATTTTTGAGCGCATAAACTCCGACACGCTGAGTTCTGACCCGTTGTTCCTCCCTCACTTGTCTTCCTCTCAGGGCTCTCGATAGATTACGCTGCCAGCAAGCTGTACTGGATAAGCTCGGCCAATGGCACTATCAACAGGTGCAATCTGGACGGCGGTGGCTTGGAAGTGCTGGAGTCTCTGAAGAGGGACTTAGTCAAAGGCACAGCTCTGGCCGTGATGGGTGAGTGGATCTCAAAGATCGCCGGTGGGGATTAGCCAGAAAGCGTGGAGGGATTACACGTTTAACTAGTTAAGTAGCAGGAGAACGAAGCTATTTAGTCCATCTCACAACAATTGTAGTTCATGGTGGGAGCAGCGGGGCCACTGGCTAATTAAAACAGTGTAGCAGTGTAGCGGTGATTGATGATTGATTCAGCCCTTTTGTAATGAAAATCTAGGCTGATGTTCATTATGTGTTGATTCTTGGTATCAGCGCTGAATCCGATGAGTCACATCATCCATCAGCTGCTGGATTAATAAACAGAGGGCCTGAAATTCAAGTCAACATTGTGTGCAATTAAATGATCAGCTCGTTTACATCAATCTAGCCCTGAAGTACATAGAGTGAATGCCACCAACATGCTAATCCTAACTCGGGTAATAATGAAACAGGTATTTTTTTTGCCTCCACATCTCGTTGTGTTAGGCAGAAGTTTTTTTTTTCTCTCTGCAGTGGAAAGTTTCTTTTTGCAGAAGGAAGTAAACACGATTGATTTTGTTTTTTTGCCACATTTACCCAGACTAACATATAATTAATGATTTTGGAAAAAAAAAAGGAAATCGTGAAAGTTGTCAGAGTGTTAGTTTGTATCTTTGAAGCATGTTATTAATCACGGCAGCATTATTTTCCTGCACAGTGTGTATCTGTCCGTGTGTGCACCGAGCATTAATTACAATGTTAGAGAACAACGCAGTGGTGGCAGAACAGAATCCCGCTGTTTAATTCAGTTTTTGCCATTCTGCAGCTCAAACCCACATCGTCTTTGGTGAATTTTTAGAAGCGATTCTCACAGTGAAAACACCGACATTTTTAAATGCGTAATGGCAACTTCATTATTGCAGTTCAAAAAAATGAGAGATAGGACTCAAGGTGAAGTAGACTAATGGCTGAGTTCCTGAGCGAAACAGTGAAGTAATGCAAGACTCCACCAGTCACAATTAATCACATTTTGTTACTCGAGAAATAAGTAAAGAAATATGTTTGATATACTTTGCAGTCACAGTTAATAAAGCAATGTGATGCTCTTTTTTTTTTTTAAACCTCCACTGAGGATTGATGGCATTTTTCTACTTTTGTCAATAAATTGTGTTTTTTTTTCATTCAGTTCTTTTTTTAAATTTTATGATTTACACAGTGTAATATGTTTTCCTATATATAAAACACTGGAGGACCACAGCAACAGGAAGTCCTTTAACAACTCCAGGCTGGTAAATAGACTTGTGGGGCTCATTACAGAGAAATCTTCCTGCTGCAGCTTGTGTGCAAATGTGTTTGCTAAGACACACAATAGTAATAATGGCAAAAAATGAATTACACATATTGAATATGGGATATATGGTTAAGTAGATCTTTGGGGGAATAAACTGTTCGGAGCAGAAAAATGCTTGTCTAGCTTTTGCTTTTGAGTCTTCTGAGCTAATTTAGCCAGTCTGCAATATTCTGTGTAAAGGCTCAATGGATTAGTTTGTTTAATTGTTTTGAGAATATTAAAAAATCTGATCTGTGGAGCACATTTGGTATCAAGTAATTTCATTTTGATTTCCGTGGACTCAAATGTTTGCTGCCACTGTCCTCACATTATCCCAGCAGTTCCACTGCATGGCGAAATGAAGCCCCGGCTATCGGCTTCAAAGCACAAAACAACTACAATCAGCTGACCCGAAGAAAACACACTGGAGTGTTTTAAAACATGTTATGGTGCTGATGTTTTTCTTTGGCTTTTACATTATGTGCACATTAGGCTTTACAAGCTGGCTGTAAAATGATATGATGAAAGCACATTTAGTGGCACCAGGTCGATCCACTTAGGTTCTAGGGCTCCGTAATGATTGGATTGACTCGAGGGAAATGCTGGGGCTTCTGTTTGAAAGGTGTGGGTGATCCATCAGCCAGGAATCAAAGTGGCGGTTGAAGAGGAAATTGAATATGATGTGCCACAAGCGAGCAATCACACCCAGGCAGCGGCCCCTGTGGCTTCAAATTAACAAAGGGAGCAAAGCTAATCTGGGCTAGCATACCCTCCAGGGTGAAATGTTCTGTAAACTGCATGTAGACTGTCATCTGCACTTGTGGGAAATGTGTCTGATTTGGAAAAACAAGCTTTGCGCTCCCCTTAAGATTAATTGGGCTTGGAGATATAACTGCAGGGAAATGATTTCAAGTCTTCAAAATAATAATTCCTAAATGATTATGATACCAGAAATACATGTTTGATGGAACTGTTTCTTACATCTATACCAGTCTTTTATTGCCTTTATTGAGATCCGTTAACCTGTTTTTATTCAGGGAGCTGAGTCAGATCCATCTTCGCCTCATTAACTGATATAAATGAGAGTGCAAGAGAAGCCACCTGACTCTTCTCTCCTCTGCGTTTTAGTCAGATTTTCTTGTCACGTCTGTGACTGAGCGCTGACTCTGAGTCCCTGATGTCTGGAGGAGGCAGAAGCACTGCTGGCAGCATGGAGAAGGCGGTGGCGGTGGCGGTGGTGGCGGCTGCGGCGTGCCAGGCCTGACCCTGAGTGTATTTTAATTATGCCTTTTCCAAAACGACTGCAGTAAATGTCTGAGGCAAATGTGGCGTTACACTTTTTGCACGTTTTATTACTAAATTAATCTAAATTAGCCTAACGTATTTGCTGGATGTTGAGCCCAAGTTAAAAGAGAGAAGAAAACATGACTTGGTGCAAATAGTTTGCATGAGTGGAGCATTTCCTGAGAAGAAACTGATTCCTAAATATGAAAGTAGCCACGGAGGATGCATGCATCATTAAGGACGAGTGGGAAGAGCAGAAAACGAGGTCTGCTACACTTTAATCTCAAAGTGACTCAGAGAACATTTCAATTATTAAGGGCCTTTTTGGTGTGAGAGTGCCAGTCTTGGTGGATTACAGTGAGAGCTGAAGTGCGCCATTATTGCTCAGAAATGGTAATGAAGGCAATTGTGTTGTATGTTTTTCAAGGTCTGTTTGCATTGACGCCCAAAATTCTCTTTCAGCAATAGGAGAAGGGAGGAGGCATATTTCAGCACAGCGCAGACGTGATTTATGTTTCAGGCATATGTTTTATGACATCGGCATATGTTGCGTGACGATGGTTGCAGGTGGCAAACTGTGGTGGGCTGATGACGACTCAGGACAGCTAGGAACAGTTACCAAGAGAGACGGCAGGAACCTGGCCATCCTGAGGAACAAGACCGGCGGGGTGATTCACATGAAAGTGTACGACAGAGAGGCTCAGAAAGGTAATTTTATTTCTTTATTCACCTCCTCAGAAACACACACACACACAGGCTCCTAATGTCTGTTGATTGTGTTTAACATTCAGGAAGAAACCCGTGTCAGGTAAACAACGGAGGGTGTTCGCAGCTCTGCCTCCCCACCTCTGAGAACACCCGAAGCTGCTCGTGCACCGTCGGATACAACCTGCGCAGTGACCGCGTGTCTTGTGAAGGTAACTAACAATAGACGGATGGATGGATGGATGGATGGATGGATGGATGGACTATAATGGGCCATTTTCCCTGTTTTAGGTGTTGACTCTTTCCTAATATATTCCATCCATGAGGGAATTCGAGGTGTTGCTCTTGATCCAAATGACAACAGCGAGGCTCTAATGCCCATCACAGGAACACTGTTTGCTGTGGGGGTTGACTTTCATGCAGGTATGACACCAAGTGCCACTCGGGGATTTTCATCCTTGAATATTAAACATATATTAAGCATACAGTAAATGCATAAAAACACCTCTATGGTCTAAAAACTCACTTTCTACATGAATAAATGTCCAGATTTCATGTTGGGTTGGTTAAATCCTAGTGTATATCTCTTCTAATTTTATTAATCAAAGCACATTTTGGCTGGGCTCTTAACGCTGTGTTAAATAAGCGTCTGTATCTTTGCCTGCAAAGGGCTGAAAATCACAAAATAAATTGTAATGAAACCTCAGCATGTATAACACCAGCTTCATTCCTCTCAGTATTTTGAAAAAAACAAAACAAACAAAACTGAATATAAAGCAGTTCCAGAGATATTATATCAAATGAAGGTACCGGAATGTGCAGCACAAAATATGAAACCAATATAGGTCTGCGCTGTCGTTTGTTGTGGCGCTGCTTCCTTCCACCTTATATTTACGATAAAAGTGATCCATTTATTACACCTACAAATGCTATGAATATCCTATGGGTTTGTAGCGTTCCATATATGTAATAGGCTGCCACGGAAATATGATAACAACGGCTTTGCAAAGGAAATTGCGTAGCTGGAAACAAACAAACTGCGCGCATTTTGATGCACTGAGAATTTACAGTAATTCTTTCGAGAAATGGATAAGGAACACCGCTTGTGTCTGACATTTGTATGGAGAGTAGGGAACATTTCCGATATGAAATATGAATAGAACGTGAAGCCCAGAACAGAATACCATTTATAACAAATATTTAGAATGCAGATGAAGGCTGCTTTAGAGTTATAATGTCTGAAAGTCTCATAGCCTTTAATTTAAATCCTTACAGACTCTTCCAGTACTATCATCATTTTAAGGGAAAGTATATTAAAAATAAAATCCAAAACAAAATTAAAGTGAAATCATTTCTTATCCCATATAAGAATGGCAATGCAGCACTATCCGTTTTTTTTCCCCCTGCATCCATCTCGGAGATGGTTCTGTTGGTCAGGGATCTAATACATTTGTGGGCAGTTGTTCTATGCAGATGTGCATTTATGTAAGGTGATTGACACATGACGTAAATACCAATGAGTTTATCTCACTAAAACCTTGGGTCTGACATTCCCGGCAATGTGACTTGACCCACAAAATGTTTACGAACATAGTTTGAGAAATGGTAATCCCCACCAAAGGCTATCCTCTGCTCTTCTTCTACCAGCACTCGCTGCTGTATTTCCACCAGTTCCACCAGCAGGAGATCCTCTGTCACTGCTTCAAACCTACTGAATCATTTTTACAGGCACATCACACAGATACTGAATCATATTTGCTTTCTGAGTCGAAATAGTTGCTGTCCCTGAGACCTGGTTTGTTCTGTGAATTGAATTGTCTTGCTGGGGGCACCAGTGCCATCTGGGGAACGTTGGTACCTCTGAGCTCTTGCTTGTTCTACAGGGCTGCGAGGTGACATACAGATGCTGGGTTCATGGTTTCCCAGTGATCAATCCTGATCAATTCTCATTTAAAGCAGGTGAAATTCAGTGAGGTCTCCAGCTGCAGAGACAGCAAATCTGCTTCTTAAATACACAAACACAAACATAGAGACATTTATTCAATAAGGGCCCTTTAAACCCTGCGAGAAGACTGTCAAGGCACATTTTAATTAGTTTGTATTCATCTGATTTGAGCTGAACGTTGTGTATGAATCAACCCCAACGTGTGCACGTCCACCGTCTGTTTAATCAATCGCATTTTCGCACGTTTTTCAAAAGATAGTGAACCGGTCGTGAGTCAGTCTACTGTCTGACATCAGGACTGAAATATATTTCTGTATCCAAGTAACGTCGAAGGTGGATATCGATCTTGATGTGTGACCGGAGCGTTTGGAAAGGAGGAAATGAACAGATGGCCAGAAAACAAATATACACACACATTATTTCCTTTAGGTGAACACGCACAAAAAAAGAAAATGCATTAGTAAGCTCATCTGAGAGCTGCAACTGATTGCTTGTGCACATTTAGGTGCCATTAACAGACACCAAAGCCAAGCAGATAAAAGCTAAGCAGCGGTTTGCTGTCATGGCCGAGCAGGCGGTACACATGGGCACAAATAAACCCGTAATGTCATAAAACCGCCTCACAACCAATTGAAGTGACATCCCAGCACGGAGATGCATTTAAGTGCAGGACCTTGAATGCAATCATTCTGCACTGTACAAAAATCAGTGAGGGTTTCTAACATTTTTTAAAAAAAATAAAGTTCAGCACTGTTCTTTAAAACTTGTGCAACAAGAGCTGTGAGTGTACTCTGTTGAGTATTTATATCATCATATTTAGAACTCTAGAGCACATTTGGTGAAATGGGCTGTGCTGCAGTAAAAATGTTTTTTGATGAGCTTGTTTGTTTTAGGGCTGTGATGGATATATATATATCAGATTTTTTTTCCCTCTCTGACAGGCAATGACACTGTGTACTGGACAGACATGGGACTGAACAGGATTTCGAGGGCCAAACGTGATCAGACGTGGAGGGAGGACGTCATCACCACTGGCATCAGTCGGGTGGAAGGGATTGCCGTCGACTGGATTGCTGGTTTGAGCTCAAATTATGTTACATTTGCGTTCATACAATCAAGTTCACGATCTTCCTGTTGTGCTTCCGGGGATCAATAAATCCCTGCTGCTTTTTCTTCCCCCCCACATAGGAAACCTGTACTGGACAGACCATGGTTTCAATCTGATAGAAATCTCCCGTCTGAATGGTGCCTATCGCTCTGTGGTCATATCTGAAGGTCTCGATCAGCCGAGGGCCATTGCAGTGCATCCACAGAAGGGGTAGCCCACTTAGAAAACATATAATAATAATAATATAATATATATAATAATAATATAGTTCATGCAGGAATGCTTCAAGTTCCCTAGCATTGTACTAAAGCAAATAAAAAGACATAAATCTATACAGTATATTGTATGAAATGGACTTTCTGATATAATACATTCATTTTTTTTTTAAATTTTTTAATAGGTTTCTCTTCTGGACTGAATGGGGTAAGATCCCATGTATCGGGCGCTCCCGTCTGGATGGCTCTGATCAGGTTACTCTGGTCAACTCAGGTGTCATGTGGCCAAATGGAATTTCTATAGACTATGAGGTACAGTTGCACACACACACACACACACACACAATCTCCACTTCCTCCTCTCCTGCATGCCACGCTCGCAGCCTCCTCTCATTTCTACCTGCAATATGACTTTCCCAAAGAGGTTATGTTACAGAATTTAAAATTACTTTTGCAGGAAAACACATTATATTGGTGCGATGCTCGCACAGATAGGATCGAGAAGATAAACCTTGAGACAGGTGAGAACCGGGAGATTGTGCTGTCAGCAGCCAACGTAGACCTCTTCTCCGTTGCAGTGTTCGGCCCTTATATCTACTGGTCTGACAGGTAATTTATTATTCTCTTCAGTGCGCAGGCATGAATTGGCCTGCAATAGTAACCTGACAATAACCCTTCCCTTGAAAGCCCTCATGTGGAATTATGAAGAAAAGCTTTGCCTCAGGGTCACTGTCATGTAAAAACTCAGTACATTCGGATTCAGTCGCTATTTCTGCTTCCTGAGAGTTCAAGACCTGAGCTTTAAACAAATGTCTCCCTCTGTTGTAACTTAGCATAGAAAAAGTAAACGGAATAACACAAGAGTGTCTATAGATGGTGTCTGGAGATAGAAAACTGGAACTGTTGATGCTTTCTTTAAGAAGTAAAGTCTAATATGCTATAAAAATAAGCCCAAGTATCATGACTGACAGCTCCGCTCTTCTTGTGTTGCTTGGGCAGCCATAAGGGCAGCGAATGGATAAAAATGCCTCAAATTCCCTTCAGTCTATACTGTACAGACTCTGCAAACTCTGTTGCCACGGTGATATGACACCATCTGTTACGCTGACCTCAGAACTGTCAATTTAATGAGCCATAGTATTTATTTTCTGCCTATGGAAGGGAGCTGCAACAAAGGTCCCCGTGCTTGTCTGTGCAAAAGTGTGCACAAGGCAACTGCAGAAGACTCCGTGACAGAAAATGCACCAAACTTTTAATCGGTCACATGACGCTTCCCGACGCAACATTCTAAAGCAGCTGGCTGCTGTTTCAGGGCGCACTCTAACGGCTCCATCCGACGCGGCTTCAAGACTGACACGAGCGAGCCCTTGACCGTGAGGAGCGGCCTGGGTGTGAATTTGAAGGACGTGACGGTCTTCAATAGAGGCAGGGAAAAAGGTAGATCGATCAGTCCTCATTCCTTCCTCACTTCATTCCTCCCTTCCTCTTTACTTCCTGTGTTTATCACGGTGTAAAATTTATGCAGCGGCTGTCGCGAACAGCAAAGGAAGCAGGCAGCAGTAATTGAACATGTGTTGGCTTTTACAGGAACAAACCCGTGCGCCAGGAGCAATGGGGGCTGCCAGCAGCTGTGCTTCCACCTGGGCAGCGGCCGCCGGACCTGCTCCTGTGCCCACGGCCGCCTGGCAGAGGACGGCTTTGTCTGTGAGCGCTACGAGGGTTATCTGCTCTACTCTGAGAGGACCATATTGAAAAGCATTCACCTTTCAGATGAAAGTGACCTCAATTCACCCGTCCAGCCATTTGAAAATTCAGCTTTTTTCAAGAGCGTCATAGCCCTGGCCTTTGACTACAGCCAGACAACAGCTGGGACTAACCGCATCTTTTACAGCGACGCCCACTTCGGAAACATTCAGATGATTAACGATGACTGGACGGGGAGATCCGTTGTTGCGGAAAGTATGTTTATTTCCTATTCTGATCCTGCTCTTCTGCTATTGGCATTGTGTATCATTTCATTCAAGGTCCACTTATGCAGCTGTGGTATTTGATAATTTTCTTCATTCTGGGGTCAACGTGGCAAGGTCTGAGGTCTGAAAAGAGTATAATTACAGTATGCTGCCATTTTTATTTTCCTTTTTTCCTGCAATCCATGAAAAAAAAAAAATCTGATAGTGTTTGGTAGCAACAACTCTCACCTCATTTATGCTTCACAATTTTCCCATCAAGTCAGAATCATTTATTAAGCTAAGCTTTACAATATTTTTTTATTATCATTTATTTTAGATTTGCACAGCTGAAATCTCATTGGAGTGGTGTATGATGCGGTGAGAGTCTTGTGCAACTCCTCACATCAGTTATACCTAAAGGGTGTTCTTCTTCGGTTGGTCTCGACATACTTCTAATTAATGGAATAAGCATTCAGCCGGTTACAGTACTCTGCCTTTGAAAGCCTTCTAATTCACCAGTCACTCACTAAACAATGGCAACAACTTCCCTTTATTCCTTCACTACATTCCAGTCACTCCTGTCTTGATAAGCATGACTGGCATCAGATGAGAAGCCAGAGTCTGTCTGTTCTGCTCCACTAGCATCCTCTGCCTTTCTGGGAGGTATCTACTGGGAGCATAGTTCAGCACCTTCTCCCTCATCACTGACAGAATGTAACTGATCCGTTCTCAGCCATCCCTGCTTCCCTTTTCCCTTTCTCTCTTTGGTTACAACTGATTGCTGTTAAATCAGAGCACAAGCCAGAACATTTAGCTAGCTTAGCCCTGTAGAATTTACAGAACTGGTCTTTTTTTTCCCTCTCACAGTTTCTGTCTGGGTCCAGCCGTTAGAAGGTGAAGATGTTAATCTTCCATATTTCCCTGATTAAACTCAGTGTTTCCACTTAATTACATCCAACCCCATCAACAACCTGAGAGAAGCACCAAGCTGCTGCTGCTTAGCATTTACTCCTATTAATTAGTGATTGGCTGACTCAGGTAGTGTTTTAAGCAGAGAATACTGGAACACGAGTTTGTCTTCCTTTTTTTTTGTTTCTTTTCAAGCTAATTTGACAGACGATCTTTATCTTTTCCCTCAGTGTAGTAGATAATTTCCATCTGTATCAACTCTCCCACTCTGGAGAGGAAAACATGAAGTAGGTAAATACTTAGGACAGATGTCAAACAGACAAAACATAGCTATTATGTAGCTGACAGACAGATTTTGTATTTTTAGACTACATCTTTAATTTTAGGAGTTGTTTTAAAACACCAGAAGTGAGTTATTTTGGCTTTTGGGGATGTTTTCAGAAATGGAGTGCTAATTTTGTGGGCATTTGCTCAGCAAAAGAAAGTAGAAAAGTCTCACGAAAACCTGTTCTTTTCGCTTAGGCTGCGCAGCACTGCATCGTTATTCGTGTGGACTGTGGGGACGGTGGAGGTCATATTCAATTCATTGAGTCTGTTGAAAATATTTTACTTTTTCTGTGTCTATTTTTGGTTCTTTCCTCCCTATCCCTACCTCCCTGACCCCAGGCTGCGAAAGGCTTTTTATTTTATATGTTTAAGCAATTGGTTTGCAGAGGAGAGGAAATATAAGAGCAGCAGACAGCCGCTAAGTGAGTCAACAAATGTGTGTTGATGTTATTGCGGGTCAGGGTTGCTATCTGTCACTCAAAATATGATTGACAGATAGCAACCCCAACTTCTGTGACAAAGCCAGTATTGAATTTCAGAGTGTGTGCGAATGTTCTTCCAGATGTGGGTTCAGTGGAGGGCCTAGCCTACCACCGGGCCTGGGACACCCTGTACTGGACCAGCTCCACCACTTCCTCCATCAGCAGACACACCCTGGACCAAAGCAGAGTGGGCGCCTTCGCGAGGGAGGCCGTGGTCACGCTCTCAGAGGACGACCACCCACACATGGTGGCCCTGGATGAGTGTCAGAAGTCAGTCGTTCTTTCAACTCCATAATATTTGATATTGGATTCAAAATATGGTTTTGTGGCTTAAGGCCAGCTTCCAAGAGTCTTTACAAGTTTACAGAACTTCTCTTGACTTTATTGACACTGTGAGCAAATAACTGCTGTTCTGTTGGAGCAGGAAAAACGACGCTGCAGTTCTGTTCCATCCTCCTGGTTTATAGACGGACTTTTTGATTGATTTCTCTCTCCATTTATCTATTCATTGACTTATATGTTGATATTCTGCCAAGGCAGGCCACACAGAGAGCTCTCAAAGCCCTCTTTTTTTTTTATTTTGCTGCTTAGTGTAACATAAATGCAGACAAATGGAATTGGCTCCCTCTGGATCAGAGGCCAGAATTACTGCGAGCTCTAAAAGGTTCCAGCTTTTTAATCATCCCCTGGATGCAGTTCTGTTTGTTCCTGTACCACAGCGCACGGACAATCTGTCTGCATGATCACACGCACACGTTATCTGATGGAAGTTCCTTCAACGGCAGGCTAACTCTCCACGTTAAGCGAATGTTCAGACTTTGTCATTAGTCTCAGCTTGACATAAATCTAAACGCTGTTGGCTGATTCTGTAAAGGGGGAGTTTGTGTATTGAATGGTTCCAGCGACGGAGGCGGCTGAGAAATGAAACTCAACCAGTCGCGTGCGGGCTGTGAAGAGAATGATAGTTATTATTCGTGGCAGTAGTCGTACTTGAGTGGAAAGAGTCTCTGGATCCTTTTGTTTTACAAACCTAATTAATTTCTTGACCTCAGACTATATCCAGGGTCAGTAGTTTGGCTCCGTATACATCCCACTTCAGACACACGGCTGATAATTAGAATTCAGACTCAAGTGGCTCATTTGCAGGCCCTGGCTCTAAATCCTCAGCAAAACACATGGAACCAAATTTATCACAATATGAAGGGAGATATGATATTTTAGATTTAGATTTTGTTATTTATTTCATGTCAGTCAAAAAATAACAAGGATACAGTAGCAGGCTACAGAGGCCTTGGTGTGTACAGTATAGGGAAGCAGGAACATCCAGCTGTTTCATTATTGATCGGAAACTTGCGATTGGGAAGGACAGCGGTAGCTAATTGCATTTGGGGTTTTTTTCTTTCCAGCCTGATGTTTTGGACCAACTGGAACGAACAGAGACCCAGCATCATGAGATCCACCTTGGCTGGCAAGAACATGAGGATTATCATAGGTTCGGACGTACTGACGCCCAATGGACTGACCGTCGACCACAAGGCCGAGAAGCTCTTCTTTTCCGATGGAAGCCTCGGTAAAATAGAGAGGTGCGACTACGACGGTTCCAGCAGATACGTGAGTATAAAATAAACATTATCCCAACCTCACATTATTGACAAAAACATTTTATATGTAAATTATTTTCAAATTCCAGTGAAAGAAATACGTGTCAAAATCAGCATGCTTTCCTTGAAACGTCATTCATTCTGCTTCCCATTTAATTTCATATCCGCTGGGTTTAGTTAACATTGAATATGATCTCAGGCACCTCTACATTTCTCTAAGGGGGGTTAGAAATCATCAGTAGCGCATCCTAAATGAATGCGCAATCTCCTTATTTCAATAAAATTATACCACAAAATGGTCTCGTATAGATTTTTGTTATATTTCTGACACAGCCTCTGCTCTGCAGCCGCTCTTAATTAGTCACCCTGCGTCTCCTGAGTCGGGTCAGTAGGCTCAGAAACACTTTCACCTCAGGGTCTCCGGCAGCTCTTTCTGCTGTCTAATCCTGCTAATGAAGGCTTTACTTCGAGCCCGCTCTGGGTGCAAATGCTTCATTCTAATTAAAATGTGTAAATTAAACAGTGGTAGCTAATTGTTAGCTTCACCGGTTTTCGCGGCTCCTGTGAAAAATCCGAGGCAACCGAGACAACCCATCCGCCATCTCAAAAATCCCTCTGGATGTTGAGTTTTGCACCTCTGATTTCCGAAATTTATTCTGGCGACATGCTACATCCTTGTTTATCAACAACAGCGGAATTTATTGCATTCTTATGTGATTTGAGGTTGGATCAATTTAATCCTCCAATGCGTATAATAATAATACTAATACTAATACATACAATAGATGGTTTAAATGCTGCACAAATATCTTAGGTATGCTGTTAGAATGTGAAAACAAAAACAATAAAAGCTACTTTCATGTGATTTTTTGATCACATGCTGTATATTAATTTAACTGGAACGTATTTTGTCAATGTTGCTTGTCTGTTGAGATCTCTATCTGCGCCTCTGCTTCTGCAGAAGCGTCACCAACAGCGACCGAGCGCCAGATAAGAGAGGACAGGATCATTTGTAATCAATTCAGAGTATTTTATAATAACATTACTGAATATTGACAGAGTGATAGGAGCACCTGGAACGTGTTCATATTTACCCAAAGCCCAAAACTAGCCCAAACATTCTGAGTTTATTACCACTGAGATAATGTTTCCCAAATCTAATTTCCTGTCAATGTGTTACATCTTCCTCCATCTGGCATTAGATCTTTCTTTCTTATTTATTTATTTTCATCTGTCACTCGCCAGACAGCCAGTTGCTGTCTCCACACACACAGAGCTGCTTTAATCAACACCTGTCCCGTTAGTCCCAGTACGACACTGGACTAATGTGCTTCTGCTTTAAAGCTTGTCCCACTTAATGAGTGAAACGGCAGAGCTGCTGGAGGCTCGGATGCTTCCACGCACAAGCTGGAGAACCCACGAGGGGGCATCTGATGGATTCCTGCCTTCTCGCCAATGACACTGTCATTTACACCCCAACATCTGGGTTAAGCAGTCACGTGGGTGGCCGGGTTGACGTATTGATGAACAACCGTACACCAAATGCGTTTAGCGCGTGTCTTAAATATGAAAAGCGGTACTAAAATGTGCTCTTCTGTTTCAGGTCATAGTTAAATCTGGACCTGGAAACTTCTATGGCCTGGCCATCCATGCAGACTTCATCTACTGGTCAGATTGGGCCCGCAGGTCAGTGCTGCGGTCAAACAAGTACACCGGCAGTGACACCAAGGTACTTCGGGCAGATATACCACACCAGCCAATGGGAATCATAGCTGTTGCCGGGGATACAAACAACTGTAAGTATTTAAGCAATTGAAAACCAATAAATGCAATATTTTCTGGTAAAATTTGTTTACTGGGCCTGGTCAGGACTTTCTACACACATATTTATTATGTTGCTAAAGTGCAGGGCAGGCAACCAGATTGAATATGTTGCTATATGAGCATTTTGTTATTTCACATAGCAGAAAATTGGAGAAAACTTTGCCTGCTTTGTCTGTTTCAGTGACGTACTCGAGTCCTGTAATGTTACCCTGTGTCAGCAGCACTTGGAGGCAAACAGCTAGCTTGTCCCCCCCACCCCCACCCCCACCCCCAGCTTTACAACATTGGATCATTAACACAGACTTTTATTGCAGCGATATTCGTCAAAGAAGATTGATTTGATGTCCTGAACCAGTCCTTAGATATAACCCTGTTATTTCCATGATTATTTCTACAACTATTTTACCTTCAGATTCAACCAGTTGCAGCAAGCCTTTGACCACATCCAGTCAGGAGCTCCAGTGGTCAAACAACCTCAGCGTGCAATAACATCCAAAATAAGCTGTGTTAACACGAGGTGTGAGGGAAACGTGACAATAGCAAGGTTGTCAAAGGTCTTGCTCACTCCGAGTACATACACTTAGACTGTTTACACCAACTGTGTGGGCTGTATAGATCTTTTGTAGAGATAAACTTGAACATTAAACATACATAAACATTCAATGCACTGAAAAAAGTAATATTTTAAATCACAGCAGCAACTTTCTTTATCAGTAGTCGATGTGCAGGATCTCGAGTTTTCCAACAGGCTAATCAGTAAGTTGTTCTCCACAGGAAAAATAATGACTTTTGGTTTAGAAACACTAGAAACTTCCTCTCCAACTGTGATTCATATAAACAATCTTCAATCCAACGACCAGCCATGAGCGCTTTCCTGCTATGTTTGTACAATTATCTTGTCATGAAGATATTGACCACAATTTATTGTGAAAATAACTCATCTGTGGTTCAAAATGTGTTGAAGGTTTTTATTCTCATGAATAAAGCACATGGCTGGCGGGCAACTAACCGAGAGGCTGCACTGGACTTCAAAAGAAATAGGCTTCTGAACATTTGCTACATCTGTTGCTGCTAAGGCTCAAGTTTCTCTCAGGACTCGTCTCAACCAGCAGCTTCTTTGACAGGTTTTGTCGTTGGGTCGCGCGTTCTGCTGCATCACACGTCTAACAGAACTTTTCTACGCAGCACCTCGGGCAAAGAGGGGATGCAGGAAGTTAGCGCTTTTGCTACCTGTCAGGACTGATTGCGTTAGTCTAACAACCACCCTTTTTACTTCTGTTTATGCATTTAAAACTGTTGATCTTTTTCTCTCCTTTTTCCTAATGGAAACAAGGGGCGTGCAACATTTCACACCTGAATTAAAGCTGCAATTAAAAATCGACTCTCCAAATTGTTAGCAAAGCAGCTGGACTCCACTTGATTGCTGAAGTGGTGTTTGTTATATGTCTGAGTAACTGATAATTCCACTCTAGGTCATAACAGCGAGTCAGCCCCACCACAGCAGACAGTGGTTACGGACTGGTTTCGTCTGGTGTTCCTCAGGAATGCATTTGTTCTTTTTTATTTGATTTGAATTGTTTCTCTCCATCTAATCGCGTTTACGTGGTTGTCATCGAAAGGTGAGCTGTCCCCCTGCCGCAACATGAACGGAGGCTGCGGCGACCTTTGCCTGCTGACCCCTCATGGGAGGGTCAACTGCACTTGCCGTGGGGAGCGTGTGCTGCTAGACGACAACAGATGCGTGTGTAAGTCGTCGGCCAATCTGCAAATAATTGCACATTAATTAACACTTAACATTGATGTTAACGGTAATCTTTCAGCAACTGTAATCACAAATGCTTCTGTATAAACTTATTATTGGCAGCATTTTTTCCCCCCTTTAAATGCTTAATCCTCCCCTCTGGATTAAGATGGAGGAAAAAAAATGGAGTGGCATTTTGATGCCACCTTGCTACCTAATTTGAAATGATACCTGCTGAGCTGATTAGGTTGTGATGTGTGGACAGCCCATATGGCAAAAAAAAAAGTTGTTTAAACAAGCGAGATTTGGCCAGACTGAAAATAGCAAGAGACTCAGTAGAGCTGGATGGCAGCCTGGATGTAAGATCAGAGGATCCACACCCCCGTTACTTCATTACTAGCCCGAGAAACCGCTTTTCAATTGCGCAGCCGCAAACATCAAAGCCGAGTTATGTGTTTTTGGAATTTTCAAATTGCCTCAAGACTGAAATCACAAAGCAGCGTTGACATTTTATCAGAGGAAAACAGCATCGTTGTAGGCTGAATGTTTCACAGGCCTTTTAAGGGTCAGGCTGAAGTAGAAGGGTATTGATGGTATTGATTGCAGCTATGACATTTACGGTAATGTTGCCGCTAATTTTTTGTGTGTGGCTCTAAATGACCACATTCTTTTACTCTTACTGTTGTCCTGCAGCAGAAAACTCCTCTTGCAACATCCACACAGAATTTGAGTGTGGCAACGGCGAGTGCATAAACTACCAGCTAACCTGTGATGGAGTAGCGCATTGCAAGGATAAATCCGATGAGAAGATGCAGTACTGTGGTAAGAGACACTTCAAAGTTCCCTCTGAAGCACTCATCTTTTCCTCGCATATTTATTAATTTCACTGTTTGCAGTCAACAGGAGCTGCCGAAAAGGTTTCAGGCCCTGCTATAACCAGAGATGTGTGGCCAACAGTCGTTTCTGCGACGGGATCGATGACTGTGGGGACAACTCTGATGAGGCTTACTGTAGCAGTAAGTCCTAGCTTGTTAGATCTTCTATCCAAGATATCCTGCCTCCGAGGGCAGGACCTAGCCACACTAATGCTCATATTAATGTGACATGCTAGGCTACGTGCTGTGCTAAGCCTTCACCCTCTAATGAGCACCAAGATCACAAAGAGTGGCACAAATTCAAAGGCACATCCATCCCCACTCCTTACAGCTGCTCAGAGCCTAGGCAACACATTGTTTAGCCAGGGTAATTTGCTCCTGACTTAATGGTTAACTAATATACTAAAAAGGAAATAGGTGTTATCTCCATGGTAGAGAGAAAATAGGCTTTTCTACTTACAGCATGTCTCTACATTTATAATATAATAATAACAATATATGATAAAGTATAATTGGTCCATTGTAAAGACTGAATATTGTACTCTGTCCCTCATGCATATCAGTGTGTGTGATTTGCTTTTCGTTGCAGAAAGAGGGTCATGCTATCCATTTAATTTGGGTCCTAACGTTCAGTTAATTTGCATGGCCCAGGCAATTTAACCGCACTGATACTGTTCATCACGGGCCTCTCTCAGTTTGGCAGTTTTCAACCTTGAGCTAATTTTAACCTTCCCCTGAAAGAGGTTCTAAGCATTGTTCTGAGCCGTACCTGCGACTGTCTGTGAGTGCTGCTTCCGTTATCTTTTTGAAATGCAAATGCACCCTCCCCACCTCCCCACAGACGTCACATGCGGCTCATCGGAATCATCGTGCAAGGATGGGAGCTGCGTACCCAGCTCAGCCTGGTGCAACCAGGTCATCGACTGCGCCGACGCCTCGGATGAGAAGAGCTGCAGTAAGTCCTGAATTAGTGTTAAAAACGCCTGGAATCAAGCCTGACCTCCATATATTACCTCAGAATAAAGCAAGATAGTCCAATATGAAAGTGTAAGGGTATGGGAAATTCCAAAAAATCCCACAATATAATATCATGACTTAATCACAGAACAATGGAATATTAAAGACCAAAGGGCCAGACCTCCCTTTGGTTTTTGGTGCAAAATAATAAAAGCTGTAGCTCTGATGGCTTCTATTTTTCAGTTTATATGGGAGACAATGCACGTTATCGTTGCCTACAGGACTATTTTCATAAATCCATGAGTGTCACTCTGATTGAATGCCGTCCACGTAACCTTTACCTCCGCTGCGGCGTCAGTTATAACCACAGCTATTGTTCGCTGTGCTTTGTATTCAGACCACACAGACTGTTCACACTTTTACAAGCTGGGGGCAAAAGAGAAAGATTTCATCAGCTGCAACTCCACATCTCTGTGCATACATCCTTCATGGATCTGCGATGGTTCAAACGACTGTGGGGACTACGCAGACGAGACCAACTGCCAGGGTGAGCACCAGCCCTTGTTATCGCTGGTTTAGAGGGAACCCGTCTTTAATTACCAAAGAAATCTCATTTTTCAGAGTTGATTGGAATAAGATTTAGAGAGGGCTCGAGAAGATAATGAGTTTACGCTCTGCCAGGTCCCAGTGGAGTGATGTGGTTTTGTTGCTTTTCTCCCAAGTTCCCCATGGGCAGAAGTGCGAGGAAGGCCACTTTGCCTGTCCTAGTGGGAACTGCATCTCCAGTGTGTGGCTGTGCGATGGTCAGAAAGACTGTGAAGATGGAGCTGATGAATTCCAGTGTGGTAAACCATCTCCTCCTTCATCTGTGTGCAGTAAACTGAATTGATGATTTGTTTGTTAATGGGTGGAAATGGATGGGTCGTTTAGTTGTTTCCAGCACCGTTTGTGGTTGCAAGGATATCCATCCTCGCTAATATGAAGCAATTGGTGGAAATGTTTTTGTTTTAAATAGCCCTGCGCCTTAACATCCAACAGAGGAAGATAATGAATTTTAATAGATGATTATTTATCACGCCAAAGGCAATTCGCTGTCACTCTGCTCCGCGCCCACTCATCGTGTAAAAGATTTTAGAACTGGGTGCTGCTGCTTGGTTGGTGCTGCTTCCAGATCAAAGTTTTGAGTGATACTGTTCCAAGTTTTGCCCCTTCTCTCTTTGAATTATCATCCGCAGCACTTAAAGTATAACAATTAACGCACGAGTCGTCAGCTGCTGAAACCACTCGAGTGAAGATGCTGCTCCATTACTTTGATTCAGAAGAAGCAGCCACGGCCTTTTTAGCTCTGCTTTGATCCATGCCTATTGCTACATAATTGATCACAATAAAGATTTCAGTTTAAATAAGATGGCCATTATTAGGCCTTGATATGGATCAGAATGATTGGACATTGTCGTATCATTACCTCCCTATATTTCACATGTCTCTACAGATTTGCATTCTGTTAAATTCTATATGAGCCTGGTCCTGATCAAGGTTTATTGCTCTTAAATGGGAGTTATTCTTTGCTGCATCCAAGGTTAGATTTTGAAGGCAACTGGACTTAGAAAGGTTGATCTTGAAGACGTTTCGCCTTCTCTCCAGAAGGCTTCTTCAGTTCTTCGCCTTCTGGAGAGAAGGCGAAACATCTTCAAGATCAACCTTTCTAAGTCCAGTTGTCTACAAAATCTAACCTTGGATAACTATGACCTGGATGAATGACAACCTTTCACAGACTTTCTTGCTGCAGTTGCTTGTTCGGGGGTCAGCCTCTGCGTTTCTGTACTGATTGTTGTGTCATTTTATTTTGTAAATCAAGTGTGTTCAGCTTTGCTCCAAACTAATGCACAACACCACACCAAACTGAGATTGGCGCCACAGTAATTGTTATGATTAAGAGTAATTCCAGCATATCAGTATGAGTCTAGTTCGGCACTAGTACCAACACAGCAGGAAGTGATAGCATGAGGGCCTGATTTCAAATCAATACATAAGGAATGCAGCCACGGATGCCTTTACTTTAGAGAAGCTGCAACCTCCCCTGTCTGGTGTGCTGTTCCTGTCTAACCAAACACCACCTTTGTTCTCATTTGAGTAGCGGCTGATTGGGGAAGGCAGTTCAATGCAAACCAGTTACATATTTAATGCTCTGAGAGTTATCTGATTTATTTCCATAAATTGGCAATGACTGTTGTCTGAAAGCTGCACAGCGCCTGAACAGATTCCATTCATTCCTTTAAAAATGTCATTTGTGCCCACGTGAAATGATAAAATCCTGTGTTTCCAAAAGGAGCTGGTATAAATTATGGCATAATTCTGAAATAGTGAATGGTCTTTTTATGACAAGCAGACAATATCCCCCCCTGCTGAGTTAATTATCATATAAAAAGCTCCAGCCACTGATAATCTGACTGCAAAGGCAAAAGCGGTTTGAGGAAAATGTCAGTGCATTTCAGGAATCTCAAATTCCGGATCTGATTAGAGGAACTACTCATTTGTCACTCGGTAGTGCATAATGTTCCTCTCAACTGTGGAGCACTGTTGAAAATAAGACATTAAAGACTTTTCTGATAATTCTAATGTGCTGCAGACCTCCTAATATGTTAAACAGCCGGAGCATCATTTGAAGTACAAATTTAGTATCACTTTCATGAACTAGGGCAGTAATAGTTTCCACATTTAGCCATTTATTGATTACTTCATCCTCATGTCATCATCATGGCACTGGGATGATAAAATGACAAGAGAGAAAACTGAGCCGCCATCTGACCCACTGTAGAGCAAACATTTCAGATTCCTTCTCTCTGTGCTGACGTCTGTAGGTACATTTAAAGCTTGCTTTGCAGAACAGAAATACTAAACATGTCAGTATTTATCTCTTTTTTTTAAAATGGCATCCAGTAAAACATTTTTGTATTTAAATGTATTCAGATCAGGCGAATGATGAATGTGGGAGTAGTGGGGTGTTTGAACCCAGTGTGACTGTTGTGGTCCTTGAATCCTGCCGTAGATTCTACAAATATTTACTCATCTTTATTTTTTTAAGCCCATAGAGTCTCCTGCTATTGTCATTTCTCTCCTGTTGCCCTCTGCAGACTCCTCATGCTTGTGGAATCAGTTTGCCTGCTCGAAAAACAAATGTATCGCCAAACAGTGGCTTTGTGACGGCGAGAATGACTGCGAGGACGGCCTTGACGAGAGCGTGGAGATCTGTGGTGAGTGCAGCGCCTTTGTAGCTGCTGTGAGGAATCTGCTGTTAAAGGTCACACTCGATAGAGAAAGCGCGACAGCTGCATGTAGTCTTGTACCAGAATGAGGAATAAATGGACAGAAACAGAAAAATCCTAATGAGACCACAAATGAGGCTGCAGACAGTTCTGACGGTTTGAGCGGGCACAGGGGAAAATGGATTTTTCATCAATGAGCTGCAGCTATTTCAACAGGCAACGTGGACATAATGAATTCTAAAAGAAAATAAATAAATAAGTGAAAAAAGAAAGAGTCCGACCACATTAAAGAGACAAGAATTGCTGTGAACATTGCTCGTATAATTGGATTGTAATGGGGTGTCAAGGAAATATTAATGAAATGGCCTAAAGGTTTCCCAGGCACAATTCTTGTCGAAAGCAAGGTATGAGTTTAAGCAACCCATGCCTCATTGAGCCACTGTATTTAACATTGTTTCTCACTGCAGCCATTTGTTCTGCTGATCCTTCCTGCCTCTAAGGGCAGTGCTTAGATAAAGGAAAGTATTGCTGACGTGAGCAATTCCAGCAAATAACACTTACTTACAGCACGGTAGCACTAGGCCATTAGCTGGTTACTTCCTTCAAGCCAACTCCAGCACAATGGACAGATATTTATAACACAAATGGAGTTCAGAATAGAAAATGCCTGACATGTTTTTATGAGGGCAGCATCATGCATATATAGATTATTATTTATTAGATTATATATTATTATACAGAGGCAGATATGTTTTTGGTGGTTTCAGCAGGTGCACTTAACGTTCGGGGATGCACAATGGGTCCTTTGGTGTCCATTCGTGCTTTCCATTCCTCTGTTTTAGGATATATAACTTGGTTTTTTTTTTTTACCCTCCAGGCTCAGTGACGTGTGCTCCAGGGCTCTTCAGTTGCCCCAGCTCCTACGCCTGTGTTCCCCAGCGCTGGCTCTGCGATGGCGAACGGGACTGCCCTGATGGGAGCGACGAACTTGCTGCCGCCGGCTGTGGTAAATTCCAGATCTTGGTGTTGGAGAGATCCTGTTATTTGTAACAGATCTTCGTAGAATTCCCATATCAGGGACGCATTTCATTTTTCATTTTGTGTGGTACATAGAAACTAATGACCACAAAACTCCACAAACGTGTTTTGTCAGTTTCTCGGGAAATTGTCTGCCAAACTAAACAAAGAAAGCTAACAGTGCAGAGCAGCGTACAGTCTCAGCTTTTGTACGATCATATTCATTTGTAAGTGTTGTAATCTGCACAGTCATTTATAAAATAGAACAGAGACGGACGATTGCTAAAAGCTGTCTGTTAATATTTCACAAGTGTTATCTGAAATGTTTAGAAAAAGCATGCGTCATCTTTTTTCTTGCTTTAGCACCCAACAACACTTGTGATGACAACTCATTTCGCTGTAACAACAAAGCGTGCGTCCCGCAGCGGTTCGTCTGTGACCATGACGATGACTGCGGCGATGGATCTGATGAATCGGTGGAATGTGGCAAGTGGATTCATCTCATCTTTCTTTTGATATCCGGTTGCCCTTATGGAAAGCAGTGTTGAGAGAGTTCTTATTTGTTATTATTAAATCAAACACATCTTTCCTTTTCTTTTTCTTTTTGCCTTTTTCTTTTTATAAACATGATCAAAATAGTTACAAAAATGTTGTGCATGAGGATGAAACTTTTATTTTCACACTCTCCTCTAACAAGGTTCATGCTGCTGTGTTGGACATGTGATTTTTGTTGATTTTTGTCGTCGTTCCACTACTTTGATGCATGTGGGAGGCTCATGCTTGTGCACAGGTTGCACAACATCAGTTAATTAAGCACGAGTGTGTCTGGGGGTAACGCTTAATCTACTAATCAGAAGGAGAAATAAAGAAGGATGATTTGCATGATTAAGTGGACCTAAATGGTAAAGAGTCGTGATTTGGGTTGCAGTCTCTGGTATGTGATGCTCCATGCCGTCATGGTTTTAACAAACCCTGTGAGGACACTCTGTTCAGGGATAAAGTAAATAAATTTATACACAAAGGTATGACAGAAACAGTGTTGGGCTGTTATTGCATTTTTTTTCTCTTTTTGCCATCTGAGCTGTGCTAATACATCTACAGTATTGGCTGTAGAATCGTTGTGTCGTGCTGCTTTCATTCTTTGAACGATGCACCCTGCCTGCAGGTTTGTAACTGTGAAACCTGAATTTAACCTGATGAAAGCCATCCATCTCCTTTCCCTCAGTCTATCGCTCCTGTGGATCAGAGGAATTTCGCTGCAGGGAGGGCCGCTGTCTTCTCAGCTCTCAGTGGGAATGTGATGGCTATGCAGACTGTCCCGACCGCTCTGACGAACTGCCTCTGAACCTCAAATGTCTGGCTGCAGGTAAGACCGCTGTTTGGCTCTCAGCTGGAATCTCTTCATTGGTGTCAGCAGCAGCACTGCTCTCCCGGGAAGCCGCCGGGAACATATGGCCGAGACAAAAGGCACTAGATCCACAAGAGCTTTTCTTGAAAGGAATTAATCTGTCAAGTTCCATTGTCGGGTCAAAAAAGTGCTCCCTAACTTTGCTGGGGAACTACAGGGCAGTGATGGGCCGTGTCTTGCGCTTTTCAGGAAGCCTGTGCAACGGTTCTTTCTTCATGTGCTCCAACGGCCGCTGCATCTCTGAGAGGAGCCTCTGCGATGGCAGAGACGATTGCGGAGACCGCTCGGATGAAAGGAACTGTAACGTCAACGAATGTTTGAATCGCAGAGTCAGTGGGTGCACTCAGGATTGCCAAGACTTTCCTGTGGGATACAAGGTAAGTTCAGAGGGGACTCGTCACCGTTTGGTGGCTCAGAGGACCCACATTTCAGATGAGATCCATGGTTTTAGTCACACACGTACCAGTCTAGATGGAAGGCGATCTATTCGCACGAGCTCGTGCCACCTACTTAATCACTAGTTGCATATGGATGCTCAGGGTGCCCCCAAGTCAAGGCCACATTCAGCCGCAGCACTCAAGTGGTCATCCCTCCGCTCGTTTGTGTCTTCCCTCTACTTTCCTCTCCTTTCACCTCGATATTGGTACTTACCGCAGCAGAAAAGTTGCTTAAAACACAGAAAGCCTCCCTTCTGAGATGTGAGGGGCAGGGCTGGACAGAGAGCACATCAATGCAGACCCCTTAGCTCATCCATTTGTGGCCCGAACAGGAAGATCAGCAGAAAGGTCCTCAAGGTTGAAACATTGGATAAGAAAAGGATTTACAGGGGCCTCAGAAAAGCTGATACAAGCAATCTGAGGTATTTTATGTGTGTCCTGGTTACCAAAGTGCTGTAAAATTTTGACCTAGATAAGTCCACATTCACACTTTGATCATCATCGCGTTAGGTATTCGTTGTTACACTGACAAATGGCCCCACAAATCTGTTTATTTTTGTCAGTGTAAATGCTGGCCTGGTTTCTACCTGAAGGATGATGGCAAGACTTGTGTGGACATCGATGAGTGCTCCACCACTCTACCCTGCAGCCAGCGATGCATCAACACCTACGGCTCCTACAAGTGCCTATGTGTGGATGGCTATGAAGCCCTGGAACGCAACCCCAATATGTGCAAGGCTCTGTCCGGTCAGCCTGATGCTCACAGTCACTCTCAGATCCAAGATTTCAAAACTTTTCTTTAGTTTTGTGACTAAAATGTTTATCGTTTCAGCTGAAGAGCCTTTTCTCATCATGGCGGACCACCATGAGATCCGGAAACTGAGCGTTGATGGTTCAAACTACACGATCTTGAAGCAGGTTTGTGTAATATCTCACCATGTCATGCCTGTAGTGTCATTTTCATATCACTAAAGATGATATTCAGCCAATTTATCAAGTAATCCTCCCTATTTATTATTATTTTTTTAATTTTCAACTTTTCTTGTCATGTTATTTAGTTTATTCTGTATGCTGTGGTAGTGTAGCTTCCTAAATTGACAGTAAAATTATTAAAAGTAAAATATCATTAACATTCTGGCTAATTACCACAATATTATCCAAAGGCTTCAGGTTCCGGTATTTAAATGTTCTACACCTACTGTAAACGTTTTTCAGCAGCATGACCAGGACTCATCATGCCCTCCCACCATAAAATCATTCTGATTTTTTTAAATTGTAGACTCAGCACATTGTGGGCACCATGGAATATTTGTCATGACTGCGACTTGGGCCAGTGCTTGAATCTGACTGTTGATTATCACAAACGGTTTGGTGTGATTTACTGCAAATCAACCCACGCCCCTCCTGCTGACTGCCGTGGTCGTGTTACCCTCTTGAATGAATGCACTTAACTGTCGGCACCAGGGTTCTCATTACCCACATCTGACTTTAATCACTGCATATTAGCTTAATGGAAGCCAGAGAAGTGAACGTGCATATTACCAAGCGGCCAGTACTTTGCTGACCTCAGATCGCTTACCAACCCATTACACACCAGCATTATTTTGTGGTATTATGCAAATTTCAAATGCAATCTTATCATTTCCCATACATATTGCATTTGCTGTTAGCATCAAGTGGCTTCCGATCAGAAGCACCAAATGACTCAGTGTAAGAGAATAATGGAAGCACATTGTTAAATTGTTTTTTTAACGCACTTCTTAAAATGTTCAGTTGTTGATTACAGCTGAAGAATGGATTTTAAAAAAGTATGCAAATTGATTTTCTAGGATGACGCCTTAGTGAGTCGGCGTTCACATTAGCTGTGAGATCATGAGACATCTCATGCACAGACGTCAGTAAATGTAGGATATGAAATGTATCAGGATAAAAATAGAGTGGAAACTGAGGCATGCAAAGCAGTCAGATTTAGCAGCTGTCACACATTTGAACCGCTGAGGGATTTGAGTTTAGAGGCCGTCGGTTCTCTTCTCCATATCGATCACCGGCATCCTCATCATCACGTGTCAAATAAAAAATGTAAATTCCATGTTGTGCTTTTTCCCACCATTATATATTAAAACAAACTCTATAAATATTTGCAAATTAGTTTTTGAAGTATTTTGAGGCATTTCTGTTCCACCACAGAGATTAAACAGAAAAAATCGTAACAAAAATGAAACACTAAAAAAGCCATTTGGTTATCAGCAAATGGTCTAAAACACTGCTGGGGGCGCTTGTTTTTCTGCTCGGTTTGACTGACGGCGGGGGCCAGAGGACCGGAGTGACTCACTCCAGGACTTTGATGGGTCTTTGGATTCAGAACATTTATGCCTTCTGCTTCAGGTGCTCCGGATGGCAGAAAATGCCATGGCCTTTGAGGCGGAAACACCGGAAACCATATAGCTTCAAGAGTAAACATAATAAGGCAGCAATATCAATAGAAAGAGTGTTGTCTCGCTGCGACAAGGGCGACATTGATAAAAAGTGCAAAACCACAGCATTTAGCCATAAGCTTTGTCACTGTCAGCATCAATCACGACTTTTTTAAGGGTGTTTGAGTTGCTTCTTGGTTTTTATGCTTTAAACAATGAAAAATAGGTGAAGTTTAGTTTAGTTTATTGGCCATTAAAATGCGCTGCAACATTTTTAATTGATTATCTTTGTTTGTTGAAACTAAAGTTATATTCTTTCTCCGCTCAGGGCCTCAACAACATCATCCACATAGACTTTGACTATAAGAAGGAATTCATCTACTGGGTGGACTCAACGAGGCCAAGCGGTCGAAAGATCAACAGAATGCGCCTTAATGGAAGTGACCTCAAGGTATCGAAGCATTTAGATTCCGTCTCTGCAGGATTTTTGGTGTGTTGCATCAAAATGCAAAAGATTTATTGGCTTTATTCCCCATACACAAGACAAAAAAATGCATGAAGAATAATTAAAGTATTAAGTTAAATTAACGTATTTCAGTTAACAACAACGTCAACAGAAACCATTTTGCTCAATCATAAGCCAACACCTAAAGAGAAAACCAGCTAATCTTGTGCTATTGTAACTGACACATGCTAACTATGCGAGTGCTCGGTTGTAACCACCAAGGCTTGTCTGGGTCATGGGACCAGAGTCCAGATGTTGGAGACGCCGCAATGGCAGCAAAACACCTGCAGGGCTCCCGTTCCACATCTCATTAGTGCTGGTGTGTGGAGGGATTAAGCTTATTCGGCTCAATTACTTCCACAGCCACAGTTTGAGCCACCACCACAGCTTAGCAGCAGAGTAAACTGTTGAGGACACAGATTGTGGAGTTTCACACATTTGCTTAATTAAAACCCAAGCGCTGTACACAGCGAGGGAGTGAAGACCGGGGCAGACATTGTTCTGTAGTCTGTGGGGTTATTTCTGCATGCATGTGATGCTACGTATGCTCTATGTGAAGAGGCTCCTATAAAGGTCCTATGTGTTTCAAATGACATATATCGGTCATGTTATTGGAGACAATTCAACCATAGAATAGAGGAGGCGTGGCTATTAACGCCCACAATATAGACAAAAAGCTTGCTGCTCATCAGAAAGGTGATCGTCTTAAACTTGATCAGCGAAAAGAAGCTGCTTTGTGTTTCTTCGTGGAAAAGTCCACCATAAACACCCCACTCTCTGCCTTACCTAGATTGTCCACAGGACAGCAGTACCCAGTGCCTTAGCAGTGGATTGGATCGGAAAGAATCTTTACTGGTGTGATGCAGAAAGGAAAACGTTGGAAGTGTCCAAGGCCAATGGCTTATATCCTACAATCCTGATCAGTTCTGGCCTCAGAAATCCCTCTGATCTTGCCCTGGACCCGCAAGCAGGGTAAGCATAGCAACCCTAATAGCACGTCCCCATAGCGCTCAGAATGTGATGAATTTATTGTGACAGAGTGGTTTCAAAGGAGAATGAAAATGGGGTCTATGTTTTGGATTTTTCCATTCCTCTGACTAGCTACGTGTTCTGGGTGGACTGTTGCGAGCCTCCTCACATCGGACGCGTCGGCATGGATGGACGAGGGCAAGTGGTTATCATTGACAAAGAAATCTATAACCCCACCGCCCTCACCATCGATTATACCAACAAGAGGATCTACTGGGCAGACGACAACCACATCCTGCTCGCCAGCATGGATGGAACACAAAGACGCAAAGGTGATCCCTAAATGTTGGGGTTTTTTTTTTACAAAGGGTGGCTGCTAAATGAAATTTAAGGTATTTTTATGATGTTGTTGAAGTTTCAGTTTGATAACTACAGAGAAAAGATCCATTTTGCAGGTCATGCCAATGGTAAAGTGGTGTCATCGCCCATGTTCTTCAGCGTCCCCATGTAAATGTGCAATAGCGTTTTAATAAAGGATTCAATTAAACTCTCCGCAGTGGCCTATGAACATATTCAGGGGGTGATGGCCCTCACCCTGTTTGAGGACTTTGTTTACTGGACTGATGGGAAGTCCAAATCATTACGACGCGCTCATAAGACGACGGGTGCCCAAGGGATGGAGCTGCTCAACTCCTGGCAGGCCATCAAATCCATCAAGGTCTACCACTCGCTGCGGCAGCCTGAAGGTACTCTATCCATCTGCCTTCCGCGTCTCATCCTGTCCCACGTGCTCAGCAGTATATGGCTTTCATCTTATATCCTTCAATTCTTCAGTTCCTAAACATCAGTGCCAGATTGCCAACGGAGGATGCAGCCATCTCTGTCTTCTGTCTCCGGGTGGTGGACACAAATGTGCCTGTCCTATGAACTTCTACCTAGCTGCCGACAATAAGACCTGCCTGTCCAACTGCACCTCCAGTCAGGTCAGGCTCCCCGCAGCTTTGTGTGTCCTTTGACCTTGTTGCCACTTTCTGAATGATTTTGAAGAAAATTGGAGCCAAACTTGAGGGTCAAATATCCACACTGAGCCCAGATCTCGTCTCTCCTTCTGTGTTTGTGGGTGGTGCTAACAGTTTCGCTGTGGAACAGATGAGTGCATCCCTTTCTGGTGGAAGTGTGACACGGTGGATGATTGTGGGGACGGTTCGGATGAACCTGCTGACTGCCGTGAGTGCTTTGTCAACAACTGTATCACACCAAAAGAAGGCGAAAGAAGCTTTCACCCCTGCTTCAGCCGTTTTTTATCTCATCCAGATGATTTTCTGTGCTGATTTCTCTGCTCTGTGATACAACTCCTCAATTGTATCCTGTGATGTACTCTGTCTTCCTTTTAAAACAGCCGAATTTAAGTGTCAGCCCGGGCGCTTTCAGTGCGGCACAGGTCTTTGTGCTCTCCCTCCATTCATCTGTGATGGAGAGAATGACTGCGGTGACAACTCAGATGAAGCCAATTGTGGTAAGGGTAGATAACTCACTGAGTTCAAACATCTGGTTGTTGTTTCAGAAAGGAAGAATCAATACATGTTTCTGTGCTCTTTTTTTTCCTTCAACTGTTAAAAATCTTTAGTACTAAAACATGTAGTGAGTGAAGGAAACATCATACTTATTCACTTTACTTATACAGCACATTTAAAAACTTTCAAGGTTGACCAAAATGTCAACAAGGTAAGTAAACTGTAACATAATTACAACAATGGAAGCATACACGGAAGGTCACTGAGCACTGTTGCGTCTTTCGGTGTATATCTTCAGCAAAATGGTAAAAAATAATAGAGGATCTAAAACTAAGCCCTGGGAAACTCTACTAGGGCTGCCAGAGTAATCTGGAGAGTTAAGAGTTAAAGTAATACCATTAAACACCCTTATCAGAACCCCTTCGGTGATATAATGAGCTCTGAAGCCAGACAGATATGTAAACTTTGGTGATAGTTAAAAAAAAAAAAAAAAAAAAGGACTACAGCTGATTAAAAAGATAAAAAGGCAATTTTGAGATGGGCCTAAAATAAGAGTGAAAAGAGAAGTCCAGGTTTGGCTTTTTAATCAAAGGATGCACTGTCAGATGTTTAAAGGCAGTCGGAAAGCGAACTGAACTGAGGCAGGTATTTATCAGAGCGAGAATAACTGATCCCACCGAAATTAAAACTGAGCGGGGATCCACTCTGTGCAGCGGTTAGCGGGGAGTAGCTCATGAACAATGAAATGGGCTTAGACTGGTCCAAAACTGCAGAAAAAGGTACATTCACACGTGAAGAACTTTAGGAAATCATTGCAGGGAACAGCATGGTTACCACAGTGATGAGCTGCTGCATTATGAGGGTTGTTTTTGTGTATATGGCAGACATTTGGCATTGAGTAATGCTCTCTGATTCTTCCAGAGACATACATCTGCCTGTCAGGTCAGTTCAAGTGCACGAGGAAGCAGAAGTGCATTCCACTTAACCTGCGCTGCAACGGCCAGAACGACTGTGGCGATGGAGAGGACGAGACAGACTGCCGTAAGACCATCTTTTCATCTTTATTTCAATACTTTCATAGTGCTTTGGATTTCATTAGCTGTGCTAAAGGCAGCTTTTGTTTTGGCCTGTTTTTGTGGGAAAGGATTAGATATTAAATCAGACGCAGGAAACCGACAGGTTTTCTGTGCCATGATGTAATATCTTAACACATTCAAGTCTTTCGGGCTACTTTGTGCGTCTTGCATGTGATTGCAAAAGGACTGACGGTGGGATTTAGAGCCAAGAAAAGCGGAGGAAGAAGCTAATTGCTAACATCCTTTCTTAGACGACAACAAAGACGGGATCGGATTGTGAAAACACTTTTGAAGCTGGATTGAGATAAAACAGAATCTGAATTGATGTGGTGTTTATTTATTAATAAAAAAACATGGAGAAGATGGTAATGAAAACTATTGAGGTTACACTTTTTTTTCCTGTAATTTATTGTATCTGTAACAATAATTGGATGGATTAGTTTCCGTTTTGTGCACATGTTTGCATATACATTATCTATCTCTGCCTCCAGCCGAAAGCACGTGCTCAGCAGACCAGTTCCAGTGCAAGGCCTCCATGCACTGCATCTCCAAACTCTGGGTCTGTGACGAGGACCCCGACTGTGCGGACGGGTCAGACGAGGCTAATTGCGGTGAGTTGCGGAAACCCACTTAACCATAAATCACATCACTTCACCTGAGTTAAATAGGGGAGAATCTGATTTGATCTGAATTAATTTTGCACTTGGCTTCACTCCGGCCCGACTGGTTCTTGCCGTCTGACTGATTGCGCTCTGGGGGGAAGCGATGAAGGACAGCTGCTCCTTTTCGTCGATAGCAGCGCAGCGGCAGGGCTGCGTTTCCACTGGCAGCGAGGGGAGCTGTCAGGGCTTTGTGCTTTGACACCCAGAGAAACACAATTAATTGAACTTTAACTATCGACCATTTCAATCACCTCGATAATTTAGCCCACCGCTCTAGCGGCACCCTCGGTGATTTTGCAGTATTCGCCTGCCGTGTCTCCGTAACAGGGTCCGAGTCTTCCCACGTTCGACACGCTGGTCATTAATGTTGCGACACTGATGTGAGAAACCGGATCGATGTAATTTCACTAAATGTACAGTGTCATCGATGTCCCTTAATGTACAAGTGCTGGTTCTTAGTTGTGGTCGCTCTTAATTATCATCATTAACTTCCAGGCAGTTTTCTGATGTTTGATCCCGGCCCCTCACGCTGGATTATCCGCAGTGCTCATCAATGTCTTCAACACTTAAACCCATCTTCAACACTCGGCAGCACAGAGCGGTGCTAATACTGATATATTGCTCTTTTATTTTCATTTTGAATTACCTTAGACTGGTAAAGGAAGCCTTGCTTGTTAGGACTGTAATGAGCAGGGACTTGGCAGGGAAATGTTGTATTTTCCCCCCCTCGTTGCATCTTTTATATCCTGTAAGTGACTCAGCTGCTTCCTAATGAATTCCTGCCTTGTGTGTTCCACCGCTGCGCTCGGCTTTGCCTCCTGAATCCTCTCCTCCTGCTGTCATGTTGGAAAGAGATCCAGGCAGAATCGGTCGCCCTCCTCGTTTTGATGCGTCTCTTCCCTGACTGATAACGCTCCTACCTTGGCTATTATCCCTGATGATGTCAGCACTGAGATGACTTTTAGAAAGCATGCTCTCAATTTGACTTTGAAAAGAGGATGAAGCCTTGCTGCGGCAGACATCAGAGCTTGTGTTTACTTGTAAAGAATTTTTTTTAAATTAATAATAACTAAACAAAACTGAACTGAAACTGAACTTCAGATGCGCACACACACACCAAACCCAGACAGCAAATATAGCCAAAGCACAGTTAACTAAGACATTCCGATCACATTGTTGGATGTCGGCGGTGACATTTTGTTGCTGGAGTCCAATTCCAATTATGAGGCTTGACATTTTTGCAGGAATGATTGACTCAAAGTTTGGGGTCATTTCTGCTAAAAAAACAAAAACAAAACAAAAAAAAACAACAACATTTTCACATGTGGTGACCTTGAAATACAGATACGAAAAGTATCTGTTGTCTTCATCAGCGTTCCACATTTGCTTCAGATTCTTTGCATCTTTCTTGGGGGACAGTCAGAGGGGACTTTGAAAAGGAGTGACAACATTTAAATTTTCAACCGAGAAAGTATTGGTTCTTCTGTAATAAAGTAAAAATCTTCCTCTTTGGCATTTGTTGTGTTCTGAAATTCTCTTGGATGTTTTCTGGAAGAAAGTTCAGTGTTGCTCTGTGTCACAAACTCTCGAGGATGATTGGTAGCACAGGCAGGTATTTCATCTTGCAGCGCATCAGCCTCTGAAGTGAATTCTCTGTTTTGAACTGCGAGTCAGAGTTGTTCAGGAAAACCCTGAGGAAACAATGATTACACCTAGAAAATATGATCGCTAGCAGTGTATTAATATTCATACTCTTTGAAGCCATTTTCATCTTTGTGTTTGTTTGCTCCTGATGAAAAAGATGAAAAGACCTGCGGACCTCATGAATTCCGCTGCGAGAATAACAACTGCATTCCAGACCACTGGAGGTGTGACAGCCAGAACGACTGCGGAGACAACTCAGACGAGGAGAACTGCAGTGAGTGTCTGCCTCCCTCCCTTTTCCCACCACTTCATTTATGTTCGTTTGCATACGCTGATAATTTCGCACTTGCGTGCTCCACCAACCCTCTCTGACGCACACACCTACAGTATTACTGTATGCTGGTAGCTGTTAGTTTTTGTGTTTTTGTTTTTTTCCTTCTTTACCCTTGATTTAGCCAGACGCACAGACACGGCTCCATTTAAAGGACATTCCTGACTTCTCTGCTTTTGTCTCGAAGACATCTGCCCTCGTTCCTCATTGGTTTTTCCTTTCTTAAAAGCATCTGCCACTTTTCAAATATTCCAGTCCTTTAATGTGTGTGTATTTCGTTCTGCCTTTGTCTGCCTTTGTAATTTTTTTGCTAGTCCTTGCATATGGAGCCTTTTCAGGATTAGATTTAGAATTTAGTCTTGATGATTATGTAAATAAGCATCCTCAAGAAGGCACCGAACGCAAAGGCTCGTGCATGGGAACTCTTTGTGCATCAAATAAATGCCTTCTATGTGCTGTTTGCTGTGCATGCATCATTTATGTGCTTTATTAGCTTCTTATTCTGCATGCCTATTAATGTCACTTAAAATGCAAATAAAAGCCAGTCAAGTGGTGAATAGCAAAGCATTAAGTAGGTGCGCCGGCAGACAGCGGCAAGGCTGCAAATCAGATTTTGCTGCAATGCCTGTTGGGAGTCTCTGTTGCAGAGCACAACTCATAACACATTCTGCGTTAGCTAACAGTTAGCGATAACAAGGGGAGGTCCCAGACAGTGTATCTAATGCAGCTGTTGAGCTGCGCCCTAATGTTGTCCTCGGGGACAGACTCGCACTAAATAACAGACACGAGATTTTTGGCTTTGGGTGCCTTGATTGTGCGTGTAGCATTGCATGTATTTACATCTTGATCAGCTTTGCCGCTTTCTACTGTTCTAACACAAAATGACTCTTAATTAGCTGACAAGATGGTGCTGCCAAAGCATTAGCATTAGATTGTAAACACAGAATGTGCGGCTGGTAATATCATCAGGGGAGGTATGTTTATTGTTTGTTCTACTGGGAGAATGCACAGTTTAGCACGACGTCCATGACTTTTATGTTTTTCTGAACACAGAGCCGGTCACATGTAACCATAAAGAATTTGCCTGTGCTGATGGAGACTGCATCTCCTCTCGATTCCGCTGTGATGGAGACTACGACTGCCTGGATAATTCAGATGAGGCCAGTATTTACGGTTGCTTTTGTGTTTTTTCCCCCCAAGAGTATTCCATTTACCAGTCAGAAATGGGAAATGTATTTCGCTTTCAGAAACACGTCTTGGTATTGTGTTGAGCCTCATCTCATTGTCATGGTTAGTGGATTCCAGAACAGTTTGTGTCAGAAAATCTCATCACGATCAGTCGTTGCACGTTAGAAGAGAAAATCCTAATCCATCATAAATTATAGTCAATTGAAGACTAAATAAATAAAATTAAATAGTTTAATGATATGCATAAATGTAACAATAACAATTATTTAGCTTTTAAATTCTAAACACAATTTTGCTAATTTTTTCCTGGCATCTTTGTCCTTTTTCCTGCCCAGTCCTGCAAAGTGTCATTTGCAGGACGCGGTATGATAGGTAATGCAGGCTTATTAATGAGATTCATGTTCATTATTCTTGCTGCAGTGGTTTTCCAACTTTTATATTTATAAATAATTCCTCCGGTGAAAGCCACGAAACCCTGATTAACCTTGTATTAGGTGTCTCCAATGTGCCAGTTTCCAGGGTCATTGCAGCGAACAGAAAAGGAAGTTGATTTTCAGATGGACAGTGTTGAAATATCGTGGTTATTTTGAGTGGAAATGTAATATGAGGGCAAAGCGTTTCTATTCTGCAGGCTTATTTTTACATAATTGTTGTCATTTATATTTATTTGGTGCTTTAATTGTGTTTGGTTGCAGCGAGGCTGTGAGGAAGGCTGTGCTGATGACCAGTTCCAGTGTCACAATAATCTCTGCATCTCGCTGAAGTGGCTCTGCGACGGCCAGGAGGACTGCAAGATGGGCGAAGACGAAAGAAACTGCCAAGGAACAGGTGAAAAAACCCAAAACAATTCCAAGAAAATCAACTCAGTCAGGCTTCTGAAGACGTGCAAGAGCAAAAAATGTCAAGTTTTCCTGCCTCTTTGTGACATCGCTTATTGAAAGAAAAAGCTTCATTTTAGAGTAGAAGTGATTCACCCAGCAGGCCAACAGGCGTCCGACCACCCCAGCAACGCGCCCTCATGCGCAGGCGCACGGCTGCAGCCATGAATCCGCTCTGAAGAGCCCCGTTTGCTGAGATGCTGCGCAGATCCTCAAAGCTCTGAAAATTGTACGGATCCTCCAGCTGACTGACTCCTGCTGCCTTTCCAGTTGTCCCCACGTGTTCTGTCAACGAGTACGTGTGCGCCAGCGGAGGCTGCGTGTCAGCCAGCCTGCGATGTGACGGACATGACAACTGCCTCGACGGCTCGGATGAGGTCAGCGCCCGCCGCCCCCTCCCCCGCTCCCCCGCCGCCACCAGCTCCATTCATCAAAACACTCCTTTCCACACCCACAGTAGCCAGTTATCCACTCGAACATCAAAGAGCATTCCCACGGCGGTGCAAAGGGTGAAAAGTTCTGACATCTGTTGCTTCCTGTCCCGGCAGATCGGCTGCGTGAAAGAGTGCCGGGAGGACGAGTTCCTCTGTCTGAACCGAGCGCACTGCATCCCGCGGCGTTGGCGCTGCGACGACGTCTTCGACTGCATGGACCACAGCGACGAGGAAAACTGCAGCCAGGGTAGGCGGCGGCGTGCACGCGCTCCGACAACGGGACAGCGTTACGACGCAAATGGTTTGATAAATGACGTAACAGCACCCAGAAGGAGTACAGAGGACTTCATTAGCGCTTTATGTTAGCATTGTGGCACGACGCAGATCTGCCGCGCTTTACCTCAATGGCGGGCTTTATGGGTCCCCGGGTGATTCCTTTTAGAGCCACTTAAGATGGTAAATACATTGGTGAAAGTGGTTAGATGGCAGGTCGGAGACGGAGGGACTACACGGACATTTTTATGGAGAAAGTTGACTTATGCGAAGCCTGGTAACAAATCAGCGATTACACAGAGAATAAAAGGTGGTATTTATTTATTTATTGGAGCACTGAGCCCAAAGCTGGTTTTAAGTATTCAGATGATGGTTTAAGCTCTTCAGTTGGGCCTGGTTATCTATAAAAGCGAGGAGGGAAGAGAGGAAGACTGTTGCATATTTATGGCTGATAATCAGGGCTGTTGACAGGCTGCTGTCCAAACAAACGGAGTTTACTATCAGTTTGGACATAAAGGCTTAGCGCTGCCATGTTGTTCCACCACTGCTGTTTGATCATGACTTAATTAAACATTGAGTTTGTGATTCTCCGCCCTGTTATTGCCAAATAACCTGCTGGTGTTTACGATTTAATAAAAAAAAAAAAAGTTTAATATCAATATTTGCCATCTCACCACAGCTGCAGCTCCCACTAAAAAAGACTTTCATCCTCATCTCAAGGATAGTTTGTTAAAGATGCAGTCAAATGTGAATCTTCTCCTTGTTTCTAGATCAGAGCTCTTTGGAGGTCTTGACAGTCTTGATGTCTGTGGACACTTTTTCAACAGTTCAGTTTGAAAACTCCTAGAGCAAAAACCCTGAAAACGCAGATTTATCATCCAGAAGATGAATATTTATTTCCTCTGCAACAAAGTGTGTCAGCGCAAAAGCAGAAACTAATATGTACGAGATGGAGTGATGAAGGACAAATGGGCTCAGTTCAAAAGATTAAAAAAATCCAGTTGATTATGTAAAAGAATCTAGCTTTTCTCCTCCTAGTTTGAGCAGGAGTGCGCTGTTGTGTGTGACTGCAGGTGCCTTCTTCTGCCGGGCTGACGAGTTCATCTGCAACAACACTTTATGCAAACTTCAGACGTGGGTCTGCGACGGCAAGGACGACTGCGGCGATAACTCCGATGAAGACGCCAGCATGTGCGGTACGGCCAGGACCGTCGCCCACGAGCATCCCTTTGAAGACATGCGATAAATATTTTATGAGCCCCCTTTTTTTCCCCTCCATACTCCACCAGCCGCTGCTTCACTTCACTTCACTTTCCACATTAGCTGTTTTTTTTTTTTTTGCCAGAAGTCTTCATGAGCTTTCGTGTGTTTCTAACCGCAGCAAAGCACCTGTGCCCTCCGACCAGGCCCTTCCGCTGCAGAAACCACCGCGTCTGCCTGCGCGCCGGCCAAGTCTGTAACAGGGTGGACGACTGCGGCGACAACTCGGACGAGGACGAGTGCGGTGAGCCCCGAATGCGCCGTGACACGAGCACCAGCACCTTTGACAAACAAGTCAAAGATTTATAGGACAATTCACGATTTTATGAAGGAAACTCTCAGAATTTCTCTCAGAGATGTTGGCGACCCCCCCCCCC
>BJFM01000473.1:61648-85739 GCA_016586285.1 Arothron firmamentum | reverse complement strand
ATATATATATATATATATATATATATATATACAAAACACATAGTGATCATTTCAATCCTCTCCTAAGAAGAGAAATAAACACTATGTGTTTTGTTCCCTCTGGGAGCTATTGATTTAGGAGAGGAGTAGAGGCAAGATGATCGTCTCTTGCACATTTCAGACCTAGATTATCCCAACCACAGAGTTTTCAAGTGTGAAATTACCAAGCACTCTTATGTGACCTACATGGTCAGACCTGTATCCATGGCAACGTTATTGTCTTCCTTGCTAGCAGTCCTGCATGGCCAGGGACAACTCTGGCCTTTTGGAAACAGCTCTGATGTTGATCCTGTCAATTAAAAGGCTGCAAGTGAACTCTGGTTTGAAGATCTATTAGGAAATGAATAAAATAAAGAACAAACAATCAAGGAAAAAAAAAATTATTCCCAAAACATTAAACACAGAAGACAGAGGACACGACAGGACATGACAGGACATCCATATACATGAATCAAACAATGCGCATAATACTGAGCAGTACATAATAAGAGATTGATGATGAATAAAAGATGGATCAAAGCAGCCGTCAGGGTAATGGTTCTAGAAGCTGAATGGGTCCACAGCATTGATAAGGTTACTGTTATCATCATAACATTCTGGTTATGTTACTGTCATCTGATCTGACACTCCACTATGAACACGCTTCCAAAGGTGTTCAGGGGAATCAAATCAATTAGATCTGAAGCTGAGCAAAGACAAGCGCGGATCAACAGAACAGGAAGGCCGGCGGTGACTCTCTCCTCACTCTCCGTCTCTTCATCTGCTCAGGTAAACCAACCTGCCGCTGCCCGCTCGGCTTCTCTGGGCCCTTCTGCGAGCGGCGGATCTGTGAAAATTACTGCTTAAACGGAGGAACGTGTGAAGTCACCGAGGGGAACCAGCCTGTGTGCCGCTGTCTGGCAGAGTATACTGGAGAGCGCTGCCTTTACCGTGAGTCATGCAGCCATTAGTTAGCTGCAAACACAACGGCTCCTTTCACTTTGTGATGATGTTAGCTTTTCATTTCCAGCAATAACAAGAAACTGGTTTGATTTGCAGAAACTCTGCAAAAAAATAAGCATTTCAAAGTTCACAGGCAGGGAAATAAAATGATGGCCCTAGGTATTTCCTTTCCACAAAGAGCACGTTTGCCTCTATTTGCAGATAAACACAATCCAACTAACACAATTTAACAACCTGTGGGTGTTTCTGTGCTGGACTGATAACATATTTCCTTTTGCATTGTTTTGTCACAATTGTTTACAGGAAAACAATTTCAACTGCACATCATTAGTACTTTCCTTTTGCTCCTTGCCCAAAGGGAGTATATTTTTCATCTGTGGCTAAGATGTCATTTGATGTGGGTAATTAACTTCTATTAAGACCCGGTACAGTTCCAGCCAGACCTCGAAAAGGTGAGATGTTCCTGGTTTCTCATTTCCACTTCTGATCTTCCTGAACAGACATCTGCCATCACTACTGCGTGACCTCCAAGGCCTGCACGCTGTCCAGCAGCGGATACGTGGAGTGCGTGTGTCCCGCCAGGTTTGAGGGAAACAAATGCGAAGTGGACAAGTGTCTCCGATGCCACGGAGCGCCCTGCCTCATTAACGAGGATACGGGAGATGTGGTTTGCAAGTAAATATCTGTTGACCGCATTGCCCTTCATCACTTTGGCTGTAGTTGCAGAGCGCACTCTCCCGGCTTCGTCAGTGGGCCGATTACGTGCAAACATATACCTCAGCCTGGGGCCATGTCACCTCTGCTGAGGCCGGGAGATTAAACTGAACTGTGCATATGTTACACCCAACCAAAAGTAATTTTGGTAAAGTATAGCTTCCTGCTTCTGACTATCGGCCATTATTTCTTCACCCTTCAGCTGCACAAATGGCAGAATTGCACCAAGCTGTCAGCTGTGTGATGGATATTGCTACAATGGAGGAACCTGTCACCTGGACCCCGACACCAACCTACCTTTCTGTCAGTAAGTCACTGCTTAATGGGTGAAGGAAAGAAGAAAAACACTAAATATGTGTTACCTGCAGGACTGTTTCACATTTCGACGCCTCAGTTTTCTAAATAGTCAGATTTAAACATTTGATGCTATCAAGTGAAAACTGTGTCTTCGAAAGGGTCTTTGAGCCAGGACAGCATCTTTTCAATGGTGACATCCCACTGGTTTAATGTTTTGAGGCAGGTAAACGAGATACAGCAAATACCTCCTGCTTTTTTTTGCCATTTTGCTGTTGCAGTCGAGAGCTGGTGTCAGGCCTCTGACATTCTTCAAGTGGGATTTAGAAGTCGAGTCTCTAAAAAAAGCCAAAGCATGATTGAGCCTGCTGTGCAGTTCAGCGGAAAAAAAGCTGTGGACACACACACACCCACACACACACACACACACACACACACACACACACACACACACACACACACACACACACAAAACTGGATGTTGTATGGGAAGGGTTTTCGAAAAACTACACGTGGGCTGTTTCTCCCACCTGAGCTACAAAAACATGCAACACTGTCTTATCTCCGATGAGGGAATTGAAATTCCATTTCAAAAGGGATCCCTCTCTTTTTGCTGTGGACTGTCCTTTGTCCACTGCAGTTCAGCTGAAAATTATGGTCATCGCTCACAGGTTCCAGGGGATAGAATCAATTTCCATGCAAATGATCCCATCTTATATGATGAGGTTAACAGATCATGATAACAAATATGGATTATTATTTGCTGGAAAGAGCGGAGATTCTGCAAAACCTAACCTAGATATGGCTTTGTGGAGGAATGACAGAGATTGGTTGAACTGGAATGCATAACAAAATTCTCTCTCTCTCTCTCTCTCTCTCTCTCTCTCTCTCTCTCTCTCTCTCTTTTTCTTTCAATCTATACAGCAGCATGTCGTGATACTAAAAGCAAGAACAGATTAAAGCAGATAGGTAGAAAAAGCATTTCATTGAACCTTGTGCACATGATTTCCTGAATTCAACTTGAAAGATTGGTTACAATAATGCGGAGGAGAAATGATTGTCATTCTCTCTGTCAATTTAGCCCTTTTCTTCAAGTTGTAATCATATATGATGATGATTTTCAAATTATAATGAACAGCATTGAGTCTGCTCTGTCCTTGAATGCAGTCCGACACGTGCACAGACGTACGCGTGGGCCCGGTTGTTGATTGTTTCATTAGTTCTATGATGGTGCGACCGCGCCGTTGAGATATTCAAGTCCTTCCCAAGACTGATAAAAGCCATGAAATCTCATTTCTGCTCATAAAACATATATATTACGTTTTTTAATTTCAAGGGGGTAAAAAAAAAAAAAAAAATCCCTGTATGGTCTTCAAATTGCTGGGATTTCGTTCTACACCTTTAACTCCATGAATATGCTAATTTGGTCCCACTCGGTGTGTGTTCACTTCTCTCATGGGAGTGATTCAAATGGACGGATTTAAAACCAACACAAATTCCTTAGAAGAGAAGGAAATAACATGCACGGTCGCCTAGAGAATTAATCTTCATCACCATGAGTTGCCAGGATCCTCTCCTTGGGCTTTGTAGGAGAAAGACGTGAGCTGTTGATGGGTTCTGATGGCAGGATGTCAATCGGATGTTGGCAGGAGACAGAAATGTTCACATCAAATGAAGCGACAGCTGGAGAAACACCGGCGACGTCTGATAGTTCAGTGGAATTAGGAGCTTCTCACACAAAGACGATTCCACAATAATAAAGTTGTGTGATAGTACACCCTCATCTCTCTCTCTCTCTCACACACACACACACCCACCCACAAACATGCACACACACACACACACACACATACCCACACACACACACAGATTTGTTTGGAGCAATAATGATCACTAGATTTATCTTTTTTAAATCAGAAATACTGCACCTCACATTAAAATATTCATGTTTGGTTAATGAATAAAACAAGAGTTTAAGCTTTTTGCCTGTTTTACAAACACTCATCTGTAGCAGGTCACACAGAGGAGAAACATGACTGAACCTCAGCAACTCTGCTGCTTAACTCGCCGTTTTTGGTAGTTTATTTCGGGAACTTTACGGAATATAAACACCTCCTGTTGTTCACTCTGTTTTACTTTTGTTTTTCAAAACAGGAGTACTAAAATGAAATAAGTGCAAAGCGCCCTTATCATGAAATAATCGATTCTGTCCCTTTGACACCCATCGGGGCTGTGCTGTTTTCCAGTCGCCCTCCTCCTCGTCCTCCTCGTCCTCCTCTTGTTAGAAAACTTGCCTTTTTTTCTTCCTCACACACACACTGTATCTTCTGCATGAGATTATTTGCAGCAGAACACTGACCGGCCCTTTCTCTTTCACCCCAAACACGATGTTTTCCAGCTGCACATCAGGGTTCAAGAACCAACGTTGTGACGAGCTGGCCAACCCCTGCGACTACTTCTGTCAGAATGAGGGGATGTGCACATTAACCGCTCTTAATAAACCACGCTGCAAGTAGGTCTTCCTCGCCTCTGGAGATGTCCGCAGAGCCCACTCACCCCCACCGCCTCACCCTCTCTCCATCTGGCTCCATTTCAGCCTCGGTCCAACGTTCAGTATGAGCCGTTTGTCACAGTGCCGCCTTGTAGCAACTTATCTTGTAATAAGTGCAAATATTTCTAGGGTCATTCCAATATCAGTGTAGCAACACTTCTGTATTTTATCTCTAAGGCATTGCAGTATTTTCTTTTAGGTGAATCAAGGTTTTATTATTTAGAAAGGGGAATTCATTTTAAAAACCATCCTGCTCTAGGTAAGTCACATGACTCGTCATCATATTCACTTTTAAGGCCTTTTATAACTGTGATCACATGACTCTCACATATTTATGTAAAAGCATAATTTTAAGTGTTCCTCTCAGCTACATTCTTTTAAAAACTAATTAGCATAAAGTAAGAAAAAGCAGTTTGTAATTCCACGCTTCCTGTTGTCTTTACTTAGACTAACAAATGCAGCAGTGCCAGGAGGAGGTCACCAGTTAGCCAGTCCAAAAAGATGAATCCAACTAAAAAAAAGCAAGAAGTGTTTACGACTTGGAAACACTAAGATTCTTCGCTTCAGTTCATTTGTACAGTTTCTTTGAGTTTTATGAACTAGCATCAGCTAATGAGGCACTTGTTGCATCATTAGTTGCAGCACGGCTGCACCGTTAGCCCCCCTCTCTGCCACCCATTCACCCATCTCATGCATTTATCACCGAACATGGAGGAATCGTTTTACATCTGTAAGAACCGCACCAAAATAACAGCGATATTAGATACATAATTATGAAGAGAACACGCTCTGAGGGCCTTGTGATCCTTAGGTTTATATTCTTTTTCAATGTCTCTCTCTGTCTTGGGATATTTGGCACCATCCTCCACTTACAACCTTCTTTTATCCTGATGTGTCCTTTAAAGCCCTTTTTGTCTCTCCCCGTCTTCACTGGTGCGTCCACTATTGCCAGTTTGCTGCTCAAGGGAAGAGTTTGCAATCGATGGAGTGTCTGGAGGCGGCCGACTGTAGCTGCCTCAGCAGGATGAGCTTCCTAGAAGTGCTGTTGGCCATGGAATGAAGAAGACACCTTTAGACTCGTAAAGAGACCTCTTTTTTTTTTTTTTTTTTTTTTTGACTGACACCAGCTGGGTGAAGTGGGCATCACTCAGAGGAGGAGCGAGCTCCCTTCTTGCTTCTGAATTAATATTTTGTTTCCTTCTAGAATTAGTATTTTTTACGGTTTACACCTCCCAACGGAGATCAGACTCCCCTTTGCCCCCATTCCGCCATTAAAATTCATGTTGCCCTGACATTTGGTTCTGGGAGGACATGATTCATTTCCAGTATGTATGGCTCTGCATTCTTATTTCTGATCGGCCGACGTTTTTGATCGTTAGAGTGCATGTAATTTCCAGTAATTTCATTCTGTCATCATCCAGCCGCACCCACCAAATCAGTCATGCTTTACAGACCCATCTGCGTCAATCGTGTCGAAATTAGATATCACCTCCAACAAGGGTCATGCGCATCACGCCCACTGGATTCTGTCGGAACGCTAATGAGACGGTGACTTGTCTTTTCCAGCCTCATCCTGTCTTTTTTTGGTTTTTTTTCTTTACACCGAGTTTCCCACACGTGGACCGACACTTGTTGGACACCCTCTCTGTTTCGTGGCGTTTGCGCCTCACAGCACGAATGAGTCACAGTCGCCTCGCAGCACAGCCCATTTGTTGCTTTTCCTTGGCCGTAATGGTGTTTTTATCCTCATTTGACTGCTCGTAGATGTTCAGCCAACTGGGCGGGGACGCAGTGCGAGCGACCGGCCCCGAGAAGCAGCAGGTCGGACAGCACAAGTGGAGGTGAGTCCTGGGAGCTCCAGGACGCTCTGTAATGTCCTGGATGAATATGATCTATATATAACATGTCGGTATCTCTCACACCAAATCTGCCCTGTGAAGGACATCAAACTGGCTTATTAATCAGTTCTGTCTGATGGTAACATGAAAGGAAGCTCATTATGCTTCCCCTTCCCTATATATCCCCTCCCTATATATCCCTTCCCTATATATATGTATATCAACGTCAGTATTAAAAAGAGGAAGAGTTTTCATTCATCTCTGAAGTTAATCCTCTTTTATCGTGTCTATAGTGCGGAAACAAGCGCAGTTTGTTGTGTTATAGTTTCAGACAGAGATTTGGTCAGGAAAAAACAAACAAACTCTAAAACAGAGAAAGATTAGCAGCAGGCAGCCAAATAAACCAGTGATTTCTTAGTGTCAGATTTCCATGCAGGGAAAGCTGAATATCTGGCCTCCAGCATAATAGAACTGGATCGCTCCTCTAGCTCATGTATGTGGACAGCTGAATTGTGGGTAATACTTCGTGTGCAAGCACCAAAGCCCAAGGGAGACAAATACAAAGGTTTTGTGGTTTCCTCTTTTGAAGCTGACAGCAGACTTGGGTTTTTTTTGTTTTTTTTTAACAGCATGTCGCTATCTGAAGTCATCTCAGCTGCTCTCAGTCGTTCCTCATCTCTCCGCTCCATCTCTCTCTTCTGTCTGTCTCTCAGGGAGCATCGCTATCATCGTGCCTCTGGTCCTGCTGGTAATCTTGATTGTGGTGGTGGTAACGGGTGTTTACGTCTGCAGACGGAGGCAGAGGTAAGCAAATAAACGACAAGGCGCCAAATAAAGAGGCTGCTGCCAGCAGCGGCGGCGGATGACAGATCTGTCGTTCGGCGGATAAAACCTGAAAACCGAAAATGATAGAAGCCATTTTAACCAGGCGCCATGACTCCTCAGGGGGAAGCGTGTCCAGAGGCAGCCCATGACTAACGGAGGCATCAACGTGGAGATTGGGAACCCATCGTACAACATGTATGAGGTGGAGCACGACAACCACGCTGACGCAGGCAGCCTGCTGCGACCCAACTTTACACTGGACCCCCACAAGGTCTGTAATGGTGCTCGCGACATCACTAACGGCTCGTTCCAGATTTCCATCCAGCCGATGGGGCTGAGCTTCTCAGTTCTGATCATCGTATGTGTGATAATGAAGCTGTTCTGATACCTGGCTTCTCTGTAATGTATCTTGGCCTTGTGGAGCAGAAGAACTGCTCTTTAGTTGCTGCCAACGCTCCGCCGGGGTGCCGGAACTGTGATAATGTGTCAGCAGACTCTGGTGCGGATCGATTAGGATTACATGTCCGTGTTTGCTCGGCAAACTGCAGCGTGCGCAGGAGTGGAAAGGTGCCCTGAACCACCAGGACTTCGGGCTGCTGCAGAAACTTCGGTTTCATCTTAACCCAAACTTTGGCTTCCTCTAACATCTGCTCCTTCTAGGTCTTTCTGCTTCTGCTTGCAGATGAAGCTCTGTGGCTCGAGCTCGGAACAAGCTGCACTAATCATTGAGAGAGCTAAATCTGTAGATCAGTGAGTGGGAAGATGCTGTTAAGGTGACATGAGTGTGTCTTGTGCAGGGCTGGTGTGTGCAGTCCAGTGACCCTCGCACCTTGGGCATTAATTCTTCACCCAAGGAGGTGATCCCAGGACAGGTTGTTGTTGGAGCTTTAAATTATCTCTGCATGTTTGCACATTTGCATGTTCACTACCATTCTGACAGCACGTACACTTACTTGTTCTTGGGCATGCTGCAATAGAAAATTGTGTTATAACATATTAATAACAAAAGAATAGATCGCTCTTCACTCAGAAATTTTTATCTCTGATGAAATAATTAGTTCTCCGACAAATCTGCTGCAAAATAATAAACTTTCTGGCCATAGTTCCAGTGCTTGTGTTGTAATTAAGCATAACGCACGTTAAACGCTAAATGAAAATCAAATGCTAGAGAAGGATTTGATCTCTTAAAAACGACTTTGCCTTCAAGGATACAATCGCCCCAGCTGTGCCTCATTTTAAAACCCATTTCAGTCAAACTCAGCAGGAACAAAATAGCAATCAGTGCGAAACGTCTTTCCCTTTCAGTGCTGCAACAAATCCACGAGTCGTGCTCCCCACCGCCGCCTCTCCTCACTGTTCGACACACGGTGACTGAGCAGCAAATCACTCACTTATTCCTAAAGATCAGGCCGTTAAATTATCTGAATAATGGCCTGGAGGTGCTGTGATGGCAGTTCTTTGTTATTGTGCTATACCATGATGTAGCGCAACCTACCTTTGTTTGAGAACACGCTGTATTTTAATAACTTCATAACAATAATTAACAACACATCGTTTTAATTGTAGGTCTGTGACATTCTTGGGTTGTATTACCCAGACTGTATGTTCAGGCGCCATAGAGGTACCTTGAATTGGATTTAAAATCAATTTTAATTGCAGCTTAAATCACCAGCCCTAGTTTGCGGTCTAGCGTCACTTTTTTATGCTTTTTTATTCTGTATCGATAATTATATCATCCAAGGCAGAGCGCTCCAACGCTGCCATACATGCAATAATCCATCTCTTCCTCCTTCTCCGCAGCCTGTCAACTACTCCAACCCCGTGTATGCAAAGATATACATTGACGGACAAAACTGCCGGAAGCCGGTCATCAGTATTGACGAGCGGAGAGAGCTACTCCCAAAGAAACTCGAGGGGACAATTCACGAAACCGCCGCGTAGCCTAACTTGACTGTTTCTACTCCTCTTTTCTACGACGGTGTGTCACGTACCACGTGACGACGGAAAGGAGACCTTTTCTCTTTAGCCGGTTTAGCATCAGCCTAACGTCCCGGTTGTTGTGCTGAAGATTTCTTTCCCTTTACTTTTTCCTTTCGAATGTCCGTCAGACACGAACTCTGCGGCGCTCCGCCCTATACCGTATGACACTAGAGTACAGCTGCTGTTTTGCAAAAACCCCATTAACAGCGTGAGTTGCGTGTGTGCACAGTTTAAAACTTAAACGCAGTGTTGAAAAGTGTAAACCCCCCCCACACCTGGTCCTCGTCGGAGTGGATTACACTTGTGGCCATAATGAGGTGAAAGTTGTTTTTTTGGTTTTTTTAAACAGATATAGGTACCACAGAGAAGAGATCAATGGTTGTTTTCCTCTTTTTTTCTGCATCCGCTGACAGCTTTTTGACTGGATTTCCAGTGAAGGCCATAATAAGACCCTGACCCTCCCACTTTGTGCAATCCCGCTGGGTTTACGTCTCCGCCATGTCCGCTAACGCCCGTCCACCCTGTTATATATCACGTGAACCTTTGGTCAAAGGGACTGAAGCCCACCTTGAATGTTTTGATCAGAACCCCAGATCCTGTACTGTACACAGAAAAGACAGATGCAGAGTATCATATTTTTCTAGGCCAACAGATGGATAAATGTTAGAGTCAGATAAAAAGATTTACCACAAGACACAAGAAAGGTTAAGAGTTATTATAAAAAAACATCTGTTTCCTCAGAAAAGGGAGATAAATATAAGAAATTTTATAATTTTGTATTTGATTTGTATGTCGTTTGGCTGCTTGTATTTTGAAGAAATGTATTAAATGTAAGTAATTTTTATATCAACTGTAAATCAGTATTGAATAAAGGGGCTTATTTGGAGTTTTTGTCCCATTCCTGCAAATGCGCGCGTGCACACACACATGCCCACAGCTAACGGTACATAAATGAGACTTTAGTCTTTAACCAGGGAGCCTGTTGGTTTTTCGGTTGACTTCACTCACTTCAGCCAACACCGTGAGGTATTTCACCTGTTACACCGGAGGGAGCTAACAAGATGTCATTTACCTCCCTGTGTGCAGGGAGACCGACAACATTGATTAGCCTGGTGTGTGTGTGTGTGTGTGTGTGTGTGTGTGTGTGTGTGTGTGTGTGTGTGTGTGTGTGTGTGTGTGTGTGTGAACGCGCAGACAGCAGCATTAGTGCCACCTGCTGAATGATAATTCACTCTTTGACTTCACAATGGCCGTCTCTCCATGCACTCGCCTCCTTCCTCACCATAGCAACCGGACCGTGCGTGCGCTCCTCCTGTCTTGCGCCACCAGGCCTAGTTTTCACAACGAGCCGCAGTTTCCAGCGTAATTGTCCGTCTCGGCACTTCATTTTCGCAAAAACCTTCCATGATAGCACGCCAATATTTCATCGATTAGCTAGTTTTCTGCCATCACTAATGCCATTTTTTACAATTTCTCCCATAGTTTTTCAGCTTGAATTGATAGTCTTGGCTAATTTCTTTTGCCAATTTGGCCGTTAAATTAGCAGCTTTAGTAACGTTGATGGGTGCCAGCCAGCATCAGACCTGTTAAAGAGAAAAGACCTTCAGCGATATTTGAGAACAGTACAGCAGTTGGTGCTGTCGCAACGGACAAAAGGCCTCTGCTATTAAGCTGTAATTCTAAGTAAAAAACACAGGTTTTAGTAGGTTCTAGTAGTCTTGAAATTTATAGTAACTTACTTATGTATTTAAATCAGCGGCCGGTTGGAGAGTCGAACCATGGCTGGTTTTCAAATACAAGGATCAAATCAATGACATGTGAGCTAGTGACCTGCGTGCACGCACATCCTATAAAACACAAGCCCTGAAGTCACTGCTGACCTGGATTTATTGTGCAGGGCAAAACAATATCAGAGATGGAACAGTGGAAAATGTGCAAAATAATGGCAGAACTGGATAAGATCACAATATAGTTTATGATCATAGCACCAGGTTGTGACTATAAAAACAGGCATTAATAAAGAATAAGATGTCATTAGTACACTGTAGAAGTACTTATTATTAACACATATGTAGAAAATATTACTTTACAATATCAGGATGTTTGGATGGAAAATAATGGTTAATATTAGAACTCAGCAGTAGAAAACTGTGTTTTTAATTTAAAACAGATTGAAAAAGATCTGCCCTCTTGGTTTTTGTTTTGTTTTTTTTACAAAATGTGTTTTTCTGTCAAAGAAAGAATTTTTATTTCATTCCTGGTTGTTTATGCTCATGATATCAAAGTCTGTTTCCAGTGACATAGAAGAAAAAAAAACCAACTATTATATTGCTCATTAGACCACAACAATAATTTGAAAAGAAGGTGTTTTTAAATAGAAAACAGAGTGAAAATAGTTCTGCCCTTTTGCTGCTTTTTACAGGAAAAGAAAGTGAACCATTTACTGCCTTGCTAGCATCTGGCAGATGCGGCTGAGACGGTGCAACAAACTTCAGGTACCAGATCAGAAGCAGAAGGAAGAGAAGAGCGTGTAGTGGGACAAATAAAGAAAGTGCAGCTGAGCCTCCCACCCTGAAGTGCATTAAAAAAAAAAGTATTCCTGAACTCGCATATGTCTGGCACACTCTTCGCTCACCTTAGCTATTGATTTATTGTCTCCTTTCCACTTAGCAGGCATCACCATTCCCCTGCATAAACATCAGAAAAACCCAGAGGGCTCATCTCTGGAATGGAATCAATAACAGCAGAAGTCGTATTCACGTTATAAACAAGCCCTTCTGAGTGCCCCTGCCACAACCCGCACCCAGGAAAAGGTTGCGCATCCCTCTGAGCGGAGACGCACGGAGACTGTAAGTAGAAGAAACGGAAACTGGGAATCAATGTAAAATCTGAAGGCCTCACTCAGTCCAGGACTGGTTACATTTCTACGAACTTTTTGAGCTCAAGCTGGAGCTTCAATGCCATTTCTGTGTTTGATGGGGATTTTTAAAAGGCGCGTTTCCCCCTCACCTTAAAGTTGCAGTTGAAAAGAGGGCCGAGGGTTGAAAGAACGTTGACGGTTCCCGGTTAGCTGGGAACAACAGTCCAATCCAGTAGTCGAGAGGTTAATCGGTGAATCACAAAGGTCTATATTGTCCTGCTGCCATTAAGATCAACTCAAACGTTCCTCCCCATTATTATCTTGTTTCAATTCTTGTCATTTGGAGGTTTTAAAACCTGCCTTTAGCACGTTGGCACACTGAGTCAAAGACAGCCAGCGAGTCGCACGCGACTATTTTTATCAGCATTGAAGGCTTGTTTTTCCTGAATCAGAGTTTCTAAGTGGAAGGCACTGCCATTTTGTTCTAATCTGATGGATGTTTCTGGTGGTGCAGCCTTGCACGAGAAAACCCGAGAAGCTTCCCATCGGGTGGCCATCAAAATCGGGGCGGAGCTCAGACCTCGTCTGTTGATACGATTTTTTAAATTCAACTCAAAACAAAAACTGACACCATGTGGCATGAATATTCCATAAACAAGAGTAACTAAAAGGCAAATTAAGCTGAGTCGTGCATCAACCTAAAGTTTCAGAGCCCAAATTCTGCAGAACCTCTTTCTTTTTCCAACCTCTAAACAGCATCTGTTTGTTAACATATTGTATTTACATGCAGAAGAGACACATCCCAACGTGCAGGATGTATTTTGTCCTTGTACATCCTGACTAATGACAGGATTAGAGGAGGCTAATGGGGCTGAATTGTAATCCTCGTGGTGAAAGCTGCACTTTTGCTAAGCTTGGCTGTTGAATGCGTGAGGCAAAGCTCTTTCTTCTCTTTTGTATCTACAGTTTTTTGGTTTTGCGGTGCTTGAGCTTGGCCGTATACTCTGCATGCTGATTGGACGCAACTCTCGTCGACGTGCTGGCCGGTTAGCACATTTCTGAAAAGGAAAAATAATAAGTAAAGAGCAAACAGAAAAAACAAAAAATAAGCGAAAAAAGCTAAAAAAAAAAAAAAAAAAATAACAGAGTCCAATTTCTCTGATATGTGCATGTTTACTGCAAAAGCAGAAGTGATATGACCATTTGACGATGGACATATCACCATTGAGCGTTTTTCTCATCCTTTTTGCTGCCATTAAGATGTAAACAAAACAATACATCAGAGGGAATGAAGGCTTCTCTTTCACACATTCCCTATTGATGGATTAAGGTGGCACTTGGGAATGGAAAAGCTTCCGTTGCTATGTTGATTCTTTGAATTAATCTTCATTTTATTCTAATTTGTTGAAAACAATTACAGGAGTGAGAGAAATCACTCGGCTCCCTGATTAGCTCACCTCGATTCCGTAAGAGCTGGGATGCTGTGTGAAATGCTAATAGCAATAGAATGAAGCTTATTTAAACTTAAATGTGGCTGAAGATAAGGTGAGATGATATACAGATGATTAGTCCTCAGACAGATTAATGGTGCTTTTTTTGGAATTGGGATTTTACTTTGGCACAACCTAATTGTTTAAAAAGAAAAAGGCTTGTTGGCTCTAGAGTGCAGCTATTAGCCGTGTGCTACAATAAAAAGCAGCTAGAGTCTGCACCTTTTTGTCTGCCCCCTGAAGATTGCTTCTCTGATGTACTGCGTTTCAGAGCAGCTGTGGGGGCAGCACAGAAAAAGAATAATTCCCCTCAGCCGTGGATGAAAGGTAAATGAAAGAGGTGGGCAGGAACAGCGGAGTCTTTCCATCCATATTTGTTCTAATAGAGCCTCGCATGCGCGGTCAGACTGACTTTACACGAGTGGACACGTCTGACCTATCAGCTGCAGCCTGCCCACCTCCACGCACCATTACGCATGATGGATATATGATGTGGTGGCAGCACAATCCAACACTGGCTGCTCCTCCGAGCTAGCGCCAAACAACCCAAAATGCTACCATTAGCGCAGGTGTCGGTGCTCCAGTGTGCTGTCTGTGTACCAGCCCGTGCTTTGATTCGGAACCGTAAAAGGTCATTCAAGGCGGTCAGAATCAGCAGCTGGAGGCTCTGGTGCGGAACCACATTTGGTAAGACCCACCGAGCAGCTGCTGGCCCGTTGGTCTAAACCGGCTTCCTGTTTCACACACGGCAGCTTTTGATTCCAACTTCCTGCTGCGGTGGGACGGTCTACGACCTTTTTCCGCGGGTTCCCTCTCTGTCGGAGAAAGTTTTGCTTTAATTGAGAGCGCCGGCGGCGGCCGCGCCGGGTAATTGATATTCTTGCCCATGACTTTTCAAATTCGCAGAACTCGGTACGGCCCGTCTCTGGAGGTCTGGCCTTAAAGACGTGCAGGTAAAATATATTTTCATCCCGATCCTCTGGGACGTGCCGACGCTGCCGCAAACACTTTCATTTTAAACCTTACCGGCTGATGATGTCCGCATCGTCGAGGGAGAGCAGAGAGGAAGAATGATGCTGATGACCTGAGCTGGCAGGAACCAAGCAGGCGAGAGGGTCAACGGTGATTCTGTGTGAGCCGCTTTTGAGGCGTCACGACACCAGAAACCGCCACCGCTGCTGCTGAACTGTTGTGCAGTTTGATTAAAAAAAACCAAACCAAAACAAAAAAAAGCCAAACTTGGTCGGCGTGTTTGTTCCCATTTGGCTGGCGTGCCCGTTAAAAACTAAGCGCATTCTCAAACAAAACAAAACAACGTGCACGGGCACGCCGAGGCAGCCATCTGCGGAATAATGCAACAGTCAAACTTGACTGCGTTCCAAACGGTTGGGATGCACCGAGGACCTCATTACGGTGCTACGCTGGCGAAAAAGCCGCGGCTGGACACATTATGTTTTCTGTTTATCCGTCCATCTACCCGTGTGCTCTTACACGTGCACAGAGCACATCTGCTTCTGAACACGTATCACACTGTTGTGTTGAGAAAACGCTGACATTTGTCACGGCCCTTCAGCCTGGTCCGGAAGAACCGGAGGAACCGGGGGAACCGGCGGTACTGTGACCTCTGAGGGACGTCAGCTTTGCTCCCCGTCAACACAAACGAACGGATGGACGGGCGTCGCGGCGCCATCTATCCATCGGAGGAGAGTTGCGGCTTAACGGAGGCCATCTTTTCACTCTCTCTCAGTGGCCTGAGATAAAGAATGTGTTGTTATGCCTCTTCTTCTGCCACGATTTAAAACCCGGCCGGACGGGGAACAATTCACCGCCTCACGCCTGTGAAAAACGATGCTAACGTACCCGCTACAGTACCAAAGTAGCTGGATGAAAATGTTTTATAGCCTGGCCTTTATGCTGACAACCAGCGCTCATGGAAAACTTTGGAACAGAACTTTTTCCTCTCTCTGTTCTGTGGACTGCAGCTTCATGTGGCCGTTATCCTGAGGCTCAGAGGGAAGCCAAACAACACAAATAATGCAGAAATCCCAACAAGCAAGACATATGGTAGCTAAGAAACATCCTGCACAATAACATCAAGATAAATGCTACATTTCATCTCACTGTATGCACCATATGGGGACGACTGAGGCCTGTTAAAGGAAACATAAATAAGGTTTATACATGTGTTCCATAGGCAGCGTGTCTAACGTGCACAACAAAGCAAAGAATCTGGATTCAAATCTGAGCTAATTGCAGACATGCAAAATGAATGATTTAAAAGCCACAGACGGGGCTAAGAAACGAGAAGAAAAAACGCCATTCTCTCATTTTTGCAGCCAGAGGAGACGCTCTTCTGCTGTTCTTGGGATTTGAATCAGTAATTATCAGGGTTTGTCACAGAGCCAGGACAGAACGCTTTTGTTTTTACAGTCTTTTTGCAACAAAGGACAGAGTGACCAGATGCTGATTTACATTTTTGGAAGACACCAAAATACACATATTCAGTCATTTTTCCCTCTGAAGCTGTTTAGGCCTGCGTACGTCCTCATTTAGCAACCCGACATTGACTTTATATAATTACAAAGAAATAAATAAGACAGAATAGTTGTTTGCAGGAAGGACCCTCACTACTTTTTTCTTAATAAAAAGCCTAAACAGGAAAGAGGATTATGAATGTATTTACATGCAGGACGGCTGAGAGATTAAAAGGGAGAGACTTACACACATACTGTACATATGTGCATCAAGCTCCAGTATTAAAATGAGAACTTTGACGCAAATGACCAAAACATTTGAACATTAAGACCACAGGTTTGTGTATTAATCCAGATATTGTTTAAAAATGTGAATGGGTAAAGGAGGGAAAAGTATGTTCATCTTCACTTCAATTTCTCCTATTTTCCATTTAGTTTGAAAAGCCAACACATTCCAGGATGTTTGGGCTGACTGTGGAGGACAGATCCTTCATCTGCACGTGCTCCTTTCTTTAGCAAGAAAAACATCCCATTATCTTTCAGATAAATTTAGACTCTAAGCAGTGAACAAATTCTTCGAGCTTCCTGTTCAATTTGTACGGAGGTGTTGTTGCTATTGGCAACCATCTTATAGGAACGAGCATGGGTTAAGTGAGTTGTTTGATTCATCGAATGGATCTTATACGCCTCACATTATGATTTATTCTAATTAAAACTTACAAAAAGCTGAAAAGAACCTTAATTAATTCATAGTCTGCTATAGTTTAGTGCTTGTTCAGATATTACGTTACCTTTATTAGCAGCAAAGCGCTAATTCTTCTTATCAACAATTGTGAGACCTGTACTGGCATCAGAACGAGGCATTCATAAACAGCATGTGTTAAATGGGGTCTTCTGAGGCACGGGGGACTGTAATGTTAAAAAGTTGTAATTTTTTCAAATAATAAATTAGCGTAGGAGTCATATTCTGGTATGCCCTAGTTGGTGTTCAGCAGGAATCACGGCCCCGCCGTCACAGGAAGTCAATCATCACCCATCACGTACAGCTCTGATTGGCTTTCACGCCAAACACTAATCAGAGACAATTTATGAAATAAGAATTCACTTAACTGGCATTATTTCTGTCGACATCACTGTAGCTAACATGAATTTGCACCATGTGGGGTCTTTTTTTTCAGGACTTTACCAGTGAAAGGTTCTGATAGATGATTTTGGTATTCATGGAAAACCTTTCAATGGCATAAAAAGAAAATAGTTTTTTCAGAATAAAATGAAAATCAAAAGGCAAAGCAGTAATCTTGGTAGTCTTTGGTAATATCAGCTACATCATTATCTCTCGGGATTAGATCCATATATTAACTACTGAAAAGTGATATGATTTTTTAATAATTTGCCTGCAGTGGGAGTAAAAAGGATGTTGCACATGCTACCTCGTGTCAGGATTTTACACCACTGTGTTTGGATTTAGATCACACATCAGAATTTAAAGGGAGACAGGCAGACGTAATCTCATTAGCATACTAGCTTCAGGGTACAGTACCTGTGGAGACAGACATTAATATGGAAATGCCGCTGGTGCCTTCCATCTGCTTCGCAGCAGGAATTTTCGGCTCCATGTTCCTACCATATATTCCTCCACAAGTGATCAAAGAATGCCACAAGTTTGGAGCCCATGAGGACACGATGGAGGCGTTTGTCTAAATGATTTTGATTTTGTTATGACGTTAGCCTTTGCTGCCATCATTGTGATGTGGTAGCCTCTCCTCTCCTCTCCTCTCCTCTCCTCTCCTCTCCTCTCCTCTCCTCTCCTCTCCTCTCCTCTCCTCTCCTCTCCTCTCCTCTCCTCTCCTCTCCCCTCCTCTTTTATGAACCTAGCATTGTTGTCAGGACCAGAATCTTACGCGGTTGTTTATGATGGCATACATATTATTGTTGGCATCATTAGAAAAGCGCCATTCAGGGATATTGTTGCAGTGACAACTTGTGCATTTTTTTCCTCTCCATTCTTTCCCTTTTGCCCTCATATACAAGACATCTGGCATTTGGCTGTAGCATGTGCTTCAGCTGTGTGCTATTGAGTCGTGCACAGTGTAAAGCAGGAACCATGTTATCCTCACACACCAGAAAGGTGCAGAAAAAGACCCTGTTACCTACAGCTCGTACATCAACACGTTGAGAGGATGCCAAACATTTCAAAACAGCTTGTTGATGCGCTCGGCTGTGTTTCCTCCCGTACAGGTTTGTTTCCTGTGAGTGTAGTTTTTTTGGTCTTCCTGTGGCAAATACAGTATGACTGTGCTGAAAGACGGTCTGGGAATCTGCTGGTTCATGCCCACCTCTTTCAAAAAAATACTCCACTGAGCTGGAGAAATATTTTTATTTTCGATGTTGCCGTGATGCTTCCACACACAGTCAGGCGTTCTGCTGCTTGGGGGTTGTGTGCCTGTGTGCGTCTTACATGCACAAACACAGAGCAATCCCGTTGTCGCAGGCTTGTCCCCCGCTCTCGGGGCCAGGAGCGGCTGTCACATGTCAACTGCTATGTTCCTCGCCAACACAGTCCAAGCATTAGTGAGCACTGGTCTGTACCGACGATGACGCCAGAAAAAGCACATTAGTCGTTCCGTGTGTGCAAGAGCCAGGCCCAGAGGATTCAGAGGCTGGACTGCTGGGCCCAGGTCAGATTATACTGATATGGATCAGATAATCCACCATAAGGCAAATTTTGTCCCCAAAAGTTCACCATCAGGCAGATGGAGCTAAAAATGCTCACTCACTCACTCACTCACTCACTCACTCACTCACTCACTCACTCACTCACTCACTCACTCACTCACTCACTCACTCACTCACTCACTCACTCACTCACTCACTCATTCACTATGCCCTGTTCCCTATATAGTGCACTAAATAGGGCATATGTCATTTTGTAGGGCTGTCCCAATGTTAAGTGAGGATCACTGAACTCTATTTAGTCCACTCAATGTATCCCATAATGCACTGTAAAAAGTAGTGTACATCCAATGCGTTTTTTATGAAGGATGTTCCCAACATGAACCATCACTGATCAGCTTCTCTGGAACAAAAGAAGAGCAAACATGAAGCTCTAAAGCTCAACCTCTTTAAGAAGCTGGAGGAACAAGACATGGCCCACCAGAGAGAGCTGCAGCAAAAAGAAGAACATTTCTCTGGAGAATTAAAGAGGCGTGAGCAGGAGCTCCCAGAGGTAGAGGAGAGGATGAGAGAGCTGCTTTGTCACCAACATGAGAGCTTCCAAAAGCTGCTGCACGAGCTGTCTGAGCAGCTGAAGGCCAGAGCGGAGGAGAGAGCCAGAGGAGAAGATCCAGAAGGACCAAGAGGAAGCATGAAGACCGACCTGAGGAAGACACATCAAAAGTGGGTCTGAAGCGTGCGGAAATGAAAAATCTGGAAATTCAGGTATTAAAATAATACCATTTCCCCATTTAACTGCATATTAAAGCAACAAATGTGAAATACTTTTTGTGTTCGTTGTGATTCCGTGATGAAAAATCAATTTACCATCACTGGCTCTATGAATCGAGAGTCATTCAAGATTAAGTTTGATAATATTGCTATGATTGTGAGCAGTCTTAGAATTGAAACCTGATCTGGTTTACAACCTCAGATTGATGTCATCAGTCGCTCAGTCAGGCAGAATGGACGGATGAACCATCAGACTGTTGATTGTAAAGGAAATGCAGATTTGCATCTGTATTGTAAAGCCCAGGTGCCGTTCTGAAGAGAACCGGATCTGTCCATGTCTCACTTTAATTACTACTTATCTCCGTCTCGGTTCTCTCATTTGTTGGGGAAGGATGTGTGAGCTTTGGTTTGATGTTGCGTCCTCTGCTCCAGTAGAAGCACCACCCTAGATTCACAAAACTATCTTCTGCATTGAGTTGTTTGTCGAATCTTGTTATAAATGTTGTAACTACTCTGCACCGGTGCGGTAAACGGGAACAAAAAACACATTCTAGTTATAACAGAACGATGGTTTCTAGGCACCTTAAAACATCTTTTATAGCACATTCAAACTAATATGATTTTGTCTTGAGCCCTCGTCTTAATATTTGTCTCTATTTACCATTTTTGGCCATTTATAAATGCTTTATAACACTACTATGATGTCATTTTATTAAAAAAATGACTCTCAGGATAGTTTATTTAAACAGTGATGGTCTCTAAATATATAATTAAATAAAATAGACTGTATCAAAAATAAAGCAATTCTGAGTGTCTTTTTTCCAATAATTTGGAAGAAAACCTTATTTTGTCTGTGGAGGTTCTCATTCATCCAGATCATAGTTATCCAAGGTTAGATTTTGTAATCTAACCTTATTTTATCTTTACAGGTTAAACAAATGAATAAGTTCAGCTTCCTGTTGTGGAGCGGCTTCTGGCATCTGTGGATGGGAACCGCTGTTAATTACCATTCTCCTTAAATTTAATCTTTAATTCTAATCCCCTTTTTTTTCCCTCTGCAAGTGTGATGCAACAGAAACTAGAGTCCTGCTCCGTTTCAAGGCCGTTATCCCAGCCCCATCTCCATTTTCAAACCTTCATTGATTAGCTGCGGATGCATTCCAGTGCATGTTTGTACGCGCTAATTTGGCCCGTCCTCAGTGGCTGACGTGGAAGTATTGACGATTGACACAGTTTGATGACCAAATGTACTTTCAGTCACCGCACCGCCGTCATTGGTGCGGCTGGGTTCATCGCTCCAGTCGATTGGACGGCTGTACTGGTCACCAGTGATCTGTGTAATTGGCAGCTATTTGCAGATCATCCTAGAGAAGAAAAATTTGTGTTGTGGGCTGTGACCATTGCTGACGAGTGAAGGTGAATTATCGTCGATTTGCATCTGAACAAATGGACACACTTGTTAAATGATGTTTTTGGGGTATATATATTCTAATTTGCACTGATAGTTACCAGAGTAATTTGATTTATGCTCTATTTTTAGGACTTTCCAGCCAGCTGTAGTTGGTTTCTTGTCAGCGGTAGCATCTCCAGTTGAAAATTATCCACATGACTGTCTGCAGACAACCTCTTGTGGGAAGTTGGTTTTAATTATCGCAGTCAGGGTCCATTTCCTGTCTCAACCTGAGGGTAGCAATTCTGAAGGATACAAAGCCATATCAGACCTCTAATTTGTCTTGACAAGCGCATGGCTATAAAGCGTTTAAAGAGCAGAACTGCTGAGTGTGACAGAGGTAATAATCAGAATGTTTAGACTGTTCTATGTTCTATTTTGAATTGGTGCATGAATATTGTGCGTATAATGTGGCTTTTTATAGTTTTTTTTTAGCTTATTCACAAACGTCACTGAAAAATCAGTATTCTACTCAGCGCCTAGATGATAAGTCATATGTGACAGCGTCTGTTTGGCCTCAGCCATTTCAGAGTGGCAGAAGGGGGCGTTCTCCCTGGCTCTAAGATTCTGCACCAAGGTGCGGAACCCTGGCTGCTGCAGGATTCCAGATGACTGCCTGTCAGGCGTGTCTGCAGTCACCTGGCCTTCATTTGCTCATCACCCAGCTGCTGTTCAGAGTTAACAGTGATGTTCAGCCTCTGAGGGCTCGTCATCTGGCACAGCTTGATGGTTGAATATCCTGATCTTTAATCAAAAGCACAAGAGAAGGAAATACAAAGAGGAAAGCTTAAAAAAAAAAAACCCTATCTTTTCATTCGCGTTCAACATAATAGCATCTTTTGGTAGTGGACGTGATGCGGGAAGGGAATAACGGCAAGATCCAAATCTGTTTCACGAATGGTAGCATCCAGTTAGGGGGCCATTTTACTCACACTCCAGTAATCTCCTGCTCATCATCATGCAGATAGCAGCAGAACCATCAAGAGTCTCATTCACCTGTTGCTAATACAGAGAGAAGGTGGCAGTGAAGTACTGAAACATAGAAGCTTCCTCCATTTGGAATGTTTAATATTTGAATAAATGCATTTTGACATAGAGACACGCATCTTACAGTTTGGGGCCATATGGAAGATTGTAGCCACAATCAACATTTCATTGAACTACTTGTAACAGGGTGACAATTTCCTTCTTTACCGACGTTCGCTGGCATTTGGGAGTCCGCAAATGCATCACATACGGAGTACATATAAAAGTCTCAGCTCTCCAAGTGGAATGTGGCAATTACTGTTTGCATGGTTGATAATTGCCCTGTTCTCCTTGAGGTGTATGAACAATTATAGAGAAAAATGAGAGAATGACATAATCACCAATCAACAAATTAATCACCAAGGGTTTCCTTGAGAGGTTTAGCTGGTCAAGGTGTTTCATTAGCCTGAATCAGACAGCCATCATCATCATCACGGGAGTTCTCTCTGTTGAAGCCATTATGAATACACAAGTTCAGATTATGAAATTGCAGATTGAAACCTTTTTTGGTATGCTTTGAACACAGTTTTTAGAGGCCTGTGCATCGGCACGTAAAGGCAGCCACTGTGATTGTTATTCCATCTAACAGCATGTGAAATGAGAGACCTCCCCCTGGGGCCTGTTCACATGACAGTCTCTCTGCCTTGCAGCGATGGACGAGTCACAGAGATGGCAGCGCATTCACAAACCACTTTGGTGCCACCACAAGTGCCACTCCTTTTATTTATTTTTTTATTTTTTTACCCAGGATGTTGAATCGTTTGCCCCCTGTGCCATTTTGTGCTTGTGTTTTCATTAGATGATTGAGCCGCTCGCAGAAAACACCTCCTGAACGTTGGGGCTTCAAACTGCAAATGACTGACTGTCGTCTGGTTCCAAGGAGCCCATTTGGGTGGTCCTGTTTGCAGGAAGCCTCACAAAAAAACATGCAAACAGTGTCAAAGCGGATGTGCTCTATTAGAAAGGTGAGAGCAGACGCCACCTGCATATGTCCTTTCTCAAAAGAGAAAGTACAGTTTGCAGCTGTAAATAATTCACTGTGTGCTGCTCTCTCTCTGAACCTTTTGCTCTGTCTTTTTATATCTTTTGCTTCCGCAAAATTCCCCGCTGTGGGATCAATAAAAGTTTGTCTTAGAGTGAACAAAAGAGCAACAGAGCGTGTTCCAACCAAATAAACAAGTTGAAAGTCATTATACAACGTGATGGTTTTGATTCTGTAGCAGGCCTACAGGTGTGAAAACACAGCAAAGAAGCAAAACCCTAAAAATCTCCATCACTTGTTTGAGCTAATAGAGTTGGTGGCATAGCTAATGATACCATGTCCTCTAGCCTCCTCCTGCGACATCCCCTCATCAATGTTTCACGTACCGGGGTTTTAGGGAGGGATCCAGGTCAAAGCCTTGTTAGATCTCAATCTTAGTCAATTTACACAGGATGACGGCTTAGAACGATACAATCAACAACCTCCTGGCACTGCAGCATGGATTGCTAGTTAATTAATTTAGCTCTAGCCTGACAAAGGAGAGCTTATGTGTCAGCATTGTTTCATCAGTATTTAACAAATGACCCAGGAGAGAGCGAGGGAAAGATGCTCCTGAGCTCCGCTGAATGGAGGAGGAGAGGCTGATGGAACTGACGGTGACAAAGTGTAGTCACAATTTTCGCAAATAACCTCTCTGAAGTGCTGGCGTCGACTTTCATCTCATACGTGCCTTTATAAAGATAAAAGGTCTGCGCCGCAGCATGTGGCACTTCACCATAGATCTACATTAGAACCCGGACAGAGGGGATGTAAATCCTGCCTGTCGCTACTGCTGAGGCCGCGTTCCCATCACTGGAATTCGCAGAGTTGCCCCCAATAAGAGAAGCAGATTTATTTCATTTCCATACGCTCAGTGCCGTTCATTTAAAGATCCTCTTGTGTATATTCCAGGAACATGTACCTTCTATAGCAGACATGTCCACTGCTAATTAGTCTGCCCATGTGATTGAAACTCTTTTATAAGGACAACACACTAAGGTGCATCAGCTGGCCTGGGTGTGTTTCCCCACCTTTCTGCACAGCAGCTCCCCCAACTAGCTGTGTCAGCCAGTTAACAGGGGATGAAAATCCATCTCCTGTACAATTTACAGTAAAAAAAAAAAAAAAAAAAAAACCCAACAA
>BJFM01000473.1:21500-61516 GCA_016586285.1 Arothron firmamentum | reverse complement strand
CCCCCCCAAAAAAAATAGTCATTAGATTTATGCAAATGGGATTGTCATCCCTGGAAAAAATGCAAATGGAGCCTTTTATTGTGCTGTGTGGTGAGCATCTAGCAGCAGGTGACATTTTTGCCCTGGCAGTGAAAAATGCAAGTAAGAATTCGTGCTGCTAACAGAAATAAGGTAATACTGCAAAGTGGACCCAGTTTAGGATGCACGTATACCCTGGACCTGCAGTTATCTTGTTAACCCATCAGAAAATGCTTATCTCTGACTTCGGAGTCCTTTAACGCGCTATCTCTGTGATGCACTTGAGCCATGAGTGAGCTGGAGTGCATTAAAAACAAAAATCGATGGTAATTGCAGGACAATTTCAGGTCCTGCGGTGTACAGTATCAGGTAATTTATAGGTACAGAGGACATACACAGCTGATTCATTCTCTATTGATGTATGTTTCACCAAGTTTTTTCAGCAAGACTATGGCTCCAGAGAACTGTGCATGCAGGAGTTGGTCATTCAAACGCCTACAAGCTACACATCTGTTTACATATTACACAACAGTGATGGTTATTTAATTTTGGTGTTTGTTTTATTTAGAAAACTTTGTTTTGATATGCCGTTGCGTTCCGCATACTGTGGCTAAAAATGGCACCGTTCACTGTTTGGTCCTAAAAAAAACTGTTGCCGTAGATTTGTCAGATTATCGTAGAAGGAAAAGGATGATTTTCCAGCAAGTTAGACGTTCGTCTGTGCTGTCAACGAACTCCTGCTCCACTGAAGCCACATCACAAATCAGTTCCTGAACACACGTACCTGTTTTTTTTTTTTTTCCTGCTGCCTCTCCGAGAGGGGTAGAAAAAAAAGAAGAAAAGAAAAACGACCTAAAAGTGGCACAGAGATGTGACAAAACAACATGTTCTGGTCTGGGGCAACAGTGTGCATGCAGTATCCTGTGATGACTGCTAGGTACAAAATAAATAACAGCAAACAGCTGCTGATGCTGATCTACACCCTTATTTGCCTGTTGGTTAACGTGACAAGTTCGTCGACGCTTCTGACTGTGACTGTAGGAGAAATTGAACACAAAAACAGGCCAGAACAGGCCGATCGGATGATTCAAGGTCAGTTGTGTGTGTGTGTGTGTGTGTGTGTGTGTGTGTGTGTGTGTGTGTGTGTGCGCGTGTGTCAGACTTGTAAAAAAAAATAAAAAAAGAGCATCTTATCTGTCTTCCTGGCAGCTAACGTTGTTGTTCACGCAGTCACATTTGCTGCTGGCCAGACTCACGGAATCAGAAAGAGAATAAACTTGATTACAGTTGATGTGAGCACAACAGCGTCCCTGTTGGGGCTGTAAACCGATGACTGGAGAGAAGAAAGGAGCAAATAAATCACTCAGGGATAATCGAACACACCCGGACCTGAGTCAGTGCATGTGATGTAAAGCGCTTTTTTTTATTTCTTCCTCTGATCTACCTGACCGTAATTTTACGCACTCTTCCAGATTAGTTCCTTTAAATACAACACACGCATGAAAATCACAGGCAGAAGTATGCTCTAAGGCATGATCCCCTGACCCAGCCGTTAATATCCTTATCCATGTCAACTCCTTGAATGAATATATTACCCTGATTCACAAGGTCGGGTAGACTCCGGCTTCCACGTGAAAATCTCTCGGGTCCCTTCAGTCATCATGGAATCCTTGAGAAAGCTTTGTTACAGCGACAGCTGACCCAGAACAAAAGCAACAATTTTAGTTTCTTTATTATTTCAAATTTCTTTTTTTTTTTTTTTAATCAGAAGCTCACTGCCAGTAAATGGAGGCAGGTGAATAGGAGGGATCAAGTAAACCAGAGCAGAGTGTTCTTCTGAGATGTTGTGCTACCTTCAGCATCTCCAGATAGAATGGAGCTTGTCCTCTGAGCACCTCTGTAGGTCAGGAGAGGTTTTTAAAAGTAAGCATCTGAGAAAGATGGTTCATCATCCTGCAAACTGTTTTTTTTTGCAGTGATAATCAATCAAAACATTTCTTCAATGCGATATTCCAGACGTCATCTTTGCCATCTGTCTGCCACGTCAGGAGCTGCAGCGTGAAACTGCAGCTTGATCTGAGGGACAGCTCCTGCGGTCGTACGCCAGCGTGAGGGTAAACGAAACGAGGGCAACATTGTGGTAGAACACAAAGGAAAGCGCCGCAGCACAAAGACGGTCCAGACATATCAGTGACAGGCTGCTGCACTGTTGTTTTGCAGCCTTTGAAATAAATCGATAACCAATACGTCCTCCAGGCCTGTGAATATTCGATAACCATGTGCTTAATGTCGGGGGCCAGCGGCGGTTTTGTTGTCCTTTGCAGATACATATTTTCAGTTAAAGAAAAAGGAAAAACTGCAATCTTAGAGCGTTTGCCAGCTGCCCAGTTGCATGATGGTAGTTGGTCCTGTCACTCCTGCGAAGATGAAATATAGAGTCAATCTTCAGGTGGAGGCGCTCGCAGGGCGCATGGATCCACCTTTGAAGCAATCACTTTTAACTTATATTCATTTGTTTTCATCCTTAAAATGAACTGCTGTTATATCACAGGAGAGGGGAAAAAGAGGCCTGTTAGTCGCGAGCCAATCATGAGGAAATGTCAAGGTTATTTCAGTGACTTAAGGCAGTGCCGGGCCAGGTGCTAATGTCCTTTCCAGTAATAAAAGAGTGAATGTTCAGCTTTTTCAGCTCCATTTATTCAGCCCTGCATTCAGAAATTCTTCTTTGCATATGATGACATTTATGATATGGCCCAAAGGGAGACTGAATATGACAGCATAAGCAAAGCAATTGGGTAGTCTCTCCTGAGAAATCTGTGTTAATGCTCAAATGAGAGGCAATGACATTACTGCCCACATTTTAATGGTGAACGGGGGGCTTTGTGTGAAAGAGTGAGCTGGATCAATACTGCCTCGCTCAGGATTTCTTCTATTCAAGGTAACCTTACCTGGCAGCAAGGTCACCAGCAATTGGTGCTTTATGAAAAATGGCCTGTTTCTTTTTTTTCTTTTTTGGTTGTTTTTTTTTTCACTTTATCATAACAGACAAAGAAAGAGGGTCAAACTAATGTAAAGGTCGGCGTTATTTCATGCCTTACTCTTAATTGTTGTCTTTCTACCCCTTTAAACCAGCTACTGTCTTCTGTGACATGTGTAACAACAACCTGCTTTAAATAATTAATCAAGTGTAATTTGCTGAGGTGCGTGTGCTGTCAACACCTGCCCTCCTGGTGAACTCCTCCACTGATGGCCCTGCTGTCTCATAAAGCACCAGTTCCATTAAATAGGGGATGATTTTCCATGATGATATTAGCATCTTATCCGGACTGCCACAACCTCCGAATGCCGAAGGAAGATTTCAGTATGTTCCATCAGCTGATGCACATTTAACGGCTGCGACAAAGTCCTCATTATGGTTACTGTTGATCTCCAACGGCAAGAGCTGACATTTCCATCCCAGAGCTTGACTTTGACAATGTGAATGTCAACACCTGCTCTCTTCTTACAAACGCGTTTCAGGCAAAAGTGACATATCTTCTGATATCTGTCCTTTGCTGACGAGATAAAACTGGACACACTGATAGTGTGTGTGTCTAATGTGTAAGACAATCTTTCAACTCTGTGTTCTGTGTGTAATGAAAACACAAGAATACAATAATAATTCTATGATCTTCTTTGTGTAAAATAACAATGTCTAAACTAAATGTCACGTTTCAGTTTAAATAAGTCATGGAATGTGAAAAACACTTATTTTGAAATTTAGTTCTTCCGACCAATAGCGTGAGCACACCAATCCTCACCGCTGAGTAGAACGTGCAGGAGCTGCATGTGCTTTGTGTTCAAATTTTTCATCAAATGAATCAAGCAAATGCAATCATTTAATTTACTGCAGACCTTTCACAACCATAAAATAAATATAACATATAAAATAGGGGCAAGCTTTAACTGCTCCAATTTTTCAAGAATTACAAATGCATCTGAAAGATTACGGCTGCATTAAGTGCAAAAGAATTACATGCAAGGTTCCAAAAGTGATTTTTTTTTTGAAGTTACATTACCCTTAATGACACAGAAATTTAAAAACACTCAGCCAAACAGGGACATTTAGACAGGCACAGAGGGAAATCACAGAAGGGCTCTCAGATATTGACTTGGACTTTGTAGCTGAGGAAAGGTCTCAGCCCTTCACTCATCCCACGGTCGCGCCTGAGCCAATGAGATAAAGACCTCCGTCTTTGTAGCAGCCAATCAGTAATACTCTGAAGAGGCTCGAGCCAATTAATCTCTCTGGTGACACGAGCTGTGGAGGAATCGCCCGGTTAATTCCTGATGGCGTGCTGAATCTGGACAGAATCCCCCGCTGCTTTCCTTTCATCCCTTCACGCAGAGAAAACGCCACATTCCCGGCAGCCAGCCGGCACAACCAGCAGGCTGGGCTGCTGTTTGGAACCCTACCTGCTCTTTCATGAGCTGGAGAGACCGACTCCATCATGGAGTCAACATTCCACCGACACTTCGACCTGGGAGCAGACTGACGCTGACAGCATCCTTCCAGTTCTTTTGAATCTTTTTGTTCTCACAATTAGCCTTCGCCGTGTCTCTACAAAATGTTGACTGTGTATTAAAGATGAGGAACGCTCAGGGTTTCTTCATCCTCTTGTAGGTCACATTGCATCTTGTTTCTCATCTCCATAGTGATCCACTTCCTGTATCATATAAGCAATATATCATCGACATAAGGTGAGGTTACTCCGCTGCTGATTGCGGTGTAATAGAATTTAGAGAATTGTGCCAGCTTGAATTTGAACACAGCCGCTGACACAGAGCAAACACAGCTGTTATCAGCGGTTAACGTTGGGAACATAAGGCAGGCTCACACTGGTGGTTCAGGTGTTTCCTGTCACACATCGAAGGGAGGAGGAAGAATAATACATCATTAAAGCTCTGGGTTCGATAGGAGACAGTGCTGCTTTCAGACGAGGGCTGTCTTTCACATGGAATACTAATGCGTCTGTTTCCGATTAATGTCTGTTGCTGAAAACACTGCTGACTGCGGATATTTCCGCTAAATTTTTAATATGTGAATGATACTTTATTTATTTTACCAGGCTCTTGAGCTACTTCATTTTTGAAAAGACCGACTGTGTCAGGGAAAAAAAAAAAAAAGGAGCGTTAATCTTACAGAATATGCAATAAAAAAAAAATACAGCTAGACAGAGCTTTCAATGTCAGCGCGTTTGAGGAAAAATCACGGGTCAAACTCTAATGAATATGTAATTAACTCATCACTATAAATCAAAAAATAATAACTCCTTTGTGGACTCCTTCAGTTATTCTGTTCAGTAGCCATGAAGATTCTTAATGTTTTTCATCACCAAGAGCTCAAATGTTTTCTGACCTTTATTCAGAATTTGGAGGGTATGCTGGCTCTTTAATGAAGCGAGTGACACTGCAGGAAATTATGCTGCTGGCTTCATGTTAGGAAGCGGGATCCTGTGCCCGCTCGGTGCTGGGCATTCCACATCGATTTGAAGACTATGGAAGGGTTCGAACAAACCGTTTTCAACAGAGTTTTGCGCTCCGGCGAAGCAAATTTTGACGGAACACAAGCCTGGCGATGACCCGGCGTAGTGGATCTGCCTGCTCTATTTGTCCGTCGTTGCAGAATGCCTAATCCTACATGTCTCGTGGCTAAAGGAGCTTTGCCATCAGTTTGATGTGCGAAACTGAGTCAGACAGAGGAGGTAATGGAGCAAATGTACAGCGTTCATGCATTCAGGCAGCATGCTCACCACTGCTGTCTTCTCCCCCGCCGAGCGCCTTCTCCACCTTCACACCCATTGGACAAGACCTGAATCAAAGAGAGGTCAGAATGATTGAAGATAATTTTGTGTCTCACCGTGTTGACCGTGATATGATGTGACACTGTGGAGGAAATGGGGGTTTAGGGGAGTGTTTGAAGAAGACAGAGGGGATGTAAATTGTGTTTAAACAGGAACAGAGGCTTCTGGCTCACTGGGGGATTTGCGTGCACGAGGGATAGATATGCACTCATGAGGAGTACGCTGCAGTCTGTGGGTGTGTGCGTGCGTAGTCGTAGTCAGCTGGGATTTTTAAGGGGGCTGCATATCACAATGAATGGCTCTGCCTCATCATGCTATCTTTATTTTCAAAGTTATCGCCTCAGAGGAGATAAATTGCATGCTCTCGTTTCACATTCAACCAGATTCTGTATAACTCAGCATCTGTTTGAAGTTGGAGGTTTGTGCTTTGAAGCCGTACACCGCGCTCCTCACACACTTTTCTCCTAGCACGTGTGTCGCTCTAAATACATTTTTGCATGTAGTAAATTAATGCAGAGAATGTTATTAAAGCCCATTAATTATGTCTTTCTGCCATAACTGTGGTATCAAAAGGGCTCTTGGCAATAACTGGAGTGATTATGTTTCAGCCAGGCGACTACTGTGCCTTGAATACTGCATGTCAAAACCACTAGAGCTCTGCTAGCCAGCCGCAATATTAGAAAAAAATACTCATCCACAACCCCACTTGTGAAGAGGATCAGTACTTTACACTATCTCTTCACCTTCCAGGTATTATACATGGGAAACATACTCTAATGCTTCAACTCCCCACCCTGAAGGCTAATCGCCGAGTAAACAAACAAGCCTCTGCTGTAATAGGAGCTCATTTTATGGCTGAGGTCAGATTGTGATGACAGTAAATCAATTGGATTCAATAACAATGCTTTGAGTTTAATTAGCTCAAACAGTTTAGGTGTTCCTGTCAGGAGTCTTGGTGATTTTTCAGTATGAGCACAAAGGAATGTAGAAAATGTGTTGGTCCTCAAATGGTTTCCACAATTACAGTATACAGGAATATTATGGAACAGAAGAATAACAAGTGTTTGTTTAAAGTATTATGAGTTCACTGTTACCATCCAGCTAATATCTTGTTGCTGTCCGCACAACAGCACCTTGTAGTCATTTGACTCATAATTTCATACCAACCTGAACATCATATCCTCAAATAACTGTTCCTGAGTCAGTACCTTACATTGCCCCAATTTCCAGTGGTACTGCAACATTTGGTCCTCATCATCAACTTTGGGAAAATGTCCAAATGAGAAAATGAAGACAGAGAGTAGATGTAGGTGCACATATCTGCATAACGCATATGTGCACATGCTTGCATTTCTGCATTACTAAGCTGCAGCAGCACTTGTTATAGGCTTAAAATGTAACCTGTGTACTCAATCTGATTGTGTCGGGTAAAGTGCAATATTTGAGGCTCGTCCTCAAACAAAGTGCAATTTAAAAAAGAACATTTTAGTTTGATTTGACAAATGCAGGGAAATGTTGCTCTAGTTGGCAAACGCAAATGCAATAAATCACAATCTGTGGCACTGTTCGCCTCAAAAGGAGAGAGAATCATAAAGAAAGCCTTCTCTGGAAAGGGTATGTTGTGCAATTATCCTGCTTCTGTGAAGGAAAATTTACCTACTGATGCAGATTGATCCTGACTTTCATGCTCCACAATATCAGCCTTTAACCAAGTCTTGTCACACCTTTCTACTCCAGCGAACAATGATTGGAAAAAGAAGAGGACATCCCCTTAGATACTTCTCCTGTATAGGCCAGCCTTCACGTTTTTTCTTTTGTTAATCTTCCACTGTCCTTGTCCAACATTATTATCCCCTGGGTGGAACAAAGGTCAAGAATGTAAAAGAAATAACTTTACACTGGGAAATTTGTTGTACAAAAAGCTATGCACAAAAAAGGAAGGTAACAAATGGCTACATATGATAGAATTTAAGGAAGCATAAATTAAACAATGTTTTATCTGAACAGCAGTAGGTCTGTCTACACTCTACACAGGACTCAAACGAGTATGGACATCTTTATGTCCCGGACATTATGAGGCCATTATTGCTGCCATGATTTGCAAACGCGTGACGAGATCTGCAGATAGATAGATAGATAGATAGATAGATAGATAGATAGATAGATAGATAGATAGATAGATAGATAGATAGATAGATAGATAGATAGATAGATAGATAGATAGAGACAGAGAGAGAGAAAAAACTGCTCTGATTCTCCTCTGATTGAAAATCTGTTCTTATTGCTCATTATACAATGAAGGTTTGTGGAGGTCTATCCTCCAGATGCCCAAAAGTACAAAAGAAAATAGAATAAAATACGCATAAAGGGTGACAAACCAAGAATGTAAGGTATAATTTATAAAATATAAAAGGATCTAGAAGTCAAAGTTTTTATTTGTAAATGTTTGGACAAAAATACATGTTATATATGTAGAGGTAGATCCAGCTATTCTTCTTCTTTGAAATAGCAACACAAATAAAACCCCCACAGAGCGAGCAAAATGAAATCAGATGGGAAGGGCAACAAATGACATACAGGCCCTACTGCTGCACAACAGCACCAATCCATGGGGATAAGTGGGTGGCCGATAATGTCTTCCCGAAGGATCCCCCGATCCCAGGACTGTGCCTCCCCTCAGGGTAGCAGATAGTCCTCTGCACACTCACACATACGCTCCTGCTCACCCAGGAGACTCTGGAGCCGCGCAGGTGAGCCCATACATGTATCACTTCAATTTATCATTCTCACAGGGCAGGCTTTATAAAACAAGCAGCAGCTGTAGCAGATTTACAGATACAAATATGGCCTCGCCTATGTTTGCCGTCCTGAGGAGGCAAACAGACTTTAGGTTATTGTACCTCATAGCGTATTTGAACAAACATGGCATTAAGGCCCTCCAATGTTTTTTCATTGTTATCTTTGATCTAAAACGATTTTATGATATATTTTACACTTCTGGTCTGACAAATTCAGTGAGAAAAATTCAGCAAACAATCATTTCTATAAGGTCCACCAGCAGGAGGACATCCTGCAATAATACATTTTTAAGTAATTGAAAAAATAAAATAAAATAAAATCCAAAAACAGCCTCATTACAACAACATTAACTCTTGAGCAAAAAGACCATCAGTGATGGAAAATGTTCAGTCACTAACAAGTCTTTTTTTTTTTTTTTTTTTTTTTTAATGCTGCATGCTTGTTTGTTGAAATCCAAGGTTAGATTTTGTAGGCAACTGAACTTAGAAACCTGTGGACTTGTTTGTTGATGTTTTTGCATTTAGCGGCAGTGATGTTTCTTTCACAAACTCATGTCGTACCTTAAAGAAATAAATGACAATGCATTCTTATCATTGTATCTGAGGAATCCACTATCTTTTGACTTGCTCTTGAGGAGGTGCATGCTTTGGTGCTTGTTGCGAGGGCTAAGTAACACTTGTCCTGCCCATTCCAAATGAATAGACAACATGACCCTTCTCACTCAATACAGCGTCAACTCCCAGCACTAAGACAGAGGCTAATGCTCATTAGCCAGCATTGTGTAGGCAATCAAGCCACCTCGTTCTCCCATAATTTACTGGAGTTTGAGGCAGTTTTCTTTGAACCTGGCGTCTTCAATGGAAGGTGTCATACAAATGAGGACTCTTGGAAGCCGAGATAATGATCTCCTCCTCGACCAATCTTTTCCCCACAGCTAGTCGCACCATGGCTTTGATTTCTTGTCAGACTGTGGGATAATCAGCGTGAAGCTTCCAGGTGAATTTTGCCCTTATTTGCATACATCTTAACGTTTTCACCTTTTCATCCGTGTCTTTTCAAACTGAGATATCAACACCACACTGTCCCCTTAAAGAGGCAGTTATTCACATCCTGGTAAAAAATGAATCCAGTGGCTGCTGGTTTTCAGCACTGCCTGAACAAAAATATGACCACCCAACCGGCGGTCCCCGTCCTTTATTTTAATTAACGTCTTCACATTCTGAGAATACCTGTCTAATGGTGATCTCATTATTTAAGTCTTTTACATAGAAAAACAGAACTGAGTCATCCAAAACTCTTTGTGACTGTGTTCTTTACACACACACACACACACACACACACACACACACACACACACACACACACACACACACACACACACACACACACACACACACACACACATTTTCATTGTGTTATTGTAATAACTCATCTTGAACCACCCAAACTTTATTTTTTAATTTGGTCTGCTCTTCTTTAGGGTATTTTTTCTGTGGCCACTCCAGTTTTCTCCCACTGTCCCCTAGAGACACTAAACTGGCCCAGGTTTGAGTGTATAAGTAAATGGTGTGTGTGTGCCCTGTGAAGGACAACAATTACTAATTACCATGTTTAAAAACAGCTTAATGTGCTTCTTTCCGGAAAGGGTATTCCTCCATCACGCTCATGCACAGGACCACATCACTTGTCTGTAAACCAGCTCTGGTCAATAGTTGAAGCCACCCAGCAATTATTCCTCTTAATTCAACTCTTAATCTAGTGACAAATTTGGTTAATCTTCCATGGTGCTGTGTCTTCCCATGTTGCAGATTAGAAGGAGCAGAAGGATGTGTGAATTTTATATGTAGAACAAAACCCAGGGGACACCCACAACACCCAGCATCTACAGATTTCTGTGAATCTTGATCTAAGTAGTCCCCTTCTACATCCCTCTCATTCCTTTAAGTCATCTCTAACTGTAAAACCCGGAAGGTTTTTAAGTTTTAAAACACATTTATGTGATCCCTTTTTTCTCAGTGAATGTTTTATCAACTTTAATAGCCTCAATAATCATACTGCTGTGATGTCCTTGATGTGCCGCTTTATGATATTATTCATTTTTTAGCACCTCTTTTCAGAGGATGCAAAGGTTGTCTCGCAAATAACACGAATTATAATTATCAACATTAGGGTGCGCAGGTGAATTCAGAGAGCCATCAACAGTCGGCACAGACTTGCAGGCAGAAGTAGGAGGAGGAGGTGAGACTGAATCATCCAAGATAGGTATGCGCAGGCATATGCGCTGCGCTTTCAACAAGTGGAAGGTGTGTTGAGGTTAAACATTATGCACGGGACAAAAAAAAACAAAACCCCCCCCCCAAAAAACAGGCGAAACAAAGCTCGGGATTTTTGTTTCTCAGTTCTGGCAAATCGCTTAACCTGAATAAAAGCCATTCCACCAACGCACCAACGGTGACCCTGATGTAACATCTAATAACTCTAAAATCCCATGTTGATGAAGTTTGTCCTTGACGATGTCTTTCTGGAGGCGCAGGAAGTCTGTGTGGGTGCCATTGACATTTAGCCCAGTGGGACTAATGCTCCATCCAAACTGCAAAGCATGCCGATTACTCAGGGGTCTTTTAAATGTGAGGTGATTCCAACCGAGCTTGCCAGGGAACTCAATCACTCTTAATTCTATTACGATCCCTTTCTCTTCCCTGCAGCATCGCTCCCGGCACACACGGGCACACCTTGATTAGGGTCATAAACTCTGACTAACAGCTGGGGGCGGGACTGCGACAAAAACTGTTGTCAGGCGCCATATTTGCATCCCTCCGTTAACATGACATATGCCGACAAAAGCCCGGAAAAGAGTGCACTCCCACAATGGGGGCCCGGGTCGGGAGATAAAGCGCAACCCACCTCTGAAGATGAAATGACTCCACCTGAAATCTAAGCTGGGGATTTAATTCACGAAAGATATAAGCCCCCTACATCAAAAGGAAATGGCAATTAGGAGGAGGCTTCAAAGCAATAATAAATGCATGCATAAGCAAATGTTAAAAGGTGGAATTCTGTGACAGCTGGGTAACTGTATTTCAAAAGTAATCAGCAGAGGCCAGATAGAGAGTGAAGGCTGCAATATGCCATGGAGCTCTCGCGTCAAATGGTGCCTTCTTGGTACATACAATCGAATACCAGAAGCATATTAGCTTGTGTAAAAGTTCAGCCAGTCTGATCGGATGTGACTAGCTTAAACAGACATCGGCAGAGTCATGCTTTAAACATTAAAGTAGTACAGGCAGATGGAAAGTTTAGGTACTGTATTTTCCGCACCATAAGGCACACCGGGTTATAAGGCGCAGTCTCAATTACGGGGTTTATTTCTGTACTTAAGCCATACATAAGGCGCACCGTATTATTAGGCGCATGCTAAAACATACAGTAAAAAACGGAAGTAAAACAGTGAGTTTCGTCACATTTATTGAACAAAATATTCATTCTTCCGCCACAAAACCATCAAAGTTTTCATCTTCTGTATCTCAATTAAACAGCTGCGCTATTTCAATGTCCAACATTCCAAGTTCCGCTTCTTCATCATCTGAACCAGACTCGCCGACCAGTTCCGCTTCAACGTTGATGCCGGCTTTTGCGAAAGCTCTTACAATACACGAAGACGGTATCATAGCCCATGCGTCTACAATCTACCCGCATATGGTGGCATAGCTTGCCCGCCGCTGCCTCATAGCCTTTGTGAAGGAGTGTTCGCCTTCCGTCATCCAGCGCTCCCACGCAGCGCGCAACTTGACTTTAACAGCCCGGTTCACACCAATGTCCAGCGGTTGGAGTTCCTTTGTGAGTCCTCCCGGGATGATGGCGAGCTCTGAATTCACCTGCTTAATGTGTTGTTTGAGGCTGTCTGTGAGGTGGGCGCGCATGGAATCACATACAAGCAGAGACGGTGAAGTGTGAAAAAAGCCACCCGGCCTCCTAACATACACTTCCCTCAGCCACTCTTTCATTTTTTTCTTCGTCTATCCAGCCCTTTTGATTTGCCTTGACCACCACTCCGGCAGGAAACGCTTCTTTCGGCAACATCTTACTCTTGAAAATAGCCATTGGTGGCAATTTCTGTCCGTTTCTGTGGCAGCCCAGAACCTTGGTGAACGACGACTTCTTGTGCCCCGTCGTGTGTATCGCCACCGTGCTGGTCCCTTTTTTCCTCCACTGTGTGGGTCAAAGGGATGTCAAAAGGCAGCGGGATCTCATCCATGTTGGTGATGTTGCTGGGCGCAATGTTTGCGCCGGTTATATTGTCCGGGATCACCAGTAGGTGCGGAAGATGGCCACCCTCTCCTGGTAATCCGCGGGCAGCCGCTGCACCACAGTTGTCCTCGCGCGTATGGAGAGATGCCGCCTCCTCATAAAGCGAAAACACCAAGACGGACCTCCTTGGAAGTGCTCAATGTCCATTTCTTCAGCAATCGCTTTGGCCTTTCATCGAATGGTGACAGTAGAGACGCCCCCTCCGGTTGTTCGCTGTTCCACAACCCACTGTTCCACAACCCACTGTTCCACTCGGTCTTCCAGCTCGGGCCACCTTGCTTTGTTCCCTTGGAAACTTAGCTTTATTTTCCTCACTTGGCGCAATTCACTTTCTTGTTTTCTCCACTTTCTGACCATGGACTCATTTACATTAAAGTGTCTTGCAGCTGCTCCATTGCCATTTTCAGCCGCATATTCGATGGCCTGCAGTTTAAAGTGAGCCTCATACACGTGTCGCTTGACCGGTGCCATTTTAGGGGGTCCTTATGCAAGTACCGGTCAATGGCGATTAGCGGCACACCTCTGCTTAATATACAGCAGAGGTGTGCCGCTAATCGATGGGCGGAACGTTTACCGTAGTGCACCCACCAAAGGCATACAGCAGATTTTGAAACTCAGTCCACACACAAGGTGCACCGTATTATAAGGCGCACCGTCGATTTTTGAGAAAATCTCAGTGTTTTAAGTGCGCCTTATAGTGCAGAAAATCCGGTATTTATTGTTCATTGTAAGAACAGCCTCATGTCTGGGCTTCAGATCAAGGGTTTTGTCGAAATTTCAGTCAAAGTATCAACTGATTCAGACATCAAATATGAGGAATTTCCTCTTTTTTTTTCCTGGTCTCAGATGCAGTAGCACTGACTGTGCTCAGACTCCTCTGTGCTGAACTTTATTGTTAGTGTAGATGAATCGTTGAGAGCTTTAACCCCTAGTGATAAAAGCTTGGGAAGATTAGAGCAAGGTAAAGGAAATGCTGCAGCCATGTATCCAGGCTTACTAAGATTAAATCAAGTGTATTATAGCCCTTAATCCAAACAAGGTTTAATTTGGGGGTGACAGTGACTAAATAATAACAAATAAATAATAACAAATCAACACAGCTGCTCATGTTTCTTCTGTTTCTCATAGTTCTTCATCTAAAATGTATTAAGAATTCAGGCAAATGCTGTAGAATACTGATGTCGATGATTATCAAGGATTAGATGAATGATTCTCAAATTAATTTGTGTGCAAAAGAATAAATACACAGATGATGAGCATAAACATAATAGAACAAGTACACATACATTTGGGAGGATGGATGGATGGATTGATGGATGGATAGATTGATGGATGGATGGATGGATGCACATCATTTTAATTCAGTCCAGTTTTTTTTTTGTTTTATTAAATCTAAATTCAAGGGGGAAGAATAATCTTTGGCCCGCACACTTGTCAGGTTTGCTTTGTGTGGTGTTGTGTCTTTTCCTCCAGTTCACTTCAGCACATGGTCACTCTTCATTTCCCGTTGTCATCGCATGGGGCCGTCAATTGAGACATCAGCTCTTTTCATCGGCTTGTCTCAGCGATCCGGCAGCACAGGCAGTTGTCTTCATTGTAGGCTGTCACCTGTCTGTGAAAAACGCCTTTGTCTCTATCTTCAGTTTGTGCGAGCTGCTGATATTCGTGCTCCTCCATCTCCCCATCACCATCTCATTTCGGCTTCAGGGGATTCATCAAGCAGCACCAGCGGCAGCAGCAGGAAGGAGGATTTACCCGAGTGCTATTGCTTAAGAGAGATGTCCCCAAACCTCCCGGTAGAATCACAACCTCCTCAGATTCTGTTCTGGACACTTAGATCATCTGCTCTAATAGCGACTGTCCTCATTAAAGTAATGAATCTTTCAGGTGCCTGAGCGGATCTCCAGGTCAGGACACCTTCCTGATGCTGGAGGCTGCATGAAATCGCAAGCTGTGACCTCCATGACCACTTGTATAGCCAAAGCTGATCTCTCAATGACAACGTGGTATCAATATTCTGCCTACACCGTGAGAGAGGACGTATCAGATTCCACAGGCCCCCCTGAATAATTACATTCCCTCCTCTCCTCCTGCAGAAGAATGGATGGTCCCCAGCTAATCTGGTTCAACATCTGAAGCGAATGCCAAGTTGGCACCCCCGGTCGATCCTCCTGCTGGCTTTCTGATGCTCCATCTGGCTCAGACTTTCCGGCTGCTGCTTTTATCTGCTTTGTTCACGTCACAGTACTGAACCTAGGACTCAAAAAAAAAAAAAAAAAAAAAACCTGCCCAAATCCTTAAAGTCATTAGCAGCTTGGTTTTTAGCTCCAGCCTTGTGTCTGGATCATAAGTTCATACATTTAATTTAAAAAGAGATTTGATAATCGGTGATGTCATACTAATGAAAGACACTTTAAAATTAGCCCAATCACACAACCATTCATCCCTGATGCAATACACACTTAAACCTAAACAGGCCTATTATGCATTTAGCCTCTTAAAATGTTCCTAAAGTCTTTATAGCCTCAGCCCTGCGCTTTGGAAAATTTGCTGTAGTATCACAAAAGCCTGACCCCCCCCCCCCCCCCCCCCCCCCCCACCCCCCCCCCCCCCCCCCCCCCCCCCCCCCGACAAACCCCTATCCCTGTAATCCAGTGGAAACCATGAGGCCGGTTACAAGCAAAGGTTGTAATCTTAGTGCTTTTGGCTTTCAAGTATGCACATTCAAGTGCCTGACAAGAGGTGAAATTATTTTCTCCCTCACTGGAAATCTTGTTGGTTCAAAGAGTAGCAAAGCTCCCTGACATCATTGTCCAAGAGTCCCGCTGTCACTCCGGGCTGCGTGACACAAGGCCGTGCCGGAACCCTTTAATCCATGATTTCTTTGACCTGAGTCTCACATCAGTCTGTTTGCCAGAGTTTCAGTGGGCAGCTACTGCTGTGTGCTGTCAGGGTGTAACTGTCAGATACCCGACAATAGGAGGAATCCAGAGGCCTTATGTAGCAGAGACTGGGAAGAGAACATGCAGGTAATTAGGCCAGTATCAGTGTCAGTATCAGAAATGTTATTACTGTTAAAGAAACTATTGTCTTTCAGGGGACACCAAATTTTAGTTTTTACCTGCTGGAGGATCATGGATCCAGGAAAACAATATCTGCCCCGCATTAACTTTTCACAAAAATATATCTTTAAATAATCCTGATGTTATGACAATGACTGTCACAGCAAAAAAAAAAACAAAAAAAAAAACCCAAAATAAAGAAATTGGTGTGTTTTTGCTTTTCCAAAATGTCATCTTGGTGACTCACATAGCATCCTCGGCTTCAAATACAAGCAAGACTCTTTAAAACATCATGTAAATTATGTTCAGGGTCCCTTTGGAGCTTTTAGGCCTCTATGAGTTGGCATAACAGAGCAATCATGCTCGTGTACATAATTCATGTTTGGACACATGCAAGATCTTAAAGGAAGAATCCAATTAACTCTCGTCTGACATACAAATTATGGGATTTACTGTCATCACCTTCTGACACTCTCAAAGTTCGGTATCTCCAAAGGTTTAAGCAAAGTCTCCCCTGGAGACTGCTGGAGCCAGCAGGACCAACAGGAGGATCGTTATTGAGGACTGCAGTAATGTGCCACAGTGATGCTAATATGATAGTCCATGAGGAGTCTTTTTAGTAAGTAAGACAAGACATACGGCACTTCTGGGCAGCCAAGAGAGGAGCCGAGTCACAAATCCTGGCTTTAATTAACTTTTAATCTGTCTAACATACCGTTTTCCATCACAGTATCCTTCAGATGCTGACAGGTGTGATTAGTAATAAATTACAGATGTAGAAAATGCCCCCGCCGTCCCACACAAATGGCCAATTTTACATTTGACATCACATGGGCTTTGTTTCCATGGATTTATGCTAGCAGACCTTGATTCGGAGTAATAAACTTTGGAGGATTTGTGACATTGAAATTACAGTTAATTTTACTGAAATACCATTACTGTAGGGAAAAAAAGTGTCCTGCACATCTCTGCTGGCAGAATTGTGCGCCGCTCCTCAGTAAAACCATTATGTGGAGTAATGTAATGACACAAATGGTGCTTTGCCCCAAGATGAAGTACAAATATGTAAGCACTGGCTCTCTTCCACGCGTTCACTTCGCCACAAAATGTTACCTTGAGACTAAGGCGCAAAAGTGTGGCATTAAAATGAGAAATCAATCAACAAAGCTGACAAATATTATTGCCTCCTCTGGCAGAAGAACTGCTATTGCTTCGATCCTGAACCACATCACAACCATCCATCACCAATATGAGCTGCTATGTGAGTCACTTGCCAGCACTGTCAACCTAAATTTCCAACAAGAGCAATCGGAAACACTTAGATTTTTATGGAATCAGCCATTAAACGCATAATTGTTGAATGCGTTGGGGTTTTTTTTAGGAAGGAGAACATAGAACTAACAAAAGAGCTAACAAAAGTCCGTAATTATCAAATTGCTATCCATTAGAAGCTACAAACAAGCTTTCTCTTAAAGTAAAACTCATGTAACACCAACTGTGGATCAAACAGATAAATAATAAATTACAGAATAGCTTTTATTTGGACTTTTTTTCCCACATTTTTAGCAGCTCTCACATTGTGAAAACCTGCTCTGCAGTAATTTCCACACGTTCCCTCCAAACAGCTGATGATTGGTGGAAAGTTAGCAATGGAAACCTCCGCGCTCTGCTAAAGTCTCACACAGGTGTCAAGTGCGCGGGTTCAAGCATAATGCATGAATGTTGGCATGCTCTGGTTTTTACAAGTTGGGCGATGTGGAGGTGGAAGAGAACATAATTATGAGATCTGAGAGGGCAGGCAAAGTGTTTATCACAGCTAAAGTGTCGTTGTGGACTCGCAGATTTCTTCTGTATCATTGCTTTTAACTTAGTTTGCCTAATTATGGGATTGTTTCTTACATTCTTGTTACATTTTGTTTTGAGTTGAGGGGGGCGGGGCGGGGCATCGGAAATGGATCACACCGGCCTGGAAAAGTGTGCTGCAAGCACTCCAGCCGTGCCTGGTTGACGCATGGCTGCTCCCAGATGTTTGGCCTGCGAGCGCCTTCTTGACCTGACATAAACCTAATAACACATCTGCTGTGACACAACCCCACCTGTGTTAAACTTTGAACTCTCTGCACGCTTCTGGACAGCAGCTCCTTCTCATGCTGCCTCGCCATCGTTTCAGCTGCCAAAGTTAGGTGCTCGTTTGCAAAGCTGTCCGGCTGATGTGTGGCTGAGTCACAGCCTGGAATGAAATATGAGGAGCAAAGTGATTTGCTGTTTTGTTTTGCAAATATGATTTTAACGCAAGCAAAGCATTTTGTTTGTTTGTTTTGTTTGTATGAATAATTTTATAGCATCCTCTGATTTCTGGAGTCATTTAATATTATTGCTGCTGTCCCTGCCCGTCAGACCCATCCGCATGTGACAAATAGCCTTCGGTCAACGCAACAACTGCTAACCGGCCACTGTTAACGTCATTAATAACTTCTGCAGAGAAAATTACAAAATTAAGTCAGTTGTTTTGTTAAAAGAAAACATTTGTGACCTTAAAACTGGCTGAAATCTCCGAACCTCTGACTCTGACTGCAGTCAGAGTTTGCAGCATGCCCTGACCTTCAACTGTCACTGGTTTTCTTCAAAAGCTGCCACAACATCAATATTTAAATTACACATAGTGTAAATAGTGATTTTGAGTATATGATGCAAAACATGTGAAACAGAGGTAATTTAATTTCATTTAATTACATTTAATTATTTGTATATGGTGCAATGCTCATACATAGGAATATTCCATCATTACAAATAAGTGATGTTATTTAGTGCAAACAAAGACATTTGTATAGAGGACATAATTCACAGGTTCAGACTTGATTTCCTCCGATGCAGACGAAAGGTTCTGAAGCTGCCGCAGTCTTCCGGTGAATGTTATTAAAATGAAAATTGAACTTGGGTGACAGAAGCGATAATGACTGAGTAATTGGTGGGAAGAACAAAAAAAAAGAATCCGAAGTCTGCTGGAGCGAGGCTAAAAGCTTAACTGTAGACTAACTTTTCAACACCGAGCATATCAAAGTCAATAAAAAGACACAGAAAAATAACAGTTTAAGTGGTGGAACCTGCAGAAACATCCAGCAGACAGATGCAGACTCAATAGATTATTGCAGATTATTTAGAATTTACAGTTTATATGAACCATAATTCCTACAAAATCAGACGAACCCTAACCCTAACCCCCACCCCAACCCAAACCCTAACCCTAAGCCTCTGATGAAAAATGTATTCTGTGCAAAGACTCATATAAAAAAGTAGGTAACAATTGGTCTTGATGTTCCCAAACTAAACTGCAGTAAAACTAATTTATTTATTTTAGGTTCTATTTTTTTTCTCCAATATTATGTTTAATCTCTCTACGGCAGTTATGTAAGGTTGATGAATATGGAAGCCACTACGGAAGTGTGAGTGTAACAAGATTCTTCCTGTCCAAAAGTAAAGATTCACATGTCCACACTGATTTTCCTATTAGTTGCAAATTTAATTTTTAGATTTGGAATTAATAGAGTTAATGTTACGGATATTTCAGAGCTGTCATCATGACAGTTATATCTGTAATTAAGTTTTCATTTGTCAAATCTGAATTATGGATGTCTCCATCTTCCATTCTGACAAATTATATCTGATTTATGATCATCCTGAGATATTTTTAAAGTGTTCATTACAGATATTCAAGTTCAGACACTAATTGTCGGCGGGTTTGCTACAGACGACCGTCTGCGTCAACATAATCAAGCCTAGGTCGGGGTGTTAACGGGATTGATGGGGGGAGCACAATTATTGAGGTAAAACTCCACTCTGATTGGTCACTGCTGGACAGGAAGTAATAATTAAGTATGGAACTGTGGAAAAACACAGTTTATAAAAGCAGTTTATAAGAATGTGGACTGCATTCACCATAATAAAATGTCCGTAAAGACATCTAGAGTGAGCCTAAGCCTTAACTCTGTTGGTTTGAGAGCAATCCAGCTAAACTTAAATGATGTCTTACACTCACACATCCCACTTACTGTAAAATGTGCTTTGAGAGAAGCTGTGCTCCTGTATGAACACACCCGCAGTGCCAAGACAGCATCATGCTGTGGGTCACACATCACGTGGATCTCTTTTCTACGTTCTCACGTGGGGCCTGTTGATGCATGTCCCCGTGCATTATCTCCGGGTGTGAATTCGCCTATTATAGTTTCAGGTTTGTATGTGTCGCAGCCATCATTTTTTTGTCTCCTTAAGCCTCCAGGCATCAGCACTGTGATGCTGTTGCATCATATTCGTCACAAAAAGTCGCACCGCCATTACCCAGCCTGGAAAAGGACCTGGATAATCATCCTGAAACCTGTTGTGTTGCAACTCTTACTCAAAAAAAAAAAAAACCAACAAAAAAACACTCTTTTGTTTGGATTGAGGGCTGCTTTCGTCATTCGCCGTCCAATGTCTGTTATGAAATGACAGAGAGGGATGCTTACCTGCAGCTGAGGTGTAATTAGTCTCATCATACAGGCCTTATATGTGCGGACGTGTCTCGTATGTCACAGATAAGGACATTTTTCTTCTGATTTAAGCCTAATTCTGCTTTAGCCTGACATGCGTAGCTCATCAACAAAGTGCGGGTTGTATAGCAGTTCACACGGCCAGCAGAAGGCCGGAGCTCCAGCTGAAATTGGGCATTAAAATGACACAGTCCATTGCTCCCATTCGCAATATTCCCCCGCTTGTCACCAGAGGGAGACGGTACGATTAATGATTATGTGCGAAGGCTTGCCTCCCAGCTTCTATTGTCACCTATTTAATTAAACTTTTCCTCGGCTTGTTGTGTTTTGTCTTCACTTATATGAAAATTAGGTGAAAGTTAGAAAAGAGGAAGGGAGGCTAATAAGCACGAATGAAAAAGGGAAAAGTAAAAGTTTTTGCAGGTTAGTTCGAAAACTTGGCCAAACCTGAGCAGAGCCAGTGCATCTATGTGTGTTTGGACAGCTCTCCCAAAAAGCCTCTGGCCCATTGATGTGAGGCATTTTCACGGACCTTCCACCCCTCTGCCCATTTCTTTTGCTTTCCTGGTGATGAATTGGGTTCTTGAAAAGTGTCAGGTTGGAATTACCATCTTCAGATCATAAAAGAATCAGATGAACCCTTGGTCCTTTCAGGCACATTAAAAAACACTTCTAGCTTCAAAGTTTCTGCTCAGATATTCTCTGAACTCTGGGAGGTTCTGAGAGCCACAAAAGAAAAGTCTCACTTCAGTCTAAACTGCAACTCCGATCAGCACCGGGACCAGAGACGAGGCTTGAACATTCATGTCAAAGCTGTCAGGTGTGTCCACAGATTCATCCATTTTAACAACAATCTGGGATGGCCGTTATTCCATCCATCTGAAAACAGACTAGATGCTTTTTATGCTGAGAGCATACGCAATAAAGGGCAGTGTTCTCTCTCTTTGGTTTGTCTCCTTCAACTTCATTTCATCTTTCTTTTTTTAAAATAATGATTGTGAATGTTACGTATAACGGACACTTACATAGCATCTGTATGTTGGTGTTCACCTCAAAACCACTTTTACAGAAAAAGCCGAGCGTTTAAAGCGCAGACTGTCTAATAAGGCTTATTATGCCGATTGTCAACTTGTACATTCTGTCTGGAGTGAATGTGGTCAATTGGTAAAAGAAAAACACAAAAGAGCCCCTTATTATCTAATGACAGGTGAATTTTCAATCATCAGGCATCTAGAAGATGATCAGGTGCCCGACCATTAATGACAAAGTATCAGGATGAGAGCAGCTATCAAAATTGATGATTTTAACAAACTTAAATAACAACTAGTTTAACTGCAGATAAGGAGACATGTGCAACTTCAGAGCGAGGAAAAGAGATTTAAGGTTTAGTTCTGAAGGAGTAGGTGGCCATTCTGTGGTTTAGAGGAAATGACCTATTGGTGCCAATCAATCTGACATTTTTGGGTCCATTTACACTCTTGATTTCCAAAAACATCTCAACTCACTCCTTCACCAAGGCAGGACTGAGGTAACACTCAGATTTTGGAGGAAAGAAAGCTACACAACTGGATATGTGTGTATCGCCAGTCACTTTGTCCACCACTGTATGTTCTCACATCCGTGTTTCTGCGTTCAAAGGACTGTCTCCTTGTCAGATTTGTATTGGATGATTTATATTTGCTGCTCACACTTTACAGATGCAGTATAAATATTTCCTTTTCATAAGGAAATCAGTCACATAAAATGTCAGAAAATTAAAACAACTGTAGGCAAGTCCATACCTTTTCAAAAATTAGGTGAATTAAGCTGTTCAATAGTCTGTTTGCAACTCTTAAGGAGAAACAGAATAATGTATTATATAATATACTTCTGTGTCTTAGCTCGCTGGAGCTTTAGCTAGCATGGTCTTTCCATGTTCTCATGCCATAAATGACACAAGATGTTTCAGGGCAGAACAGTTCTTTTCAGCTCAATTAATATTCCTGCTTAATAGTTTGCTTTTGCCACTGTTTTGGTTGAACTTACTTGACCCTGAAAGGACTGCTGATGCTTTTAATGCATATATTAAATATAAAGTGTGCATATTTAACTAGAGTTTAATCTTAACCAAATCAATATGATAACATTAGTTGCAAGAATTTAGGAAGAGTCAGAAGGTTGTATCATAACCCGAACCCTAACCCTACAACGGGAGAATGAAGATATTACAATGAATCATAATCTGGAGCCAAAATGGGTCTTTTTTTATTAATTTATTACTTAAAAATGACATGGTCTTTCTGTTAACATTAATATTGTTATTTCTGAGAAGTTGCACCGCTCAAGTCTGTATCGTTTTAGTGTTTTGTTAGTGTGAGCAGCCATTTTGCTTTTTTTCTTATCGTCCCCCACCGGCCCACCCCCCGCTCACATAAACAGCAGCTGTCTAAGTCATTTCTCTTCTCTCCTCTGTTGCCAATTCTTTTGCACCATTTCGTAATAAACTGCCAAAATAAAAAGGTAAATAACGAGCTACGGTGTCTACTTTTGACCAAAAAAAAAAAAAAAAAAAAAAGTAAGAGGGCTGTTTTGGGGTTTGAGGCAGATGGTGAGTAAAAAAAATAAAAGTGATAACAGCTACATTAGCGCTGTTTTTGCTAAAAGTCATTGTTATACCTCCCGTGACTGTTGTTGCACATTTTTGGCTTTTCTTTTTGGTCCAATCAAATGGAGGTTGTTTTTTTGTTTTTTTTTGAGGACCAGGATGTTTACCCATGTTAATAATTAAAAATAGAACACAAAAGAACCTGCAAAAACTTTATTTTTAAGTGTCACCAACTAGAAAGTAAGAACTGATACGTACTTTAAAAACCAGGATATCTCAACTGATTGACAAGTAAATCAGGAATAGTTTTTTTTAAACATCATTTCTATTTAATGCATACCATTTAAATGTCCATTTCATGGACACAGAATGATAAAAGAAAAAAAAAAAAGAATGTATGATTTGCTCAAAATCTTGTAAAAGAAATAATATGTATCTCAATGTAACTGGGAAATTTCTGTCATCAGGATTTCTGGAGCATCTGGTGACATTTGCTTCATGTTCAGATGTTGCAGTTTGCGGCTGTAGTATCCTGAGTTCTCTCCCATCATCTGCTGAGGAAAAGCAGCCTTTGTCAAACTGTTTACTTGTGAGTGCAGCTGTCACCAAGGAGAAGACGTATCCACGGTAACCGTATGAAAAAAGGCCAGACAGTCATCTCAATGGATCATGTCATAAAAGAAAAAAAAACAAAAAAACCACGTACATTTTCTTTTTCTCTCAGCATCAGATTGGAGCAGAGATACCACTGTTCCTTCAGACTCACTATCCTTTCAGGTGATATCATCGAGGAACACCTTTCAAAGTCATTCCATTTCAGGGGGAGGCTGGGGGAGGGTCATAGGCAGAGGATGGCTTTTTCTCATCCAACTTGATAAGATTAGAAAATGTTAAATCTCAAATCCAGACTCTTCTCTGGGGAGCAGTGGAAGAAGCTCATTCCCAAAAGCAGCTGGATGGTGTGAACCTTGGCCTTTGATAAGCTATCATGAGCTGCTCCCTCTGCTCTCAATCAGTGCACCACAACCACCCTGCAGCACCACTCCTGCCTCTCCATCAGCTGAGGAGTCCTCCCAGCGCTGAAAATGCAGAAAAGGAAGAATTAAAGAAGTTTGTGTGGGGAAACATACATTTGTTTGCATTACTCCTTAAATCGGACATTTGATGTCTTCATTTTGGTAGAAAAAAAGAGCTGTTGGTACTTTCCTTGAAATTTCCACCAATTAAACACGACCATCATGATAACTGTCACGTAGACAAACTGTGTTAATAAATCATCAGCAGGGATTTATGATAATTACACATAAATAATATAAATGCTTTCTGCCAACGGAAATAGTTCCTGTTCCTCTGAGCGTCGCACAATATGAATAGAGAATGCACATTGTTCTGCAGGTGTTTGTTAACCCAGGAGCACAGAGGGAACGCTGCTGCTCTGCCCACTGCCAACTGGGGGCTTTCTTTGATGCATATTACGTCAGTGTTTGCGCGCACAAAGTCATGATATAGATCAAACTCTCGAAAGCCTAAAATGCACGCGTGAGACACAAACAAAGCCAAGCTAATTAAAAGGCATCTCTTCCTGCAGCCGCTCCCTGACTTGCACAGTAGGCTGGCCTGTGCTGAACTCCCATTGGTATCAATTTTAGAAAAGTGAGCTGTATAATTTAATATAAAATCATGTGTTCTTCTCAGAGAATCTATCTGGTTTTTACCTCATATATCCCCTATTACACACATAACGAGGCAACAGATACAGTTTATTTTATTCTGTTTGCATTTTTCATCCTCTGCACAAAAGCGTACTAGGAAAAAAATATATATTCTATTATATTTGACCTTGATTGATAGAATCCAATCCATCAGGAAGTACTTCTGGATGGAGGACAATGTGAGATTATTCCTGTGAACTGGATTGTGAAATCTATTACTTTGCTCGTTAGCGAGCCTTTTTAGAGGTTAGAGGAGCCGCAGCCGCAGACGAGCTGCTGCACCCATCAATATCCACCCTGCCTGTCAAATAGTCCAACAAATATCGGCCGTGTTCCTATTTCTCTACACAGGCCCGGTTGTGTCTTCAGCTTTCTCATCTCTTCGTCTGTCGTCCAGTTCAGCCCGTCTTCTGGTGTGACTCACGGAAATCTGCAGTCCTCCATCCGCCTCCAGCCTGTCGCTGCATACTTACAGGTATGAAAAGTGATCTTATTCCTCAAGTGATACACACCTCCTCACTCACTGCAATCTACAAACTCTCTCTCTCTCTTTCTCTCTCTTTCACCCACCCACCCACACACAAACTACAACTGTTTTTATCAACACCTTTCTATTTCTTCCTGTATAAAACTGCTGAGTTCAGTTCAGTTCAGTTTATTTATATAGCAACTTTTACAGTAGAAATTGCCTCTAGGTGCTTTACAGAGGCAGAAACCCAGAGCCTGAACCCCCAGGTAAACACAGTGGCAGGGAAAAACTCCCTTTTAACAGGAAGAAACCTTGAGCAGGACCAGGCTTACAAGGAGGAACCATCCAAGGCGTCTGGGTAAAGGAGGAGAGGAAGAGGGAGACAGGACAGAGAGAATAAGAGAGAGAGAGAGAGAGAGAGAGAGAGAGAGAGCGAGAGAGAGAGAGAGAGAGAGAGAGAGAGAGAACAAATATGCAAACATAGCAAACATAATAGGCAGGTTATTATAAAACCGCTGACAGTGGACACTGGGTTAGTCAGAGGCCGGGATCTGTGCAGCATGAATGTCTGGAGACGGGAGACCTGCAGAAAGATACAGAGAGAGAGAGAAGAGGGGGAGAGAGAGACACAAAACAGCAAGGAAGACTGGACACAGTGATAATCCTGGTGAGAAGAAAAGGAGGAGTGGAGGTGAGAGAGTAGAGATGGTGGTTGGGGTTGAGGAGGTGGGGAACTGCTCACTGGATCATGTTTGTGTCCCCAGCAGCGTAGGCCTATAGCAGCATAGCTATGCTAAAGATTGAAGAGTAAAAATTTGATGACCCTTTTCTACCTGTAGCTGTGAGAACTGACTGTAACTGGACCTATCAGCCCTACACACTCTGTTTGAGACTAACTTTACACCTTACTGAAGGGAAAGGTTTTGAGTTTGATCTTAAAGGCAGACATGGCGTCTGCCTCTCGGACTCAGGTTGGTAACAGGTTCTACAGTAAAGCTGCCTGATAGCTAAAGGCTCGTCCTCCCACTCTGCTTTTACGAATTCTAGGTGATGAGTCATCAGAAAATCTCCTAAAAGTTACCTAGAGGTTACTGAAAGGTGAGGACGAGTTGTGGGGGGTGCGAGTAGGTTCCCACACCACCATGCAGCATGTCAAACAAGCCGGTGGCTGAATGGTAAATCTGCAGCTTTGCCTGCCAGTCGAGTCAGTAATCCAGGAGACTGTCGGGGTGTCATCGCTCGCTGCCGCCGCCCGCAGCGTCTCCCTCCACAGCAGCGACTGGATGTGGATGCGGAAATCAAAGGAGGTGATTTTCTCAGCAGCATCAGGGTGAACCTGAGCTCACTGCTATACATCTGTATGACAACCTCACCCCCCACCCTAACAGGGGTAAATTGCAGGTGTAACTGAGTAAATGGAATGCTTTTACCTGAGGGGCCAGGTGGGTCAGATCTACACTCTCCCAAACTTTCATCATGGCAGGAGGGAGTAACCAGGTATTAGTCCTGGTCCGACTAGCCTAAACCGCTTCTCCTAACGTTTTTTTTAATTCCCTGTATCCCTTCAGGGGTTCACCCTACCATCCCAAGACTCTTTGGTAATTATCTCAGGTGGAGGTATATAGGTAAACAAATTAAATATGTATTTGGAATAACTCTCCAAGTAATAAAAGCAGGTTTTCTATTCACGGGAAGAGTTCGTGCAAGGTGCACCGCACAGCATGCAAAAGAGAGATCGGGACATCAAAGTCAGGCATAAATTCTAATTTAAGCAGACACTGCAAAAGATCCGTGAGTGAAGGTGTTTCACATAAAGCATATTGTTTGAATTAATCTACTGTGCAATGGAGAGGAAGTGATGCCGTGTGTCATTCCGATCTACGGCACCGGGAGGAATCGGGCCCCTTGTGGAAAAATGAATTCCCCTTTTCTCTGCGTGAAAATAATCAGTTAAGGATGGGATGGCGGCTTGAAAGGCGGCTACTTTTTCTAGATCCATATGAAACGAGGCTGTAACGACAAAAGCTGGAAGTCCATGAAGGCTGAATCAACACTGGCCTGTCGCACACGTGCGCTGATGGAGTCACGTGGTCTCAATCCGGGAGTAAACAGGTGCTGCAGCAAGGACGCTTGAGGTTACATTTAGGCGTTGTGTGATTAATTGAAATGACGCTCCATTTGAGTCATTGACATTGAGGCATGTAGCGATAAACCAGTATAATAAAGCACACTAGAACTATTAGCCCATTAGATTTAAGCAGATGTGGAATCCAGCAGATGCTGCTTGTTCGTCTCATTCAGTCTGAAAGAGCCAGGAGAATCTGAGCAACACAGCTGCGTTACTAAGTAGCCCACCAGCCTTTAATCAGACTGCAGATGTTTTAGACTTGTTGGTGGCACATAGAACCAGATCACCAACACACCTCTGGAACAGTGACCTGAAATCTGAGTTACCGTTAATAAATCGAATAACAGCTCTTTGCCTGTAAAGCTGCCTGAAAGCACAGGTCCCTGATATGGAGGTGAACAACCTGGCTATGAAAACGGGTTATTTTACACACAGTATCACAGATTCTTATAGGCACATTCCCATGTGATGTGAAAATTGGCCTTGTACCTTTCAGACCATATGCTTTTGAATAGAATGTAATCACACTTTCCTTTTCCTCACTGCAAAGGTGCATCCGTGCCTGTTTATATATATATATATATATATATATATATATATATATAGAGAGAGAGAGAGAGAGAGAGAGAGAGAGAGAGAGAGAGAGAGAGAGAGAGAGAGAGAGAGAGAGAGACAGAGAGAGACAGAGAGAGAGAGAGAGAGAGAGAAGAGAGAGATTTTTAACAGAACAGATATTGATGGACATAAAACAATGCCTAAATTACTTTAAAAATACTTTAATGTTACAGGTAAATACTTATTGTTACTTATTGTTTGTTGATTTTCTTTAAAATCTCTGGTCATATTTACTACTTACTCATTTCATTTATGTGTTGATATTACAGCTGACAGTAAACAAATATTTATGTGCTTAAATGTAAGAGAAAATTAACACTTAACTTTCTTACACTACTGAAGCAACAAGGATCCAGGTCCCTGTGAAATATCAGGGGTCCGTTGGATTGAGATGCCCCGACAATGTCTGTTTGATGTGAACCAACTGAAATCATGCTAACTGAGAGCAGAGGACAGTCCTGCAGTTGGAAATTACATTAAGGGCAATTTTTTTGGTCCTAGTTTCTGAGTGGTCTGTTGGGCTTCTACTATTAACAACTGCAGAAAGATCACAAGAGCCCACACAGGCCCCGTGTTCGTGGTAACGCGGGATCCATGTACATTCTCCATGCAAGGGTCCCCTGAGTGCATCTTTTTATGTGATCAACGGGAAGGGAGGGTAAAACACTATTGACAGCGCTGCTTTGCTCCCTTTGATGCCAAACTCATTAGGGGTTACAAATCCCGATTGTCTTTACCAGGGAGACCCCCCCCCCCCGCATGCAAGCTTCCACCACTGAGTGGGGCCCCGGCGCTCTTGAGGAATGGTTAAAAAAAAATTCCTCTTCCAGAAGCAGACATGCAAGGAACAGTCAGGCTTTTTTTTCCCTTTTTTGTTTAAATCTTGTGTGTTTTCACTTCCTGTTGACACATTGTTTTAGGGCGTTCCACTCAAAAGTCAAGTTAGTGGTCTCTGCGGGGAGCCACACTGACTCCTTCCCTAATGGTGATTGAAGGGGCCCATTAAGATGGTGGTCACCGTCCAGCCTGTTATTGTTGCTTCTGTTGCCGACTGTTTGTCACTTCATAAAACACAGTTACTGACTGGAGCGAGCTTCCTCCACTGAAGCTACATTAAAAAATGGGACAAATATCCCTTCTTACCTATGATTAATGCTATGACTGGCTAAACAACCATTCACTATTCTATTCTTGACATCTTGGTTCCTCACATCCTTCCCATGGTGAGGGGCACGGGGAAATCCTTGGTCCGATCCGTCCCTTTTAATAAAGGACTCCTCGTTCTTTTCTTCATGGTAACATTATCTCAGTGGCTTTGGTCACTCCATAGCTTTTCAAGTAATGACAAAGCTGGATTGTCATTATTGATTATCCTGCTTCTTCAGTATGGACGTGCATTTAACTGACCTGGAGACCCAAAATGAACACTGTTTCCACAAACACAGGAGCAGGAGCCATGTCCTTTGCTGCTGTATTTGATATTTACCTTCTGCTTTGTGTGATTTTTATTAATGTGTTACAGTACTTTCATCCACTGTAAGAGTTTCACATGGTAGCGTGTGGTTTATTGTGCAGCGCACATCTTAACTATTCAAGGTTAGATTTTGTTGGCAACTGGACTTTTCTAAGTCCAGTTGCCAACAAAATCTAACCTTGGATAACTATGACCTGGATGAATGAGAACCTTCACAGACATCTTAACTATTCTTTTATTAATGAAGAGATTTCCGCATTCTGTGTTTGAAGACATAGTGTCATGCATGAAATGTCAGTATAGATTTTTGTCCTCTTTTTGTTCGGAGGGATTCCAGAGGATCAACGGTATTCACATCAAACAGCTGTAGAATGTTTACCATTATTTCTCTTCACACAATCTAAAATGATCACTTCGCTTGGAACCCTTGAGAAAATTCATTTGTCTTGTGTTGGGGCTTTGTCATTAATGTGAGGATTTCTTTTATTTGTCATCGCTCATCACACAACGCAGCAACCATAGCAGCTAGCTGGATGGAGCTGACGTTCCCAGCTGGACCTTTGTTGTGATGTTCAGAGCGTTGTCACTATTGTCTGGCTTGGCTTATGATCACCTTTGTTATCTTTCATCACAATTGAAAGTCAGAAATATATTTCTTCTTGCTTTTATGTGGACTTTGTGGATGTGTGAGGACACAGGTCCACAACAGGCAAAACCTCAAAGCAAAGTGTGATTTCCAAAAATAAATTAATAAATAAATACAAATCCCAGACAATACCACTCCTAACCATCGGTTCACAGTGGGTATATGCTGATAGGACTACCCCATAATTACATTTTATATCGTAAATAATCATTTCAAATCTAATATTCAGCACACCACGGTCAACTACACACGCGTTTAAATGAATGCTAATATATTAGAACCCTGTAAATGAAAAATGTATCACTATTGCATGAGGCTAAACTCTCAGGAGCCTGCCTGGACTATTACAGCAGCTGGGGCCCAGAGCTGAAGGCACTGTGAATTTCTCTGGCAAAGCTCCGTGATTGGCACCGGATGGATGAGTGCAGCCTAAGGCAGTCCACCGTTGCTGGACATCAATCACGCGTGATAAATGGCCCTCTCCGCTGAAAACAAATGCCCCCCCTTCTTTACCGCTGATTTAGATGAAGCAGCCAAAGGACATCAACATCCCATCGGTCTCACCCGTTCCCCACCCATCAAAATACACCTGTTAGCCATCTTTTAGTGGCAAGGCAAATGTCCTCTAAAAACCAGCGGAGCCTCAAGGAACCGTACTCAGATTTTTTTTCCGGTGGAAAGAGGGCTGTAAATAACAGATCTGTTTGGGATTTCAGGGCTTCCACAGGCTATGTGGCTGCGCCTTTTTTTCAGAACTGTGCAACATTTTCCTATGAGGCTCCAGAAAGTTCACCAAACTTTGCATTGTCATGGAGCTCAGTACATTAGAACATTTTTATGTAATCCATCCATCAAACCGTCATCCATCCATCCATCCATCCATCCATCCATCCATCCATCCATCCACCCATTACCGGTTTAAATTTTACCATGACCTTTTACGACAAGTCAAATATTCCTCATCTCCACATAACAAACCATAGCCATTATGTATCTCTTCTGTCCTTCCTCCCTCCATCTCTCCTTCTCGCTCACTTGGTTGGCCATCAGCAGGAAGACCCTCCCATATTGACTGGTCCTGCTCAAGATTTCTCTCTATTAAAAGGTAGTTTGTCCTTAAGACCGCTTAAGAGCAATTATATTTGTAACAGGCACTATACAAATAAAGTTAAATTGAATTTAACTTTATTTGTATAGAGTTAAATTCATTTGAATTTTCCCCTACTGAAACAGGAAGTACCTGTAGGTATCCTAAGCAGGATGCATGAATAAGCTCTGCATAAGTCCTCAATTTCACAGTAATCTCACCTTTTAACATTTGAAGATTTAAATATAATCCAGCAAGCTATTTCTCAAGCTACTACACATTACTGCATATACATCAACACACACCTGCTCACCCAAACCATCCACACACATGTTTGGCGTTTGGCGAAAGGCTGTCGGGGTAAAATCTAAACAGATAATTAGCATGTTTGTGTGAAGGGAGACGCAGAGGCAGGTCTCTGTGACCAGACTAAAATCATGCCCACTATTCAGGAATACTGATTACGGTTCTACCTTGTGTCAGGGGCCTTTATTGGATCCCCTTGTTGTTCCAAATGAGCCTGAAAATGAGGGCAGGTTGTTCTTTTTTCCACAGTTTGTTGTTTTGTTGACCTAATAGGTTAGCTTTTCAGATGAGCTTTGTTTTAGGCATTGGTAATTGAGTCCCTAAACTGACAATGAGAGAATGTGGGGTTTTTCCCCCCTTCTTATACAAGGCTCTTTCCCGCAACCACACACACACACACACACACATACACACACACAGAAAGTGAGTGAAAGAGAGAGACATACAGAGAGGGTGCTGCCCTATACTTATCCTTGCTTGTCGCCATACACAAGGATGGTCTTTTTGCTGGTGGTTCACTGCCCCCAATAGGCCACAGCAGTAAAAACTAATGCTGAAAGCGCTCTCCTATCACACCCTCAGCACATCCAGCTTACAATTATATTCAGGCAGATATCTACCCCATATTCATACAGCATCCTCAAAAGTTTGCAGTAATGTATTTGTTTATTGATAGAAACAGAATCAATGTAAATAGAATGAACAATGGGATGAATTAAAATGAGCTGCTTTTGTTTAAAGTGACTGAGCCTGTGCCTGACAGAAATTGCTGGTTGGCTTGAATCCAGTCTCCGCTAATGTTATTAGAAAGGCCTTTGCCAGTGATGTGGCAAAGAGATTTGGGGTGTTAAATTGGCGATGATAAATGGAGCTGCGTTTTCTTTTCATAACAGGCTAAATGAGCACCCTAAGTATAAGACACGGGGTCATATGTGTATAAGAGGACATTATCTGAGTCACACAAAAACTGGCTTTTTTTTTCTACAGAATTGACTAAAAGAGACACATTTCTACAACACTTTAAATGATGTAGGCCTAAAAAGCAGAATGATTCTTTAACATTAGAAATGAAAGTAAGTCTTCTGCCCAAGGTGGTTTTAGACATAGATCACACCTCCCGGTCCCCTTTTTGAGCTCACATTGTGCAGCAGATCTTGTGTTTTAATGATCCAAAGCTGCAGTTGTCTTGAAACTGCCCTTTAAAAATAACAGAAAGGCAGCGCGGCGTTCACCTTAGCCCGGCTTCTCTTGGTCAGTTGCTTTACTGCTGATTGAATCTATCAAAATGCTGGCTGCATCTTCTTTTGTGGGGTTTTGAAATCCCGTTCTGTTCAGCGTCTCCTTCAAATGCAGCTTCATGGATTCATGTGACACCCAACTGTGCTTTCATTTGAATCTCTAAAGCAGTCAAAATAACCCCACACCAGCACGCATCTGCTACAGGGAACAATAGAAATGGAGTGCGGAATAAGTTCACCAGCATCGTGTGGCTGACAAATCATATGTGCACCTTATATGGATTAAAGGCACTGGCAGATTCACAAATTCCGCATGCTGCGGTGCACCAGCCCAGGAAGACATTTCCCTTATTGATCACAGCTCACAGCTAATTTCTCTCACAGCTGATCTCTGTCTGATGTCAACCCCCCCCCAACGTTCTCAGTTCTGAAACCCTCTGACTGACTGGTAACAAACGATCATCCGGGCGTCTCAAACAGCCGACGGTGACTGGCTGCTGCTCCCAAGCAGGAATCACGGAGGCTGGTGTGGGGGATTGAGCTGACTGGAGATGGATTCCCACTGTCATTCTCCACTCAAGCATGCCAGACTATTTGAAGAGATGAGCCATGTTTGAAACAATGTCTCTAATTAGCCACACAGGCCTTTGCCTTTTCTCAGAAAGCTATTATACTGCTCCATAACTTCCGCTGCTGAGCCCTGAAAGGGAATAAATAACATGTTCAGTTTAAATATGCCATTGTCTCCGCGCTGAAATAAATTGGCAGCACAGAACTGCATTTGTGAGGATTTGTAAGTGTGCTAATGGTATTAATAAGGAGACACGTACACACGCGCATAAGCCAGGGTGCCCTGCAACAATAGAGGAAACGGCAGAGAACTGGGTCTCGGATGATTAAGAGCCGCCTCTTTCCCCGAGCGTGTTAGTCTCTGGAGACACATCATCTTCCTGATGGTTTCTAGGCTGAGCTTCGGCCTTCTGACAGATGACGGAAAGACGCCCGGCTACGCTTCCTTTGTCTGGTTCAGGAGGGCAGACTGCTGCATCTAGCTTTATTTATCTTACAAATGACTCTATCTGGAGACACCGATGTTTGGACTGCACGGGTAACTGATTGAGAGTGCTGGCCTGATGTAATATCCACTCTTCTTCCCTGTCTAGTACATTTTCCCCATGAAGATGTTTGAAATTCGTAAAACCTCCTCCTGTTGGTCCCAAAACAGGCATGGTTTTGCCTTGGTCTGCCTTGAAATTTATATTCTATTAAAAATAAAAAATAAAAAAACCTCAAGTATTTGTGTTATTTAACAGATAAGAAGATGATTTTGCCTCCATTCCTAATTAAGCAGCACGTGGGCTTGCAGGGGGAAGAGGAAATAAACTGAGGAATCCAACATCCTCTCAGTAGAGGTAATTACATCTTTTCCACGTAGAACGCTTTCAGTTCAGAGTTGTTTCTCTTTGTTGCCCTGCTGTAGTTCCTCCTTCCTTTGCTTGGCTCCTATGGAGACTGACCTATTTGGGGAAGAAATGTCAAGCACGAGGCAGGGAACTGATGAGAGAAATAGCAGAGAGAGGAGACAAAAGCAGACCAAAGCCTGCACTCAGATCCACTCATGCAGGAAATGGAATGAAAAAAAAAAAAAAAAGAAGAAGATCCAGTGTTTTCACAGTGTGCTTCCCTGGAGAGGTCACCCACTCTCACAGTTACGTGGTCAGATGTGTGGAAGGTGCTACACCTCCTCTCTGATGGTTAACAAGATCAGGGTGTAATTACAGCCGGAGTGAATGTTTTCGGTCTGCAGTGTGCATCTGGTTTAGGCGTTTCAGGGCTGCATCGGTGTTTTGGCTGAAGCAGCTGTATAACCGCAGGCTAGAGAGGAAGGTGGACGGACATGAGCAATGTTTTCATAAAGTTTTCTTTGCTGTATTTTGTTATCTCAGGTCCGGGGCAGTCGCCGTGACGACCAGGTATATGAAACAGTGGTTTATCCAGCCTCCGAAAGAGAATTACTGCCGACCCAAAAAAATCTACTCGTCTTTCAAGAGGGTGATATCAAGGCTTTTTTTTTAACAATAAACTACAACACACACAAACACACACACACACACACACGCACACACACAAACACACACATGCGCACACACACACACACACACACTATTCACTTACACACCCATTCCAGGAGCAATTTAAAGCTGTTATAACGAATGTGAGCTGAAGTTGCACAGACTGTGCACGAAGGAAGGTGGTCTTTCAAAATGTTGTTTCTTAACCATGTTCTGTTTTTTTAACCTCTTTATTGGCTGCATCACCAATAACCATAATCTGTAATTGGCACTTTGCTGCATGCCTACAGTAAACAGCGCATTAGATGTTCCATTAACCTGAACGCAGCCGAGCCGCAGAGCCACCAGCGCGCAGTTCCTCCCGTCAATCAAGCGGCAGGAGCTGCTTCTCAGGAGATGTGCTGAAGTGGCAGTTTATGAAGGCTGGCAACACGGATGGGGCGTGCTGAGGGAATACCCATCGACCAATTCTGAAAGACAATGTGAAGCTAAAAATACACGTGGTTGCCAGTGTGGGAAAAGGAAATCAATGTTTGACAGCTGTTTGATGTATTCTCATTATTGAGCCGTTATTGGGTCTGTTTTTATAGAGCGCTTTCAGTCTCCCGCAGATTGTTGATCTCTGTAGTATATTTCATCATATTAATGGTCTTTTTTTCTCCCCCATTTTCAACTCACCAGACACGACTGAGATAATGTTATTGTGAGATTTTTTTCACAGGGGCTCAGAGATGCTGGAAGAACTGACATAGAGCCTCTGGGATATGGTGTTCGCTGCTTCCACTTTGAAGATTTAGCTTTGATAACATGCTGGCGTTTATTCACAGCAAACGCAGGCATCTCAAAACCACTAAAATGTACAAAACATCTAGATCAGCCCCCCCAGCTGCAGCTATCAGGTGTAAAGATGCAGTGGACAAAACCACTTAATCCCAGGCAGCAAGAGAAAACAGCTGCTGAGAGTTGCAGCACTGTATTTACTTTGGTAAAGTTGCAAATAGAAATAATGCAGATGTTAATATTTTGTTTAACCAGGAACATCTCTTGAGGTTTGGGAAATGTTTTGTCTCAGATTACACTTGACTCTAAACTCGCCCTGTTCTGCAAAGGCTTCACCAACGTGACATATATCTCTACAGTCCAAGAAATGTATTTTTACTGAGATTTTTTTTCTCCATAAGTGTGAAATCTATCAGTCTTCTCACAAATGTGCATATGCATATTTTTGTCCTCAAAAAGAATGAAAGAAGAAAAACCCCAAAATTCATTTCTTTGTTAAACGATTTTATTTTCCCAAGTGGATCCAGGAAATCTCTGATTTCTCTTCCTTTTTTTAAACTCATGAGCAGCGTTACTTATTAGAATTTTAAATAATAAGAATAACCCTCGCAGCCCTCTCTGATGGAGTATGTTAGGACTTGGACTCTAACATTATTAAAAGTTTCTTAGCTCTTTTCATAGAAATGTCCTCCGGGTTCCATTATGTGCAAGAAGAACCCAGGTATCTGGATAATTTGGGTGATAGTCTTCAAAAATCCCTCTCTAAAGTTTTTTGACCTGTAAAATAAAAAAAAAGATTCCACACGTTTAATTCTTTACACAGTTTCTAATTATTAAGTACTGTGAACATCTTTCATCTCACTCTTTGAGCTGTTTTTTTTTTTTTTTTACTTCTGCATTAATGAAATCTAAGTTTTTGATCCTTCTCTAGTCTCCAAATTTATTCACCTGACTCCAGACTGACGTCACAGGGTTTCCATAGCAACGCGAGGCATGTTCAGCAACCTGTTGCCGTCATGAAGACAGCGGAGACAGGTGTGCGCGGTGTTACTCGATCAGCCAGGCGATTACCCCGTCTGTAAAGGAGCAGATCAGCTGCAGCATCCCTGAGAAGTGAAGGAATTACCAAGAGATGCAGTTTTGGCCTCCAGGGGAAATCCGTGCGCGACTCATGCAGATTGCGGCGAAATCGTGGCGCTCCGGTTAGTTATCATCGCGCAGCGGAGAGGAGAGGCTAACCTTGATTGTCATTAGATGACTTCACCAACAATTTATTTGTCTATGATGTGCTCCTGACCGGCGATCACCTACCCAACCACTGCCGCGCACCAATCATCAACTGGAAATTAATAGAAAAGGAAGGATTACGGGCTGAAAGGAGAGGCCGCCTAAGCAGCACCGACACTCCTGTCCTCCAATCCCCACGGGAATACTTCCAAGCATATTCCCCATTTGATATTCAATATGCAAATAACGCTATCAAATGAAACCACATACCTCACTTGACAATAAGGTTAAAGTTGTCCGGTTGCAGTCTTTGCTGAATTAGGGCACAGGAACACTGCTAGAGCAGACTTTGCAAGGTCAATTTTCCTCACTCTGAACGCTAAAATTGGCTTGAAATGGTTTAAAAGGAGGTTCCTTGCACTCATTATTCTGTGTGATACACTGATGCAGAGCAGCAAAACAATGAAAACCATCACCTGCTGTTTACAGCGCACGGATAAATGTGCCGGGCCGGAGAGTCCTGTCTCAGGGCGTTAGGCTGCGGTGGTGGTGGTGGTGCTGGTGGGGGGATGCGCTGCCAGCTCCCCTTCCTACCGGGATTTTCCAGATTCTGTTTCATGTCTTGCTCCATCCATAATAGGGCCTCGATAGATCATTAATTTCCAACCATGTCCCATTGATGCTCAATTAGATCTGGACCTGAGGAATTGGGGGGCTCATTTTCAAATCCCGAGCTCATTTTGCTAAACCGTGGAACTTAATTGCCCCATCAGTGCTATTTTCCTCAAAGATGCAAACTAAGTTTTTAAGAATTTACCACCGAAACCTGATCTGCATATCAGTGAGTTTAACGTTGTCAGTGTAGAGGGTTGAAAATTTCAGGTAAAATGAGAGGAAAACGGACATCTATTATGTACGTGTGTATGTTGACGCTACCACATTGCTATGGGCGCCTCCGGCCGCTAGATGGCGCTAACATCAGCACGTGTGACATTTTTGTGCATTTTTGCATGTTTTTTTTCTGTATTTGGGTCACGTACAAACACAACATTCATACTTTATGACACAAGTTAGACTTAAATATGTCATGTACATTATTTAAAATTATATTGGAATGCGACATAATAGATCGAGACTGAATAGATTGAGTCATGCATATGCAAATGTCCTTGATTTTCCTAACTCTAACAAAGTTTTTTTTTTTTTCGTGCATTCTAAATTTAACCGAAGAGCCATCTCAAGTGAAATGCGCCTTTAAAAAGTTTAGAAGTCTGTGCATGCGGCAAATTGAACCTGTAGCAACAACGTGACAAATAGGGCTGAGCCATAGCCTCAGAGCCTAAAAGCTCAACACGGATCTCGGCACTTTCATACCCAGCACAAGCACAACTGTTAAGTCTATGCGGCTGAAAAGAGCTACTTGATTGTTTGGTGAGGGGCATCAGACAAGCGCAGTGCGTGTTCGCCGGTCTGCAGCTGGAGAGCTCGCCAGCACCGCTTTCTGTGAAAGTTGTCTTAATTGCGCCATCAGTCAACCTTGCAACTTTTTTTTTTCTCGAGTCCCCAGTGCTCTCAATGCTTTCATGTGCGTCTCCAATTATGGCATGCCTCCCTTCCTGGCACACTCTCCGAGCACATTCATGTCTTTAGCGTCCATGTTCTCCTCTGCTGCAGTATCAGTGATGATCTTTACAGCGTAAGGACATGTCACTCATCCCCGTTGTAATGATCTCCGCAGAGACCCGGTGAAGCTGCTCTAAAATCCCAAGTTAATTGTTGGAGGACTGTTGCCATATTGATATATATATATAAAGTCGCGACACACTGCAACTGGCAAATCTGAGCCTCAACGATGTCGCAGAAATGCCAACATCCAGATAAAGGGTCAGTTGAAAATACTGCACAGGAGGGGGAAAAAACACAGCTGCAGTGGGTCTAAAAGTATTTTCAAAGAATCTTTCAGGCACCGTTGAAGCTGATAATTACTGCGCAGAGTTGCCACGTTCACATCACACCACAGTGTGTGCACAGGCTGCCAGTGGAGGAAAACATTTGTCTTGGCCTCATAGTGGTAATTAAAAGTATGATGTGAGAATTTTCAAGGCTCTATATCTCCCACCTGGTGTCCCGTATTGCAGGAAAGTATGTCAACCCAGGCAGTAAACAGACATTAATCATGTGCCAGCAGTCCACAGCAACGGAAATAAAAAAGAAAATTACAGGTGATAATATAAAACACTAATATATTTAGCACTATTTATGGAAACCAAAGCGGTACGGCATCTTTGACGTCTTTGACATCTACAGCTGCACAACTGAGAGGCAGAGATGAAAAATATGCCTCACTGTGCAGAAGCAATCCCTCTAAAGTTGTGGGTGAGAGTATTTAAACTTTTATTGATTGATGCTTTAATCCAAATCAAAACAATGTGAAGGCTTGTACACATAACCTGTCAGTATTTTGATAATTAATTATTAAGGGGTTTATGTCTGTGAAGGTTCTCATTCATCCAGGTCATAGTTGTCCAAGGTCAGATTTTGTAGGCAACTGGATTTAGAAAGGTTGATCTTGAAGACGTTTCGCCTTCTCTCCAGAAGGCTTCTTCAGTTCTAAACTAGTTGGCAGCAGAGCTTGAAAATATAGCCCTTGTGGACCATTAGTGTACTAATGATCTGGGTGGTCACCTGAGAGTGGTTGACAGGGTCGTTGACCTAGTTTCACTTGGGGTGCTTCCCCTTTGCATTGAGGCCTACAGAAACACACAGATCAATACCTCCTATTTGACTCACACCACCCCCTGGAACACAAATTGGGGGTTATCAAACCCTACAACCCAGGGCCAAAGAAGGACCCAGCACAACTCGGGGAAGAAAAAAAAGAAATGAACATCTTAAAACAGCTCTCAGAACATGTGGTTACCCAGCCTGGGCCTTCACAAAGAGCTCCAAAAACCGGAACATCAGAAAAGAAGAGGAGAGAAATAAACTTCACAGCATTTCTATCCCCTACTTGGCTGGAATCTCTAGACAAATTAAAAAAAAGAAAAGAAAAAAAAAAGGACAAAGCACTCTGACTCAGTAAGGTCAACAAATGTCACTGCTCCTGTTGCAGGATGCCCCCC
>BJFM01000473.1:0-14553 GCA_016586285.1 Arothron firmamentum | reverse complement strand
AGGATGCTCGAAAGCCACATTAAAAAAAAAAAAAAGTTTCCAAATTCATGTAATGAATTACTTCTTACCGAAGGGTTGATTAAAGCAAGAAAAGCTCATCTCAGTCCCTCTAATTGTGAGTCTGCACAATAACAAGCTGAACAGATGCCTCACCAGGCATCACTGTGGCTTTGTTTTCTTCAGAGGTAATGACATGAATACAGCTCCTTCAGCTAATATCGCTCACCCTGTCATATTGGGAGACGTGTTGTTTTAACGAGGCGGAGATTAGGACTGTCTATGTTACACGGGAAACAACACCAGATGCATGTTTATAAGACAAGGACAAAGGATATTTTCCTGTAGATAGAACATAAATGTGATAATTGGGTCCCTCCACAGCATTTTTTTCCCCCTTCTATAATGTGCAGCTGAATTTGACTGGCAGCATGCAGGACGCAGATGCAGGCGGCTATTGCTGCTGTATGTTTAACCTAATCTTGATCCCTGAATTGTTTGGATACACAGCACCACGAAGCTAACGCACTTTGTGCCACAAACAAGATAAATCACTCTGGACACTGCAACACAAACTGGATCAGAGGTTTGGTTATTCTTTGATCCGAGTCCTGTGAGACCTGCATGGATAGCAATACCTTATCTGAATAACTATCTCACATCGCGCTTACACATGACCCATCATCGTAGAATTGCAACATTATTTTACAGTTTTGGTGCATAAAATATGTAAATATTATGCTTCTTTTAGTTCACCCTAATACCTGAGGGAGCTTGCAATGTAGGTGTGTTAAAGACCTTCTAGCTGCAAAGCAACTAGGAAATAGAAAACCTGCTGATTAGCATGGAGATGGAAAGTGCTGCTGGGATCCGAACTTGAGGTAATCCCATGGCGGCGAGATGGGTCAGCACCTCCTGAACAAACACAACAAATGGTCGTGGTGCAAAGGATCAGAGTGCCCAAGCGTGCATTTGAAAACACACACATATATATATATTTAATCAACTCCACATTACTACCTTCAAGCTTTCAACCAATTGCCTAATGAAGGAGATATCTAGTCCTAAAGAGAGATCCAAATACACATATGAGGAATATTTGCTGTTGTACTTTAATCTTGCTGCTGCAACAAAGCAATTTCCCATGTCTGGAATAAAGTACTTCTATTCTATTCTATTCTATTCTATTCTATTCTATTCTATTCTATTCTATTCTATTCTATTCAAATAGATCCAAGTGATCCCTATCAGTTGCAAATATACTAATATTATTCCGATGAGCATGTTTACAGCCAATTTGTTGTCCAGCGATCTGTGGAACGTATAGATTTCAGAGCAGATACCACTGTAATGTTCCACAACCACAAATAAACAGCGGAAAGGCACTAATTACACTTCCATAAGAAACTGTGAATCTCCAACATTTACCTTAGAGTTACTGATGAGGACATTTTACTTGTCAAAACCAGTTTGCAGTAATAGCCTTTGCTGCTCATATCATCTTGTTATTTGACAATATCAGTATGACAGCCAAGTAATGTGTCTCTGCGCTAATCAAATCTTAATGAAACAGGCTTTGTGTTGGCTACAGTCATAAATTAATTCCCCGTAATGATGAGAAATTTGTAGATCCCTATCCTGCAGACCACAAATAGCTTTCAGATATGTCCTGGTGGCCATCAGTCAGCTTATTATACTCACTAGTCTTACAGAGGAGTTCACTGCTTCTGCAGAGGAGAGTCGGGTTGCATACAGATCCTCAGATAAATGCAATTGTTCCATGCATTGACACTCTGTGACAAGATCAAGCTTTCACTCATCAAGGGTGGGTGTTCAAAAAAAAAGTTATCATTACTGAAAAGGAGAAGTTTCACTGGCCATTATTCATCTGAATCTGCTCCCATACATGCACAGGGTGCCACAGATGTTTGACGAACAAGCTGTGGCTGACACGTTTTTCATGCTGATTTTTCCAGATGAGCTTTCGCTGACAAATTTGACAAAGCAGTTCTGCTACAGCCAACTGCTGCACATCTCCGCTTTGCATGCGTTTGAAGCCAGTGCAGGCCTCAGTAACATCTGCTCGTTCAGATCTCCTCCATCCGTGGCCTGCTGCGTTGAGGTACATGTCTGACAATACCCCTGTACAGCTACACGTGCTGGAAATAAATTAATTCATCTGCAGTGAGGTCTCCAGTGTGATCATTACCCACATTCAATGCAGGAAGAGTGTATTTACTGTAACCCATCATTCTTTGTTTGAAACAGATACTAATGAACTGCTTCTTCCCACATTTTAGAGTTGTGTGCTTATGGCGATGAGAGCGCCCCTCCAGGACTGGCGGGTCATTGCTACGACGTGGGAAGCGAAATGAGGCTTATCACGACGTCTCTGAGCTCACACATAAACGCGATGGCGGGGGGGGGGGGGCTAAAAAATATAAATTTATATATTACCAAAGACGATTACCGGAATTGTTTAATAAAATGGACGATAGTTACGGTAACGACCTTTGCAGTCACGGGAGAGACACAGAAGAGTGGTTTCGGCCATGGAGTTGCTGGAAAACAGTTTGGATAGTGCAGTCGTACTATCCTACACTTTCCCCCCCCTGTTGGGGCTTTTTAGCCGGTCTCCAGAAATCAGCACCGTCACAGACAAAGTTTTTTTTGACGATTGTACAAGAAGTAATATATATGCACTGAAACGGCGAAATCTAGTGTCACAGCTTCTACTGCCAGGTACAGTTTCTTCTCATTAAATCACTAAAGTATGCAGCATAAGCCCTAGACAGCCTGTAGGTTCGTCTGTGCCTTGGTTTACTGCACATTGAGAGTGATTAACAACAGGAAATTAATGTGCCCACCGACAGTTTAAGCTGTTACAGTCCAGCATGTTTGTGTGTATTTTAAAGGAGTTGAGTCATCTTATGCTCTGTAGGCAGAAGCTCCAGCCGACTGTACGGTGCGTGTCTCAGCAGTGTTTGCCAGAGGGGAGAAGATTAAACGGCTCATGGGTGTGGTGGGGGTGTGGAGACTGACTATTTGCGGCTCTGCTTCAGCAGCGTGTCAGAAAATCTGTGAAAAAGAGAGACGCGCATATCACGGCTGCAACTTCAGTTAATGACTCGTCACAAAGATCGTAGTTGGCGTTCGAGCCTCACGCCCGGCTAGCTCAGTCGGTAGAGCATGAGACTCTTAATCTCAGGGTCGTGGGTTCGAGCCCCACGTTGGGCGGCGGTTCTCTTTTGGTGGGGAGCTCACTCAATAAAAGCACTGAGTAAAGTGGCAAACATCCGAATCGTTCTTACACGAACCCCACTTCCTCCATGATCCATGTGGCCAGAGTGTAAATTGTTATCTTGTTGCAGTTACTGTGGTGGCAAAGGGTGAAAGAAAGAGAGCTGCAGAGAGAGAGAGAGAAGTAATAGCAAAAATGGAGGTAAAATGGACTTTATTTGAATATTTTAAATAACTAGTGGTTAAATATATCTTTTAGCTTTTAAAAGGTATCAGATTGGAGAGTTGGTTCAGGAGCCTCCTTCATTCATAATTTCATCCCAATCCATGCTTCAAATATACGGTCAGCTCCGCACACTCATACACTCAATCTAATAAGATATGCAAGATATCTTATTTCAGCTTCTGAAGGATGCAGGGTTGTTTTCCATACCATCCTACCACCCTCTGCTTACCCGGGGGTTCAGGCTCTGGGTTTCTGCCTCGGTAAAGCACCCAGAGACAATTCTTTTTGTAAAAGGCACTATACAAATAAAACTAAACTGAACTGAACTGGATCTTTTGTTCCACTGATCTCCCGTTGAGGACCAGTTGAGAGAGCGCCCCTACTCGTTCATAAATTACTGGGAAAAGAATCGATGGTTCAAAGATGCTTTCTTTCTCCCACTGACAACCATTTGTGTTACATCGTGAAGTGTTGATAGCTTGGCTGTTACAGACACAGTGGAGGTAGAAGAAATATGGGTTGTTTTTTTCCTTGACAATCCAAATAAATCTGCTCTCTTCTTCTGACAGTAATAACAGAAGCGATTCACAGCTCCATTTTCAAACGGCTGCCATGCTCAGAATGGGAATATGGCCACATTTGATACTTATGACACAGATGGAGATTAAAGATCGGTTGTTGGTACATTAATTAGGCCTATGACTGTGTGGTTTGTTTGTTTTTATTAACTTGAAAAAACAAAAGGCTGAGCACCAGCCTTGGAAATTACTGTCGGATTTTTTAAAAAACTAATATAAAATGATATACAGTCAACTGTTGTGATTAAACGAGAACACATGATGTAATGAACATTATTCAGAAGTTTGCCCTTTTTGGGGTATTTTAAGAGTGTGTTTTGTTCTTGTATTTGCCTTCTCTTTACAAAATTTATTTGGTCTCTGACGCAAGTTGCAATAATTTTGTTGCCATTAAAAGTGATATGTTGAGGTCAAATCACAAAATTGTAGCTAATTAAAGTTGAGAAACTATAAAGCTTGTTAATTAACACTGAACGTTACTGTGTAGCTGCCAGTTGATTTTTTTTAAGCTACACCACATTTCATCAGAAACCACACAAACACTCAAACATTACTCCAAATTGAGAGCACATTCTGCATTATTTTGGATTTTTTTTTTTTTAATCACACACATCAAACCCTTCTCCTTTCTCCACGTCCATTTGCTTACCTACTTGGTTTATGCATAAACCAATGGTAATGGTATAATGCTAATGATGTGGCACATGTACCAATTAAAAATAAATCGTAATAATTAATGCTGCGCCAAGGTGCAGATTAATGAACTGACATATATATATGTTCTTTGTCGTTCATTTGGTCAACACTCACCAGTGAATGGAACCAAGGGAACAAAATTTTAAAAAACAAAACAAAACAAAAAACAATATGAGCACATTAATGACGCAGAAACGTGTAGAACACCAAGGCTGCCATCTAGCGGTGAAGATGTGAACTGTCTGCTCACGGTGGAGCACGTGGCGTAATATGGCACAGTCACTAAAATAGGACTTATTTTCTGTCCGATGCATTTATCTTTCAGGTGGAGGACAATTCCACCGAGTGTGTTTCTCTTTTTGTATAATGAAGGTCCGCAATGGTGCTTTATCACTCAACATCCTCATTCCCAACATTAGCTCAGATATAACGAGGGTTACTCAGAGGACGGGGTCCTCTCTGCAGCATGATAAAAGACCCCTGAGTGTGCTGGTGACACAGCATCGGTCATTAGCCTGACTCACTTTGCCCTTTCATATATTTCTAAATAAGTGCCTTTCCTGTGGGTTTAACAGACCACCTAATCTGGCCACTTAGAGCCGCGGGGATGAGAGCGGGAATCCAGAGAGGTGTGTGTCACAGAGGCAAACACACTGTGACACACGTTTAGGCTCTCTGGCGGACCCACAGCCATCGCTTTAAAAGCCTGCTTTCACCACCGCTACATCCCGTAAACGTCAGCATGGTGCGAAATGGTCATCAGCGGTGTAAATGTACCATATAATCATGCTTGTAGATGTTGAGAAAATTCCCTTTGTAAAAATAAAAGTGATTCGACTATTCGAGTTACGAAAAGGTCATCTATCTATCTATCTTTTTTTTTCGTATAGCGGAGGGGGGGGAAAACTCAATTGCAACACATTCAGACCATTACAGCTCCACTCTCCCTTTAAACTTAAAAATTCAGCGGCCAGCTTTTCTAATCAATACTTGTAAATAAACAATTCTACCGAAAGGCCAGAGAAGTTAACATTCTTATCTGCAACGCCGTTAAGATGCACGGCTGGGAGCCGCTTCCGCGCCGACAAATGGGCAATTGATTTTTAGACATCAGGGATATTTGACCGTTGACAACAAAGAAGACTTAAAGCTACAATAACACTTTGAAAGGATGAACTTTCCATTCCCCAGATGTTGCAAGCAGGAATATCGCGGCGAATCACCTGTCCCCCGAGGAAGAATAATGGGGTTTTTATAAATAAACCTGAATAAGGGCTTCATAAACTCCCGAGCAACAAAGGCCGACCCTTGCAAAATAAAAGCAGTATTTTCCTGTATTAGCCACCAAGGACGTGAAATCATAACATTAAATGAGCATCATTTAATGCTATGATTTCATAGTCAACAGTTTTCACATTATGAACAGTTTCCTTGACCTGGCAGAGAACCCGCCACCAGTTTGTCTGCAGGGTGAAGTCACGCTCATCCTGCCACGGAAGATAAGCCTGCAAGGTTACAGCACAGCTGCTCGCTTCATCCCTGCAAACCTAACAGACCTAAACAGGCTGTTGGCACTTCTCTAAATGGCAGGAGAACAATCGGTGCAGATTGAGGAAGTGTGAGGGGGTTTCATATGAAGTGGGACACAAAATAACCTAGAGGTGACAGGAAGTGACAACCATAGCATTTGATTTCCGAGTCTGACTGTACAGTATGGAGCAGTTCAAGTACCGCCACTGGCCAGCAGGGGGATGCATTTGACAAGACGAGTGGAAACTTTCAATAAAAATCTGAGTTTTACTCTAATAATTGTAAATAAGTGCTTTTCACATAAATTTCGGCGTTTACAAAGAGAGGGAAAAAGCATTTATTCTGCAACTCTGCTGCATAGAGACAACATTAAATTCACAGTAGAAGGAAGTCATGGGGGAAAAAAATAAAGAGGATGATACAAAAATGGTTTCAGGCTGTGGTTGGAACATTTTCACTGCAGCATTTGATTTTATAACCTTTAAAACGTTGGCACCCGAGTCGAGGCTTCACTCAGTCGGACAGAAAGGTTGTGGGACTGCTGCTAAAAGCACACATTCATTTATCACTTCACTTTTTTTGTTGGCACAACCTTTAAAAAGAGTCCAGTGTTTCTCTGTTCACAGTGAAGTCCACGGTAACAGAATGTAGTGTATGAAATTCAGCTTTCTGGGTAATAAACTGACTTTAGTGCCATCGTGAGCAAATGGAAGATGACTTCCTGGATTGTCAAAATATTCCTGTGAGAATGTCCAGATTACACGAAGGTGGCAGAGTGCCGTCAATAAAAACAAAGCTGTTACAAAGTAGAATTATTACATTCAACATCAACAAAACAGGAGTAAACAAGGCCTTAGAATGTCCGACATGTTCTGAAACAGAAATGCAGTTATTATTGTAAAATAACCACATTTCTATTCCTACTGTCATGCATTCAAACATTTTTCTATGCAGCGTCATCTGCTGTGATCAATTTATGGAAACTGTAGACCTAAACAAAACAATCTGAGGGAAACTAATCTGGTAGAAAATTATTGGAGTATGAGGAACATTATTTAAAAAAAAAAAAAAAAGCAGCATCAAACAAAAATTGAAAAGCTACGGCTGTCTCGCTCCGACAACACGGAAATTCTTTACAGAAGAACTCTTCATCAGATGAGAGACATGATGATTCACAAGTTAGGCATCGGACATCTGGATTAGATCTTCTGGCAAATGGATAATGAGAGATTAAGATGAAGATGGGGGTCAAAGAATTAAGAGCACTGTTTACTGGAGGAAGGCAGTGGGATCGCTGGGTTAGGCAGTGGAGAGCAGCGAGTTAGTGTCTGTCTGGCCACCATCACGCAGTGCAGTCCCAGATCCAGCAGTGGTTGCTGTATCTTCCCACCAATCAGATTTCATCCATTAAAAATCAAAAAATATGGGAAAAAGAAGTTGAGGATCAACACTAAACTAGAGCCTGGTTGGACGACTGACCTCTTAATCTGAACAATGCCGGGTGGTTCTCTTTCACTTCCTGATCACAGGTGTGGCTTGTTCAAACAAAGTCCGTGAGGAGCTCAAAGTAAACAACATCTTTCCCTGAAACTTTTCTTGTTCTTCTTGTTCTTTCCTTTTCCATTCTTGTCTTTGTTTTCTGACATTTTCTTGCCTCGGACTTCACGCATCAGGTCAAAGAACACCTGGAGAGGACAGGCAGGATCATAATGAGGAGGGCCTCGATAGAAGCTTTACTCAAAAGTGAAAACACCGCTTAAAGGACATTAATTTACAGAAGATGACTGTGTGGACGCACCTTATCAACATTGGCTCTGGTTTTGGCAGACGTCTCCACATACTGGACCCCCCACTCCTCAGCCTTCCCCCGGGCCTCTTCCACAGATACCTGCCTGCGCTCCTCCAAGTCGGACTTGTTTCCGACCACCAGGAGTGGGATCTTGTCCTCCTCCGCCTTCACCCGCAGGATCTGCTCCCTGCCCACACAGCAGTGAACGCCATGGGTTATGGAAACCGTCAACAGTGACCTCAGTCCCAGTTCTCCAAGTTACTCTATCCAGCCCTGGTTTGTTTGTACCTGAACTCCACAGTGGCAGTGAAGGACTCGTGCTCTGTGATGGAGAAGACCAGGAGAAACCCCTCCCCGCTGCGGAAATAATTGTCCCTGATGGCAGCATAGTCCTCCTGGCCAGCGGTGTCCAGAATGTCGATCTGGACCTCCTCTCCGTCCAGAACCACTTTTTTCCTGTAGCTGTCGGCCTTGGTGGGCTCGTAGTCCTCCACAAACTGAGGATGACAAAACAGGACCCAGTGTGACATCTGCAGATAGCCCTGATGTGGACCAAGATCTATTTGTACTGTCAGAGAATGAATGAATGAATGAATCAAGGGAAAAACAATCAAATTAAGAAGCTAAATTTGGAAAATGGTTTGTCAGATGGCTCAAATAATAACATTAGAACTTAGAGTGACAGTTAATTTGATGAAAGATAAGGATGTGTTACCTCATCATACATGAACTGCAGGGTGAGGGCTGACTTCCCCACACCTCCGCTGCCCACCATGATCACCTTGTGCAGGGCCAGAGAGCTCTGGTTTTTTCCTTTACTGGTTGCCATGTCTGGAGTTATCCGTCGTGCCTCTTTTACACACTTGCAAACACACCCACACACTCACGCATAAAACCGAGTGCCTTCACACTCTCACAACACCTGCGAAGAAGAAAACGGGAAACATTAGTAAAAAAAAAAATAAATAAAAATGAGCTGCACCGAGCACACAAGAGCAGGAAGAGATGATACTGGGTAATTAACGTTACACTTTGACAGTAACCTGGCATGCAAGAAGCTTGGCTTTGCTCCCACAAACCTGGAGTCCCAGAATTACCCATTAAAACTGCCAAACGGCCCACTTAGAACCCCTGAACTTAACAAAGTTCGTCATCAAATCATCATTGCAGCTGATTAGCTGCAATTACGCCATCATTGCGGACTGTGAGCGGGTACTTTGGAACACATTAAAATAGGTGTGTAGTGTGCTGAGCTTGTTATAATTCAAGGAGACTCTACCGGCCATCTTTCAGCACTATACCAGTCCTTCCCTGAGACGTTTAAAGGTCACAGTCAATTTCTCTGTCCTGACTTCTATACCATCTACTTCTGTCATGACACCCACAAAGGCTATAAATACCTGTGCAATGTTTGTGTGCACAGAATGACTGCACCAACATTGAGACACCCAGAGAGATTTGCATATCAAAACCATCAATGATCATTTCCACATACACAACACAACTGTTACAGGAAGAAAGGTTGCCATGACTGATTAACTAAATTTACTTACATCCTAAATGTCTACCGCACAAAAATGTATTTAGTCTTCCAGAGACAAAGATAACATTTTCATTTTGCTTTCTTTTCAATGGCCACTAGCTAAAAGAGAACGATGGAAAATGATAAGAAAGAGTGCAATTTAGCCCACTGGGAGCAAAGATCCATTTTCTTCTGAGACAGCAGATATTTAAGCCCCCCTCGCTTCCCCTGAAATGACACAATTCTTCTGCCTTCTGTCTGCTAAATGTTAACGTCAACAGTAACCCCCTTGTGAAATCCAACAAAGCATCTGCCCACAAAGTCAACAGATGTCAGATCATATAAACACAAACTATATCATCTCCAGCCGAGGAGCCGCAGTCATGAGAGGAGCTCTGATTTATCTGGCACGTCTGTCGGTAATGCATTTCCGCTGCTGTCAAATCACAAGTGCTGGTGTATTCTTCATCATTTATCTTCTCTCTTACTACAAACTTTATCTCCATCTGCAGAGAGAACGAGATCCTCCCCACACCTTCTGTGATCATGTGATCATGCGATTCAAAGCAGAGGAAAATCTGTTCTTCACCCTAAGGGTAAACATTCTAATTAATGAGGCGAGCGTGCACAAGCTAGAAGAATAATCTGACAAGTTAAAGGGGAGAACAATGCATAATGGCCACTAGATGAGATCTTGGAGTGTGTGTCATGTCCTTCTGAGTGAGGTGTGATGCTAATTTGACACTATAAGCTATATGCTAATTTAACGTGATAAAACACTGCTGCTTTTGAATGATCAGGAGCCCCAAACTAGAAAAATATAAAAATATATATATTTCCACTTAAGAGTACTTCACATTGTTGCAGAAAGGGGAGCACGTTTTCTTTTCTTTTCTTTTTTTTTTTAAACCAAACTAGAATAGAACTCAGAGAGTGCTTTCAATCATTAAGTTAACAAGAAAGACATAAAGAGACAGACAGGTAGACAGACCAGCACGGGCAAAAACATTACCTCCGTGGCAGAGGTAATAAACACTTTTGCTGCTATATTGTGGAGGCCGTAAAAGAGCAGGAAGTGGCATCACGCTGCCTCTCCTCTGAGGGGAAGTTGGGACTGACCCGTGCCCTTCCGCTCTTTGTTATCCAGTAATGAATGGGCTCATGGAGAGCACATCCCGCAGACACACACACACACTTCGAGAGAACCAGTGAAAACCAGCAGCTCTTAAGCAAAGGGGGTCACGTTTTAAATAATTCATCTGTAACCCACTTCGCTGCACTTCTGAACAGATCTCCAAGCTATAAACACATAATATATACCTTATTTACCATATATTGCCAGAAGACAGAGCACACAGCTAATCTGTTTTCAGACAGTATTTTAGTTTGGGGGCAGCACCTGCACTTAACTACAGGCTACATTGATATTGTACCCAGACACAGACCAGAAGAGCTGGTACTGGTCCTTTTTGGCTAACACTGGCTTACGGAGGAGGCGTGGAGACTAAAAGCCCACTCGGGTTGTGACACTCATGAAATATAGATGGCACCGGTGCAGCGTGGGCCACAGGAACTCATTAAAATTCTCTTTGGAGAATAGGCCACTGTTCACTCGCTGCTCATCTTAACACTTTGGCAAGTGTGAGCAAGAACTCGCCAGATCTCACACAAGTAAGGATAAAAAGATCCCACTGAGATGTGCAAATTAGCCGTTTACCTGAATAAGAACATGATTACCCATCTGGCCCCCCCATCATAGGAGAACGCTTCCTCCGATTAGAAGAAAGACAAACAGATTTTAATTACTCAAAAGGTTGATTGTAATGACAGGAAAACAAATTAATTCTGATTTCTGCCCAGCTTCAGGATGTGTGGATCTCTTTGTTTGGATACCAAATTGTGACTAATGCAGCAGTTTAGAGTGTTTATATATCAACTGTCAAACTTGCATTAGGATACGTGAGCAAAAGTATCTGTAAGAACAAAACGACAAAGTCAAGCAGTGGGGGGATTTTTCAGGTTCTGTGTGATCGATATGCAAATCTGTGCTTCGCATCACTGGTAAGCATCATCTAGCTCTACGAAAGTCATCTGACGGGGCCCAGAAAGGATGTAGCTGAGCTGAGGGAGGGGATGATGAAATACTACCTCTCCAAAAGAGATCCTCCCTTTGATAATTCCACTGCCAACAACAGCACGACGATCCGAGTCGCGCGCAGGCGATAAAGTTTTGACTGCTTTCCGATTAAAAACATCAGCCATTAGTCAGAGTGAGGGTAAGTAATGGAGTCGTGAACTAAATCAGTCAAAAACATAGCTCACTGTGGAGAAAACAACATCATCTGTTTGAGAATTGTCAAACAATGGATCATCAGTGACACGCAAACCGAAGACCGAAGGTGTAGCATTTCTGTGGGTTTAGAGCGGAGGTCAGGAAAATATTTAGTCTGCTTAAAGCAAAGAAGCGCTGACAAATGTCGACATAAACCTCTGGCCAAGGGAGTGGACAGAGGAGCTGCTAAATCATCTTGAAGGTAAATTCCTTCCTAACCTCAAAATACCAAATTCCATGATTTCTTCCATGTGTGGGGAGGAGATGCAAATACTGTTCAGTCTTCGTTGGTATGTTAAGCTTTCAAAATTCTGGCTTCAGTAAAATAAGATCCCTCCGAGCCAATATTACACCAAGTGATTTAAGGTGAAGGCAGCGATTAGATCTCAGAATTGCATTTCTTAATAAGATTATTTGTTCCAGTCCAGAAACACCCAATTGCTCAACAGTCACCTCAGAGATTTGCAGTATTTATATTTTCATTTCTCTAAACAGTAATCAGCTATGATCAATAGATGCAGTCAATAGACAAAACTAAGAGTTTGTGCTGAAAACACACAATCTAAAAACCTGTCCCTTAATCCATAATCATCACCTACATACGCTGTAATGCAAAATTCCTTTTAAACAAATCAAAGCACTCAAGAATGCAGCAGATGCTGCCAACATCTGCAAAAAGATTACAACAGATTGTCCCGCAATCTCCATCCTCATCCATTCTCTGCTTGTGTTGAAAGTCACCGCAAAGGTTGTTCAGCAAACAAACCGACCGACCAATGGAAAAAGGGAGCTGCTGTGGGAAAATATTTCCCACGTGTACTAATTTTAAACACATGCATGTATGTGATTAAAAAAATTAAAAATGACCGGCAGACTGACCCCAACCGATGCTTCAGGTGCCGGGGCTGTCTTCAAATCAATTTGTTTTATTATAGACGATGGTGATAATTCATTAATGACATTTCTAAAAGGTTTTTGAGGACCACCACTGGAAGATGTCACAAACCATTTAACTCAGCCTCCTTAGTGAGATAGGGGTAAGATAGGCTCCAATTAAAAAGTTGAAGTGGAAGTTATACACCAGATACAAAACAGAACTGTCTAACAGAATAAAAAAAGGAAAATGGAAGAGGTCTACCCAATTACTTTCAGTTGGACAGCCAGCACTTTTTCAGCAGCAGAAGTCAGGAGTGCTTTCATCAAGAGATGAGGATGAAATGCTGCAATATTGCACATATAAGAAGACACATTCAGTGGAAACAGTTCACACTCTGCCAGAACTGGGATTTGGCATAAATCAAAAACTATAAGAATTTCTTGCAAATATTTTTGGCAATCTAATTCACCCCTTTCTCACTCCGAATCTCAGCGTTAGCCATGCTGACATACAGGGGGCAATTGATGGCAGAGATACTTTGCTTAGCAACATCTCCTGCACAGAACTGTCATTGCCAGGGAGAAAATGACTTAAAATGGAACAGCCTTTCTGCCTTTTTCCCTTCCACTTCACTGCCATCAGCGTTTTTAGACATCAGAAACCCAAGATGTTCCGGACGAACCTCATCAAATATCAGAAAAAAAAAATGCACGCAGCAGTAAATTGAGTTGGATGATGAGGCAGCCAGGTTAGAGAGCGGGAAAATGAGGGAAATCGAATCCAGCAGAACATTCTTCCCAGGGTCACAGAAAGTAATAGGACAGACATGGGAAATGGAGGAGAAAATGATTAAACTGGGCCACAGACACTTTCTTCATCTGTGATGTCATTCGCATGCTATGAATCTGCAGAAACCTTGCCAGATTCTGTCTCAGTCCAGCTGTGGGGAGGTTACCTCCAGGCTGCTCCGGTGTTGTTTGTGTTGGTGTCAATCAAGGCAGAAAAGCCTTGACTACGCATTGAGGATCAAATTGTTTCAGTGTGATTCATCTCTATCAAATTTTCATACTCTGGAGGAAAATAGAGGAGCCTGTGAAACTCGTACCATGATAATTAAAGAAGAGTTTTCCTGAAAATGCTAAGAATGTGCCGTGAACAGCACTGAGCTCGATGTCAACAGGAAAACAGGCTGCACATTGTTGGTTTTTCCATTGCATAAAGTGAAATTGGGTTCTAAAAACTGTTTTTAACCATTGTTTTGTTAAATAGTAAACTATGTGAAGCTTCTCCAAGTATGTGCTGAACTTATTTCTTGTCAATAAATTCGTGGCATTAAATCTTTCAACAAGAAACTGGCTTTAGCAACAGATAGTCCGCCAACAGTGAAACAGGCATCGTCCAAGTACTCAATCACTCTTCTGTAGCTCACACTGAAGAAATAATACAGGAGATATGTTTTGTTTACCATAAAGCTGTTACCTGTTTATAGATGAGAAAGAAGATAACACTTGAAAACGCCCTTCCTCTAGCAAAACGGAGCATCAGTAAACACAGACAATGTATAACAATAAATACAGCACATGCTGGTTTTCCAGCAACTAAATATCCAAAACAAAAGTGTTCTTTTCACTTCAGAAAAGTTCCATTTTAAACTTTTATGCACCAGAGCACTCTTTCCACGATTTCAACCAACATGGGAGGAAACAGATGTGCTGCCTATTCTATGGATTCATTTTTGATGACTGGAATATATACTAGTCCTATAT
>BJFM01000472.1:54687-67691 GCA_016586285.1 Arothron firmamentum | reverse complement strand
TATATGTGTGTGTGTGTGTGTGTGTGTTTTTTAGTGTAATGTACACCAGGGCTACTCATGTAACACGTTAATTTCCCCGGCGTGGGATAAATAAAAGTCTCTTTATCTGTTTATCTTTATCTTTAACTGATCTGGTCTAACGATGCTAACCTGACGAGCAACGTGTTTAATATTTCACATCACTGAGCTTCACAAGATGGTTAAAAATAAAGCTAGTGAAAGGCAGATAGTGCCGGTGAGCCAGAGCACCGTTGTGACCTCACCTGCACCAGCATCACTCACTGCGTTTTAAAAGATTGCTGTGAAATAAGGAAACAGAAAGACGAATAAATCCGTCCAGATGTGATTTGACGTTGGGCCTAAACGCTATAATGTGGCTACAGTTGAGTAGGCTGCTGTCAGTGCCGTCAGGGGGGGATTCCCGGGTCAGAAGGAAGGCCAGAGGTCCTGCTGAACGAGCATATCGGTCAAATCTGGTGACATTTCTTACTGCTAAGGAGAGAATGCAACTCTTGAAACATTTTAGCTTTGGCTATGCTAACGCATGGAAATAAACAGCATAACAGTTCCGTGTCTGTTGATCCCAAAGATTGCATTGATTGGTGATCAAAACATGCTCCCACAACTCACATCCACATTTCCTGTCAGTAGCCTACATTTTGGAATAGACGTTAAGATTGGAATGTTTTTAAAGGCATTAATCGCTTCGCTCCTGCTCATCTAGTCGTCAGACGTTCATAAGAATGGCAACAATCTGTATTCTCTGGTCAGCAGAGAGTGAAGGTGATGCCATTACTGACAACATCTACTGTAACGTATTGTAATTTTAAACTTTAAAATTTAGCAAAAAACTAACTAAAAGACAAAGAAAAACATTTCTGCTCTGCTAAGAAAATTATTGTTGGGTAGGCCAAGCTCGAGAAGGTTAAGATGCTTCACTTCTTTATTAAAATAACATGAAGTTAAAACAAGATGCATGGCCTTTGTGCATCCATAGTTCATTTATGGAGGTCTCAGGGAGCAGGGGAAGGGTGGACATGTGTGCACAGGTTGGAAATGTGTGCGTCCGTGTGACACAGAAAGAGGCAGAGAGGGAAACAGTAAATTCTCACCTATGAGCTCAATCCCCCAGCCCGCACATGGCGCGGCCCAGGTCCCCCCTTGCTCACCCAAAGAGTCCACATGGTGTCAGTGTTGCCGCGCTGCAAGCGCCGTGAATCCGCCCCCACTCCACCACACAGGAAACAAGGTTAGAGCCCAAGAGATGTCACTTCCGAAACACCCACTCCCGCTTGCTTGCTCACACTTGCTCTCTCACGCCCCCAGCCTATTGCCATGACAACCGAGAAAAGAATAGAATAAAAGTGAATGTTATAGAGACGGAGGGATCAGAGACAGGGAAGGATGGATGGATGGAGAAACAGGAGAGGGACATGGAGGGTATAGAGGAGAAGAGAAGGAACAGAAAGAGGATAGATGGGTGGGCGGGTATGACAGCAGCAGTACAGAGGGGGAGAGAGGGGGGGGGACGACATGGTGGGATGTGATCAGTGAAAGGGAAAAGGAGAGAGAGAGACTGTAAATGCTGTAAAGCAGCAGAGATGGAAATTAAGTGATGAGATGGAGAGAGCAAAAGAATGGAAGGAATGAAGGAAAGAAGGAGAACACATTTTGAGGAATAGGGAGCCCACATCTTGTTCCCATAGCAACACAGCTATCCATGAAATACTAAGTTGTACCTCTCACTGTCACTGTTTCTGTCTCTCCATTCCTCCCTCTCTCCCTCTCTTTTTCCGGAGTTAGCAGTAAGCATGTACACAGTCATCCAACCTCTGCAAAAACATCCTCCAAAATGCTGATAAATGCTTGGTAAAAGGCTACTGAAAGGGGAAAAACTGAAAAGTATCGGAATTATTCCAAATCGTAACCATTGAGATTGGATTTTTTCGGGGTTTTTTTGGGGTTTTTTTTGTTGAACATGAAGTCACGCCAACAACCAAAAAACTCAAATTCAAGGCAAAGATGTTTTCATATAAAATGATATCAGTCATGACAACCAGGAACTGATTAAAGGCCGCTAAAAGAGCGTCATCACGCTGATTTTTGTGATCTGTTAGCAGCCACAGTGAAACCATCTCCACACCTCCGCTGCCCTGGCTGAACGCTTTGACCAAAGTTTGAGAAAAAGAGTGCAGGCGGTTGGAATCAAATGAGACTTTGTGTCAAAATGACCTCTGAGTGGTTTTAGAGAACTCCACAGCAGTGAAACAGCTGTTGATGGAGGAGAAAGTTCTATTTGAACTCTCTCTGGCTTGAGTGCAGCCTTTGACATGTTAATCATAGCATTTCGCTCCATTGTCATGTGTCCCGGTTGACATCGAGAACTTTTTACTGGTTTGACTTCTATCTTCCAGACAGAACTTTTGTTTTCACCACAGGTCACCACTCATTCTCCAGTCAGCACACATTAACTGTGGTGTGCTGACTGGAGAAAGTCATCCATGCATGTATCATTTCGCAAGTTCTCAACAGACATAACAATAAAATGTTTGTCATTGTCATATTGAATATGCAACCCATATGCTTGGAATTTGCCTATGTTTTATTGAAACTTTGAAATCCCCCAGAATTAAAATTATTCTTCCATTAACACATGGTGACCAAAGCCTGGAATTTTAAATTTCTTATTTTACTCAGTAGAAATTACTCATTAGAAATACTGTACTTTTTTTATTAAAAAAAATAAAAAAACATTTCCCGGCCTTTAATCTAATTTTAAAAGAGTCCATATATTGTTCTTGAAAACTAGCAGTTACCTACAGCAAATCACAAGAGAAAGATGCAGCATTATTGGCTTCCAAATAAAGATTTTAGCTGCACTTTGCCCAACATGTTAAAAGTTAAACAAGTAAAAACATCCGAGTGGGTCACATGATACATCAAATCACACCACTGGAATTGGACACCAGCCAGTGAGCTTTGGGGGTGAGGCTTTTTCATTCCCTTTGGGTTGCTGATCCAGAGGAAGGGGCCATATTTGCATGTGATCAGGGAATTAGAGCTTTCCAATGAGGTACAAGATGACCCAAAACAGCTGCTGCACGCGTTACAATGCCTAGTTTGAGCCGGTTTAGAAGAAGTCTTCCAATGCAGCAAATGTTTTCAAAAAATAAACAGATAATTGTGTATTTGGAATGTTTTCATCTCACTAGTCTATGAGAAAAGATGTTAAATGTCTACCACAGCTCAAAACTGGAAACTTTGTTAAACAAAATTTGGTTGGGAGCCCTCGTGTCTCGCCTGGGAGCACCAACGGGTCCAGTCTTCTGTTAGTCTGTGGCCAGACTAGGTGGTGCGGGACAAAGTAACGCACGCACCTGCAGATCTACTCATGGAAATGAAAACGTGCTTCATCAGACCGGGCCACCTTCTTCTTGCTCCAACGTCATCTTCCGAGTCTCGCATGTCATTTTTTTTTCGGTGCTGAGTCAAAGTGTGTACGTCACGCTGTCCCTAAGATGCTGAACAATTATAGCCCTTTGTCCTGAATCCAAAGATAGGAATTGTGTCATTACTGTATTAAAGGGCCACAGCTAAAACCTTGGACTCTTAACACACTTCCAGCATCAACAGCATCTGAGAAATAGTTGACAGAGAAACGACAGAACAACCAAACATGGTGAGGGAAATGATTAAAGAATTATTTTCAATGAAATACTTTTTTTTAATCTTCTTATATTAAGGATGCATGTTGTCAGGTCACCTATGGGATAGAACAAGAACAAGCTGAATTATATGTCGTGTTACTAAAGTGTTAGTTTTGGTTATTCTTCATCGCTTTGGTTCAATCAGGAGAAATATTACTAAAATGGACTTAATAAAATAGAATAATTTGGAGTATTTTAAGTAAGGCATGCCTACAATCCTGGACTACATTATTGGAATGGACTACATTATTGTATTTAGTCCTACTGTAGCATGTGCTATTGGCAGTCTGTTTAAGATATTCCTCATTTCAACTTCTCAACCTTCTCTGCTTCTCCACCCCTGCATGACAATGTATCGTGAAACTTCCTGTTTCTTTGTTTGTAGACTTTGTTGTGGGGCCTAAGTTGGTGAAATACATGAATTAGGCCCACAAGACTACACTTAAAGGTCAATTGTGTCTATTTTTGGCTGTATACTTGCATACATTTAAGTTACTCAAGCACTTTAATGGCACTGTTACTTTGATGTTTTGTTTTCAGCGGGGTTACTCATGTTATCACTTCACCTATCACGTAACCTTGGCATTAGCATGACTTCTCAGTCACACTGTTTCACCCTTCGGCTGTTCAGTGAATGAATATTTAGTTATTCCTCAGCCCCCTTTGCTGGCAGCGATAGGTGTAAGAAGCGTAGTTTATTTATGGCTTTGGAGGCGCGGCTGGGTGAGCCAGAGTCTTTTACTGAAAATAAACAGCACTTGTTAAAGTTACCAGCGATCTCAAAGCTTTGGACAATGGACGTGGTCTCTATTAGCATTCTGTTGGGCCTCAGATCCTGGACCATAACTTTTGGATTAAAGGGTAATGCTAGACTGGTTCAGATAGGATTAGATCTCTTTTGGCTTCTGTTAATCAAGTTTCCTCTTCATATTAGAGGGTTTTCATACAGTTCCACAAGGTTCTGTACTTGGACCCGTCTTTTTCACCTGCAAGGCCCTAACAGGCTGAGATCAATGATATGTGGCGAACCTAATATCACTCTTATAGACTGTTCTAATCCAAGTGTACCAGTGTACCTGTCTTTCCCAATCCTTAAAAGTAAGATAGGTGGCCAAGCCTTTAGCCTAAAGGCTTTAGGCTAAAGGCTTTAGGCTAAAGGCTTTAGGCTAAAGGCTTCAGGCTAAAAGCTGACACCCTCTCTGCTCATTGGATTGGAGTTAAAACCTTTCTCATATCAACTCACTAATTCCATACCTGCTGTCCTTATTCTAGCCAAGCTAATGTTCAGAGTTAGACCAAGGTCATCAAACCTTTAGCATCATCTTAGTAATTTCGCTATGGGCAGAGGCTGCCGAGGTATAGATCAACGTTCAATGGGGTGCATGATCTATTGAGCAGTTTTAGTCTCACTGGCATTATGGCATTCATGGAACAGTGGTGATGTCCTTAATTCCACTCAGAAGTTCCCCCACCACTGTGTATCCATCTCTCTGTGTGTATCTGTCTACAGTTGTCGCTGCCTCCATACCTGCACACTGGCCTCCAGCCTTACTGACTCATTCAGTTTTACATTTGTGTCTTCAGGATAACAAACAATGACTTACGTATTTGCAATTATGATTCCCTCCTTCCCCTTAAAGTATATCCCCTTTTCCTTTACCTGACTGCCCATCAGTCATGCCCATTACAAGGGCCACCGTGCTGCTGCATTCGATCAGCGGGCTCTGGAACCCGCAGCAAACGAGGTCCCAGCTTTGCCCAGCCGAAGCGTGAAGCTCGGCAGGACTTCAGTTAGACCGTGCCAGCATGGAGAGCAGGAGTGCTGACGGGGCGTCATCATCAACAACACCCCTCCCATCCCGACTCTTTCGGCAACCCCTCCCACCATCGCACCGCCTCTCACCCTCGCTCCTAGTTGATTCTGAGCAGGTCCGATTCAGAGGTGCCAAAACATGACTAACTACAAATTAAAAAGGGAATATTTGGTTGGTGAAAATATGAAGCACAATCAGCCATTATGTCAGAACTGTAGTACAAACCACCACTGCACCAAAGACACAGCCTTGGAAGCTACTTTGGGGTTCAGTATCTTGCTCCAGGGCACTTCAAAAGGTGGCGTGGCCTGGGAGCGAATCAAAGTAGACCCAGCACACACAGCTCCACAGCCTCGCATGTGAACCAAAAAAGGATGGACCTGCAAAGCTGTCTCAACCCTCAGAAACAGCCTACAAACGTGTCTGCACAAAATTCCAGCCATGGAAGAAGTCAATAAAAAGGCTACAAAGGCAAATGTTGTCCAGCAAACTGGAGTTTATACTCCTCGATAAAAATTAACAACTTCCAACAATGTTTTATTCCTCTTTGGCAGATGCTGTCTGCTGGACACGCTGGCCATTTGGACCTGCGTGTCTTCAGATCAAGATCGACCAGATTCTTAAAGCTTTACAAGGTGTGTTCTACATAGCCAATCATATAACAGTCTGCAGAGCAAATAAGGAGCACTAGGACACACACGACCGTTCAGAAAACACAAATCTGTGGAACAAAGAGTTCATCAGGACGCTGAGTGCCTTTATCCCTACATAGCAAAGCTTGCAAAGAAAGCATACCCCAACGAGAGGTGCTCAGAAATGACGCACCGTTGCACATGATAAATATCATGATCTGAATATCATAAACCCTGAAAGTGATGAATCACAAAAAAGATATAGGTGCAGGTTTAGTGCAAAACCAATCAGTCAATTTCAGCTCAGAAAAACTGAAAAATGTCCACCACTGTGTGTGGGACACGGTGATGTCACATCTAACTGCATTTGTCATTTCTGGTAATAGCTGAACAGGAGCCACTTGTCAACATGTGTGCAAAACCACTTCACACGGCCGTCAAAGTGGCCAGCGAATTCTACTAAAAACAGCGGACAGTTGTGAAGGATAAGAACCAGCCGTGTTTCTGTTCAACAATGGCTGAGAACAGCCAACATATAGGTGTGGAAGGCATGAGCTACCATAAGAGTATGCATGTATGACTGTTGAGATGTGAATGATGTCAGATCCTACAAATTGATGCCATTGTCGCCTTTCCAACAGCTCATCTCTGGCTTGTTGAAACACCTTTAAACTGCAGCATCTACAAACAGGAAAATCTGCCATTTCTTCTCCATATGATTCATTCATATTTTTACTGGAAATTAATTTCTTTGAGCACGTAGCACTGTCCTACATGGCGGAGTTTACTGGAAACTGTGCCTGGAAAATGTCTCAGTGGGTTTTGAAAAAGACAGATGCTTCCCTGCTCCTGAGAAACAAGCAGGAGTAAGCTAGCTGAACCCCAACGGGGTCCAGCTGGGCTGCACACGAATTATCTGCAGGATTCTGCGATTTAATATGCCCAACGTTGAGTGTCTACATGTTTATGCTCGCTGGGTGACTGAGACGTGAGAGCTCTGCAGATATGCAGCTGGCAAAGATGAGTAGAATTAATAAATTCTATTTAATTTGTGGTTAATAGCCACAGATCCTGGAATTCCATGAACATATTTAGCCATTCACACCTCTAATTTCTTTTGTATTACAATAGAGACTCAGGCTAAGTTTTAGTGTTAATAAACATAACGTCTCTTGGGGACATCGTGCCATTCATTTTGTGCACGTCAGCTCTCATTTCCTTTCACTCTGAAAGGTCCAGACTTCTCCACCGCTGTGCGTTTAATCTGTTGTGTCAGCGTGTGATGATATACGATCTGACGCGAACCCATTGTCTAATTAAACTGGTCAGATAGAGAATCCTGTCCCACCATCTGTCCTTAATATGTTTAAGGTCAAGCGCGGTCTGCTGTGTCTTCTATTAAGATCTGTGATCAAAGGATTGAAAAAAGGTGGATTTACTGCCTGAACACTAAAATGTCAAAACATATGTTTTAAAAAAAAATCACCACTATTTGACATGTTACACATTATGTAACTTAATACACGGGGGAAAAAAATACATTCTCCATTAGAACACCCTAAAACATGATATTTTGAGCAGCATTTAGGGGTTGTGTTTATTTGCTGAGCTCTGCCTGTGGTAGATGAAGCCAGGCTGCCAGGCCAACGGTTCAGGACACATTGGCAAAGTCAGGGGTTCCTGCTGGGCAACCTCTCAGCCATAAATAATCCCAGGATGTGTCAGGAGAGAGATGCGATGTCATTTACAACTGTGTTAAAACAGAGAAGCAAAGATGGTGTAGGAGTACACCTCAAATGGTTGACGATCCCTGACTGACTGACTGAAAAACGAGTGAAACGTTAGCATTTTCTGCAGTGATTTGTTTGGTCATGAACGGCTATTCTGTCCTTCTCTTTTCCTCAGTGCAGTAACATGCCTGACTGGTACCTGACACAACAGAAAAATACTTGAATTATGTGTGGGCCTGTTTAAAAGGAGGCTAAATTTACCAGCAGCGGTTGAGTGAACCTGCTTTATGTAGACCCAGGAGAGGAGGTCCAACAGCACCGTACACGCACAGAAAATGTCGGGAATATGTCATAACCGCATAACACAAACAAACAAGCAAAATAATAATCAATAGTGGTGAACTATCTGCATTTTTCTGCATTTCTTTTACTTTGCTGCGCTTTATTTTCACAGCTGTAAAACAGTTCAAAGAGCATGAATGGAAAGAAAAGCGTTTATATGGTTCCAAATACAAACAGTTGTCACTAATAATAATCTAACAATAATCCACTGCTCTTTTTGCTAGGTTAATTGTGCCACGTGAACACTAGTTCAGGAACACTGATCAGTTTGTACTTGAAAAACAAAAACGTTGCTTGCTGAAAGAATAGCAAAATTTAACATTCTTATCTTACCTTATCCCTTTCTGACACACCTGCACACCCCTCCTACAGGAGTGGGATGGTAGCACACTGGGCAAGCACCCAGTCCAGTATGAACGCAAAAGGCAGCCGTCCACGCACATCGCATGCATTCCTAAAGGCGATCTAGAGTCTCCATTCTGCCTGCCTGGTGGACGGTTACTACAGAAAACCCACACAGATGCAGAAAATGAACCCAGGAAGGTTCAAACTCGCTGAGAGGCAAAAGTGTAAAAGCTGACACGAGCAAGCCTGCGTGGTTATACGCGTGGTATCATCACCGTGCAATACGGCTCTGGACACGAGTGTGATTTCACATAAGGAAAACTGAGGGAGCATCTTGACATCTGACCCAGAATGAAACAACACTCGAGTCAGACATGTAAAATTAAAAAAGATGCATGTTCTGAGCAGGGAAATACTCATTCACAGACCGCTTCCATTACAAGGAAGTTTAATCCAAAAGCTCTCTATGTTTACATTTATATTGGTGTACACGTTAATGATAAATCTTTGTTCTTTTTAATATACAGTATGTTTTTAGCGCTAATGGATTATTTAATACAGATCTGCTGATTATGCACCCAGAAAGTAATGAAAGCAGACTTAAAAAAAAGAAAAAAAATTTTTCAGGCTTAAAACACTGAACACCCGGAGTGCACGATTGGGAAAAATGATCCTAAATCATCTGGCAATGTCCTTGTGATATTGACTGACGATCATTTTACTGCTACTTTTACAACCCCAACACATTTTTTATTCATTATTACTTGTAACATTATTATTTCAGCGCATCCAGTAATAATGGATATTGTCTTGAATCCTCTCGCACAGCCTACAACAGAAGTGGGCAAACTGAGGCCCGGGGGCCACATGTGGCCCGATGAACTATTTAATCCGGCCCGCAGAGCCTTTACAATACAAAAACCTCCAATCCTCATTTGGGGGGTTAGTTTCCTGCACCCTTGGGCTGCTTGCGGCCCTTCAGGCAAAATAATTGCCCACCCCTGGCCTACAAGCACATGCAGAATTACATTTCACACTGTACAGAGTATTTTGCTAGAACCTCATAGCTGACTTTGGAGAGCACCGTCCGATCTGACGTTTCTGAAGCATCTCACCGAAGACATGCAAAAACAGTCCTTAACCTGGTGTCCACTCCATATGCCGGCTCCAGCCGTGAGACACTCTGGACAGAGGACGTAGCCCTGCGTGTGGAGTGATCATCACTACTGAAGTGTGCCATTAATACGCCACACCTGAAAAGCTGATATGCAGTTACAGTCCAGGGTGGTTCCAGGTGCTAGAGCGGCCGCTTCAGTGATGTGACGGTTGCTGGTTTGATCCCGAAGCCGCCTCTTCCCTCACACATTCAAACGTTATTGCAAATGAGCGTGTGGACCTTGAGTGCACCTTGACGTGAGTGCGAGTATGGTGACGTGGGGTGGAAAAAACAGGTAGCCTAAGTGAGCAAAGATGACTACAAAAGCATGAAATAAACATAAATATATTCCATTTACCGTTTGATTTCTAGCACAGGATGAAGTGGTGGTCTTTTCTGAAGCTCGGTGAGTGTTATGCACGCAGCACAGCAAAAAGCCCAACAGCTGATGGTTCTTGGCACAGTTTGTGGAGTGGAGGAGTGCAAGACAGCCCCTTATGGTACATGGGAGCAGCAAAGAATGAGGGAGAGGAGTGCTGCAGTGCATCTATGCTTGGCTGTCTAACAGTGTGTGAGTGTTGCTGCTGTATCAAACGAGTGTAAAACCGGGCAGGCCCGGGACGGCTAAATGACTAGCTCGTTGTAGAGAACACAGCGAGGAAGACGCGCGTGTATGCAAGAGGGTGACCACACTGGAGCGGAATAAGAGCAGGAAGGTGGTGCGCGAGAGGCAGGTTTGGGCACTTTAAAGGGAATGAACGAGGGAGCAAAATAATCAGCCAAGGTAGGAGGGTCTGTCTCCGCTACAGCTGCTGCCACCTACTAGCTGCCTGTTCGTGTGTGTGTGTGTGTGTGTGTGTGTGCCATGTGGTACTTGGCTGGGCTTGCAAATGGTTCGCCTGGTGCTCTAGTTTACACACTGGTACATAAATGCATCTGCATTACAGGACTGTGCAAAGATAGATAGATAGATAGATAGATAGATAGATAGATAGATAGATAGAAAGATAGATAGATAGATAGATAGATAGATAGATCTATAGATAGATAGATAGATAGATAGATAGATAGATAGATAGATAGATCTATAGATAGATAGATAGATAGATAGATAGATAGATAGATAGATAGATTTAAAATGAAGTGGTTTCTTGGCAGGGTTTGTAGGTGATACACTGTGCTCACATTTTCAATGACTCCTGGAGTAGGCGCGCGCGCACGCACACGCGCACACACACGCACAAACACACACACACACACACATTATGTAACCAACTGCTATAGCTCCTCTTGCTCAAAAGGACATTTTGGCCATTATCTGCTTCATGCCAAGGGGAAGAGCAGAGTGAAAGGAGCTGAGCAGGCGGATGCAGATCCAGGACGCAGATCCAGGACCGTTTGAAAGCGCGAGTATTGTCCTACTCAGGGCGAAAGGTCTGTGTGAGCGTGCACACATCTGAAAGCCGACTCGCTCCCTCCCTGACAGCCATGTACCACACTCCTCTACTCCCTGTTGAACCCACACCCTCGCTGCATTGCTTCTTTCTCTCTCTCTCTCTCTATGCCACACTCACTCCATTCCCTGCAAGCCCCCCATGGTTACCCCAAAAATACAAAAGTCATAGATCCTCTGAACCTAATATTTTTTTTTTTTTAATTTAAATTAGCCCCCCTCCCCCACACACTGAACGTAAAGGCTTTTATCATCATCTAGATTTGAGGTCGTTGGCTGCATCGTGCACGCACTGCCTCGGTCACACACCTCCACGCAGTGGACACTCCGAGCCGGATGCCTTTACATTAGCCTGAAGCACACTTCAGCCACTCACGCCCGCTCGTCTCCATGGCGTATCGGGTCAAAGTTTTGGCACACAGCATGCAGGAAAGCGATGGACGTATTCTGACCTGCTCCATTCTGGTCTCCATGGGGACATTTGATTGGAAAACTGTTGCTGGTGCATGACAACATAGCAAAAACGCTAACCCTGAGAACAAGAGAGGGCAGCAAACTTCAGGGTGAACAGCGAGGATAGGACATCAACATCCCAGATTATCCTTATCAAATCTTTAGATTTGGATTATATATGAATATTGAAGGGATTGGTTGTTGTTTTATTTCAGTAAATCTACTGGGTCTGGCCACCACACGGGTACGCATGCAGACCACACGACAGCACGGATTTGTCGCATGCACAGGTCTGTGCAGGCAGCGTGCGCCCGGATCCGCGTGCGTTGGCACGTTCACGGCTGCGGCTTAACGCGCTATACTGTTCCTCTGTGCACGTGACGGAGATGGACATTTTGGATCTATATAATGGACGTGATGGTGGTATTAAGAGAGGGACAGAGAGCGGGGGAGAGAGAAAGAGACAGAATGGGGAGGTGGGGATGCAACACAGGGTAAAATGTCTAAAATGTCTGCTATTTTCCTTACCTTGAAAGGGAACATAGGACATGTTCCACTGGAGGAAGGTAAGCTCAGTGTCTCGGTGATCTCTCAGTGCTCAGAGGTAACGAGAAACCAAAGATCAGAATGAACCTGGAAATTAAAAAGCCGTAACGAAAGGCAAAACACGCAACATAATGCTAGGTGGAGCCGATGGAGAGGCCATTATTCCTCTGTGACAGAAACTGGGATCCTGATCCACCAGCTCCTGATCACCGATGCGTTAAACACAAGATGCGGGGATATGAGTGCGCGTCGAGATGCATGTGTGTTAATTTGCACGCTGATGATAAGATGACAGTGTGATAGAGGATGAGTGTGTGTCTGTGCGTTAGAGAGAGAGAGAGCGAGAGAGAGAGCGAGAGAGAGAGAGAGAGAGAGAGAGAAGGGGGTGGAAGGGTGAGCAGGCACATGTGCCTGTGGGTGTTCACGCTTGCTTCAGAATCTATCTTTACCATACCTTGATTTTTTTTTTTTTTTTTTTAACAAATAACTCAATGTGTAGGAATAATGAATGTAAAATTTCTGCACAACTTTCGGTTATTGTAGGATCCATGTTGGCGGTTGCACACTGCTCCTTGTGGATGAGTTAAATGCGGAGAATTAATTACAAAATATATAACAACGCAATATAAGTCGACAAATAAACGTATCATACAGTGTCTAACCAGTGGTAAAATTAATGAATTTGCAGCAGTTAAATGTGAATAAGTTACATTTTTCGATGCAACGCAAGGCATTTGCCTTTGAAATAAAGTTGAGTTTTGTCGCCACCCGGTGGTCGAAATTAGTAGCTCCAGATGCAACAGAGACCAACAGCACAAATTCATCG
>BJFM01000472.1:41217-51224 GCA_016586285.1 Arothron firmamentum | reverse complement strand
TTTTTCTAACCAATCAAGCAGACAACCCTCTTAATTTGTTTTTTGGAGAAATGATTGTGAAGGCTCTGAGGGCCGGATCAAATAGTTTATTGGGCCACATTTGGCCCCCAGGCCTTAGTTTGCCCACGGCCTAGAACAACTCAGGAGAGCCTTAGGTGAGCTCAACAACATATAGTTATATAGTTTCGGCTCCTTCCCCACCATAATAAGATAGCAACATATGAGTATTTTCCAAAAGAATTAACTATTGCTTCAAGAATACTAAACTTTGTTTCAAAAATGTCACAGAAATGCATTCTGCATGAAAACTTGCGTGAAATGCGTCAAAACAACACAAAATAAATGTATATTGAGTAAGACTAAATGCCTAGTTAGTCATTTCCTGGAGAGGGTATCAAAATGCTCAATTATTTGGAGGTTTAAATATTTTCACTGTAAAATCTGGTAAAATATTTAGTCCAAAGTTAACACTATTAAAAAATCTACACTAGCAACAAGTACTGAGCCATATTTAGAAGAGAGGTGATTAAATGAGAGCAACCTGGATCTGCACAAAGACGCTTCTGTGACTAACATATGAGGTGTTGTTGCGACAACCGAGCTGCCGTCCAAGCGTCTCTTGACATTAATACAAGCTTACGTTCTCCCACTCAACCAGGTACTGCACTTTCCCCTCCGGTGTGACACGTCTCGCCAGGATCCTTACTGCTTCCCCTCCCGCCCAGCTTTTGGTACCCACCCCATCCCCTCCTTCCACTTCTGTCCCTGATCCTCCAACGGCTTCGCCTCCTCCGCCGCCTGTACTGGCTTGGTACGGGCTGAGATCACATAGGATGAAGGGCTCCATTTGCTGCTGCCAAGACAGATGTTGGTGGTCATGTTGGTGGCTGTGGCAATGCTGGTGGACGTGGTGGTGCTGGTTTGGATTGGAATTCAGTGGGAATTCCAAGAACGGTGGTGGTAATCTGTAGGTTTCCTCCATGCTGGGGAGACAAAGAGCAAGAAGATTCATAAATCCAATTTCAATTAAAATATAAAATAAAAGTAATACCAATATTGTGATCAAACTGCAGAGAACGTGTAGAAAAGGTTTACATTGAAGCAGCTGATGCCTATAAACAACCATTTGATTAGATTTCTATTAATAGCATTAAGCGTTTTTTTTTTTAACATGTTATACATGCATCAGCCTGCATGTGTTTTTACACACCATGAGGCAAATAAAGATGTTCTCACAATGTCAAAATACAATTATCTTGAATGTAATTCACCAAAGAACTTTCTAGGATGCGCACCATTCTGCATGTAAGCATCTCCAACAAATGACTCCAACAATTTGAAATCTAATGGACATGTGACACAGAATTATTCCCGCATGCAATTGGATGACTTCAGGGACATGATATGAAAACATAAAAACAGGTCCAGAGGTGATGATTAGCTGCAATTTAGCGAGCATTATTAACAAGATTTTCTTAGAATGACCAGTGGGTTGTGGGCTACCATCTGCATACACCAATAACATCTCCTGCAGCAGGAAGGAATGAGAGTTTTTAGGTGAGGAGATGGTGTCAGCGAGGACATTCTAACCCTGGTTTATTGGCCGCTCCACCCTCGCCTTCAACATTTCATCCTGCTATAACTTCCTGACCAACGAGCACAAAAACCTGGATAACAAACCAGTACGTTCCAACCACACCCCACAGTCTGATCCAATCTGTGACCAGGAAGACCTGGACACCCCCTCCACCTCTCCTCACTGTTGCCATCAGGCAGAAGGTGCAAAGTTCCACCCAACCATCTATTGAAAATATTTACTCCGTCTGCAGTAACCACACCCTGAAATACTGTCTTACATGCATACATGTCTTGATATGTCTTGATTGTCTTGTTTAAGAATGTTGAGCCCTGTGAATGAGCCATGTCCATCCATCCATCCACCCATCCATCCATCCATCCTCTGAAAACACACTGAATGGGTTCGCGTGGTAACTGCGGCTTTCGCTCCGTTTCTGCCATCCGGCAAAGCACCACCAGCTGCACCAGCACTGTGCAGCTCCGACAGGACGCTGAAAACGAACTCACGCACGGCCACGCAATATTACCACGTTGTTGTCACGCAAATGAAAAACACATTAAACACTGTAAGCATTAATTAATAATGGGTAATTTTGGAGACTACCTGTTTACTCCTCTTGCTTCTGAAATCGCTTTCCATGCCATGTCTTTGTTTCTTTATGTTATCCTTCTCAAAAGGATGTGACACGTCCTAAATAATGGTATGGCTTTGTCTTTTTTTGACGAGTCTTTCTCCGCCCTTGTACATGATGATTGCGAGATGACCCTCACAAGACTTAGGACCTGTTGAAAACAATCGCTCTAAATATGGGACTTTTTATTTTGACAATTTCCCGGATGTTTTATCTTCTCTTCACACCCAACTTCCATTGTGCTCGACTGTTGCAGCGTGCTCCGGCATCCGACCAAAACAGAAGTGATGCGCATTGGTCGGAGGGTGATCGGAGCCCGCAGCCCTGCCGAACCGGAGCCGGAGCCGCACCGCACCCGGCGTATTTTAGCCTTAATGAGGACTGGTTTCAGGACTTTGCTGACTGCAAAATCAGAAGTTGTGTAACAGTGCAGCACTGGTGTAAACCAGTGGGACCAACGATCTGCCATCCAGAGAATTCGAAAAGCCTCCAACATGGAAACATGGCCGAAGGAGTAAAATATACGTGAAAATGGGTGGCAGAGAATTTGCAGCAGGCGCTTTGCACAGTCTGAAATATCCGACTGCAAATGAAAGCAGTTTGTCTGCCAAAGAGCTGGAGAGCGGAACAGTAATGAGCCTGCAGACGAGAGGGAAGCACGGTGGAGGCCCCTTTGCAGGTTTAAGGCCACTGCACTTGATATACAATACCGCCAGGGAGGCTAATGACTGGCCACAGATGTATTCTGCAGCAGGACGATGAGCCCAGATGGACAGCCGGTGTCATTAAGAACTGTCTTCCGCATAAATTAGGACAAGAAGTCCTGGAAGTGACGTCCCCACAGATCCCAGATCTCAACATTATCGAGCCTGTCTGCGATTACACCGAGACAGAAGGATTCCAGGTGGTCTAGTTTCACAAAAGATCTGGGGTCAGTTCAATAAATTTGTTTGAAACAACCTTATTGGGGAGTTTTTGAAAAACTTGTGTGCAAGTGAGGCTGTTTTAAGGTCAAAGGGTCAGAGGAAATTGATTTGAGTTCAGTTCTTCTCCTGGTCATTCACTGGGTTCTTACTGTTAACACTTCCAACTATGAAGCATTCTTAGTTTCTATAAATGTACCTGCTGTAGTCATAAAGAGCCTTGGAACATGCTGTATTTCCATTGTACGTGTTGTGGCACACTGAGTACATCCTCTTCTGTGGAAAACTGTGGACAGAGCACAGACATCGCACGTGATTTTTGGGCGTTTTAAGACTTGGTTTTAAGGTTGGGGTTAGAGGTGGGTTTAGGTTAGAGTAAGGGTTAGGGTCAGGGGGTTAGTTGGGTTGGTTAGGGTTAAGGTAAGCAGCTGGGTAATACATTATGCCTGTGAAAGTCCTCACAAAGATAGAAGTACAAAGGTGTGTGTGTGTGTGTGTGTGTGTGTGTGTGTGTGTGTGTGTGTGTGTGTGTGTGTGTGCTTGTGTGTACATACTAGTCTATCAATAATCTGGTAGTACATCAATTCCTACTTCAAACTAAGCTCCTCTTCTGTCTTCCTGGATTTGAAAAAGCAAGCCTCTCTCACGTAGCCATGGCAACATTGCATCAGCTCAGTGGGGTTTGCAGCATCTTGGGGTGGACATGCCTCAACACAGGAGAACATACAGAGAAAAACTTATGGATTACACTATGCTAGCTCTGTGTTCAATTGCTGTTAGGTTTTGTTGGGGTTTTTTTTTAAAACCAAAAAGGCTTTTCTATCCTATCCCATAACTGGATTTGAGACATTATCTGTCCCTTTGGAGGCACGGCTATTGGTGCGGGAGACTATTTAATTCAATTCCAAAAACTTTATTTGTCTCCAGTTGGCAATTAAAGGCACATACAGCAGTGCAACACTGACAAAAGAAATGAAAGAAACTGTAGCCGCAATCAAGAAACAGGCTGCAAGACTTAGGCGAGCTTAAAAGTAAAAAACTAAATTCTATAGTCACAAATAAGCGCAAATTAGTGTATGAGTGGTGTAATGTGCAAAATGACAATGTCAAAGGGTTCTCCTTGGCGTCCTTTAGGCAGCGACCTGATGGGAACCAATCAAACGCAGGGAAAACAACGTGTGCGGGTCTCGAGTGATCCAGTTAGCTAACCTGCGTGTTAGATGTTCATGCATGAGTGACAGAGTTCTGAGAGGTGTTTCAAGGACTTTCCAGCAGATTGGGTCTGTTCTGGAGGTTGAGTGGAACCAGCTGGTTGTGGAAAAGATGCTCTTGTAGAAGGAGCAGGAGAATGTCCAGAGGATGCTCTTATTTACTCCAAATTAATTGAGCTTTCTTCTTTTGCAACTCCTCAACAAGATCAACAAGTTCTCCACGGACTACGGCGGTGAGTGCTGCTGCAAGCTCCGGCTGGCTGGAAAAAGTCACCACAGCCTCTTTGGTTTAGTTAACATTCAGCTCCAGATGGGGGTTGTTACCCCAGTGCACACACTCCTGGATGGATCTTTGCTGCTGTAAAGGGCGCGACAGCAGAGAGAGGAGGACTGTGTGGATCTGCAGTCAGAGCAGCGGTGAGAGGACACAGCCTTGAGGGGCGCCAGTGGAGGCGTGTCTTACACTGGGGACAGTGTTGGTCACTAACACTGTCTGTGGGGCAGCAGAGAGGTTTTTAGCCCTACTTTCTATTAAAGGGGTCGTAAAACACACTATTCATGAAGTGAGTATACAGAGAAGACAAACAACGACAACAACAAAAAAACACCAACAGGTGCTGGACAGCCGCAGGAGTGGCCACCAGCAACCCTGAGAGAAGAATAACTGAGCAGCCTTTCTCGACATCTGTGTTTTTTCGTGGCTGATCTGCCAGTGCTGCACTGCTGAGCTGCCTCTGCCACCTGACCGGGCCATGCACAGCAGCGTTGATTTCCCTTCTTGCGTTCACCGCTGCGAACCCGCTCCTCTAAGATGGATAAAATTAGCATCCATCGGGGGGGAACAAAAGATGCTTGCGCATGCCAGAGTAAAGTGATGAGCCAGGATTTTTGCATGTGCACAGTATTTTGTAGGCGTAAACAGCATCAGAAGCCTTCATGAAAAGACCAAAAATAGTAATTGCCGTATGGGATTTTGTGGGAGTCAGTGTGATGAGGAATTGCTTTTGGTGATCATGGTGAATGTGGTGTTAAACTGCAGATTAGCAATCCTTCCATTACAATTATATGTTAAAAAAAAACTAAAAACTAAAAAAATGGCCACCTGCATCTCACATTTCTCCTGGTTACCTTTATTCTTACCTTAGATTCAGGGTGAAAGTCAGAAAAATATCAAAACACTGACTGTCATCGACATCGAACTAATTGATCACCAATGTGCAATAAAGATTTCATCACAGTGCTTCAAACACAGAAGAAAAAAATCAAATAAAACCAATTAAATAAAAGAAACCTGTGCCAGTAAACAAAGGCACTGACCTGTGTCTCCATGATGTGTCGCTTTGATTTACGCGACTCTCGCCCTCCCACTCTACCCTGACTGGGAAGTGACAAGGGGCTGAAGTGAACACACACACACACACACACACACACACACGCACGCACACACACACACGCACACACACACACACACACACACACATATTAATACAATCTGTTATCCCCCAACCACTTTTGTCCAAATGAAAAGTAATGAATGAATGAAAGTCTTTATTTTTAAGTATAACAGTGACATCTACTGGACAACTTGAATATTAAAATAATTTTAATTCAATAAAAATAACCAGTCAAGAGTATGACTCAAACACTACAGACAACGCTATAATTTAAGTGTGGAATGATGTTTTTGTAATCTGAAAACACTTTTATTCATTACATCAATAGTCCCAGTTGTAAATAATTGTGGTAAGAAATGATAAAAAAAAAAAAAATCTAAATGCTGGTAAGCCAAAATCATCTATTCATTAAATCACATTCTTTGAAATTTACATTTCACATGCTTTGAAATTTAACACACCCACACACACACACACACACACACACACACACACACACACACACACACACACACACACACACACACACACACCCAAGCGACTGTAAGCTTTTGTAAGGTTTATGGTGTTTATTAGTTGTTCATAGGTTATGGCTTCATATTCCTCGAAGCCCTCACCACCACCACAGTTGAAACACAGCGTGACCGTCCCCACTCACCATCTCTTGTGAGTTATATTGGTCGGTGGGTCTGTGATGAGTGGCGTGGAGTCAGATGTCAGCGGCGGCGGAGCTCGGACCAACAGGCCAAAAAGACACTTCTTCTTCTTGATTTCCTTCCCAGACACGAACCTGAGATGACAGATCAGTTGTTTGGTTACTGTTTTTAGATATCATCATCTTCAGTGTGTGTGCTTTGGTCCAATTATCCTCTTTGCGTGTTTGTGATAAATGTAATGTTGCTAATTCATTGCTCATCCACTTCTTCTCTTCCTCCTGATGAGAAATTATGCAGTTAGACCAGAGACGACCTGAGGAAATGTACATTTTTTACTGTGAGTGTTCTTGCTTGAAAATTTGATTGCTCCTTTACATCAAGCGGGGCCATTAGAAGTAGCTCATATATGCGGCAGGGACCCCTCCATGAGGAGACCGAGGCCCGAGACGCAGCAGAGAGATTACAGCTCACCTCTGCTTAAAAAAACAACAACTCAATTTTCTCCCAGAAGTGCTTGGGAGCTGAAGCGTCTGATGAAGAACCAGATAAGTGGATGAATGGACGTAAAGTGATCTGATCGGTAAATGGGTGAAACCGTCAACATTTAAAACTGGATAGAAAAACATAGACGTCTGGGTTGATTTGACCTTGACCTCTTACACTAATTACCTAATCAAACATTCAGCATATTCAATATAAGGCGATTACTTTTTGATATTTATTCCTCAAAATTCTCATTTTTTCAATAGAAAGCTGAACACAAAGTTAAGTACGCATTATTGGAAAGAATACATTTGTCTGTTTTGTTTTCCCATGAAATGTTGTTTCCTTTTCATATTTTAGTTTGACGGCCTGTTTTATTATGTCTCTTACATCCCCCCGTTTCCTTCATTTTTCAGCCTTTCTCACCTTGAGAACATCCATTCATGGGGTGGCACTCCTCACCCAGTCATGAGAGTTTGTGCCTCATTCATCATATTTAATAACCCACCTGTCTTTGTGGGAGTTCAGGGCGTTGAGGAGATTGTGGCTGCGGTCCTGGTTCGGAGTGTCGGAGAGCTGAAGGACAAACGGAAGCAATACTCAACGCTGTGTTTTCCAACTGAACGGCAAAAAGACAACATCAATAAAAGAGAGCTGGCTAAAGATCACATAGCAGCTTTAGATTAGCTACATAAATCCATCATTAGAAAAATGCTGGGGCTTCATAATGCTGTTCACAGATCATTTATAACCATTATTTCAAGAGGAACGTATCGCTCATCGGTCTGAAATGATCCTGAACAAGCCATGTTAAACAATAACAAGAAAAGACCTTTTCTTTTTCTTTTTAGAATTTAATTCATGTCTGAATTAAAGCAACATTCCTAATTATCGGTGAAGGACACTAACATTCCTAACTTGGGTGTTTCAGATCTCCTGATGGCTGTGAATGAGACGAGCGGTGATCATTTGTGGTGCTGGTCGACAAAAAGAGGGTTTCATGGGGAGTGAAGAGAATATAGGAGGACAGACCTTGCTGTGATATTTATGTTCGAGAGAACCGATGGAGGAAAAGCAGAGATGGATGACAAGCAGGCCACCTTGAAATGTGACAAATGGCTCCAAAAGAGCACCTTTTACAGAATTTCCAGTGACAAAAAAATATAAGAATGCTGACTTTGTTCTACAGGAACAGTAAGAGTAATTGTCATGTAATTACTCTTTGCCGTAGTATTCAAGTATAATACTACAGTAACAAATGAGTCCCAACCTACTAATCATTGCTGATACAAACGATTCAAAATATTAAAATAGATTAAATAATAAAGACTTACTACTGACTTGTTCAGGGTCATTTTTCCTGATTTACTAAAGAAATAAATGTTTGCATGTATGTTAACAAAACACTCATTAATCATCTACTATTTGAATGTTTTGTAAATGGTTGTATTAAAAGTTAAAAGTGACTTGTGAACAAACAGTGATATAAGTTATTGGCTAAAAGCCATCTAAATAGTTGAGGTTTCTACCTGAATGTTCGACCAACTAGTTGAGTAAAGGAGATGTAAATGTAAAATATGATGGATAGTTAAGCATTGGAGACATTGAAATCACTTCATTATTGTTCTTGAAGCAGGAAATATCATTACCACGCCCAAGAGCAACGACTCCCAGTTCTCATTGGTGAAGGACAGGATTTCATGGTCAAAATCAAAGTACTTTCTTTTGCAGCATAGTGAGAGATGGTAGAGAACTAAATGCGCCAAATCCACCCTGCATTAAAAAATATATACATATTAAGAATAAAGGATATAGTCAACATATATGGAGCATTAAAGAAATGCACAAGCATTAAAAACACTTGCATGCAACATTTTTTGTTTCAGAATATTCTCTGATATTTCCAAGTGTGGTTTCATGTGGGCTGCAGTGTAATTTGGAAGTGTTGTGATGTTGAGGAAGTTCTGGGTAACTGACTTCACCTCAGTAATTATTAACTAACCACCACAGAAAAGTGAGGCTAAAGCAGCTCTGTTGCAGCACCAAATCACTTACTTTAGGCAGGAATTCAATATATTTTTCTGAAATGTATCGGTTTTTTTTAATGTGCAAGTGAGACTAAACTTTGAAGGGTAAACTTTTCAACAAATTTTAAAATATTTTATTTATATTCATTATGTTTTATTTATATATTCAATTTGTTCAGAGTGACATAGTTTGAGGAAGTGAGTGTTGATATGTGGTCAATCTTCCTGATAACATAAATTCAAACATCACCAGTTCATCGGAAGTCTCTGGATGGTCTCTGGTCCCTTTGCACATACTGAGCACTGGAACTCATAAAACCTACAGGTAAAAAAAAGAAAAAAAGCGATTACTTTACCATATCACAACATACATTGTTGAAAAATAAAGGGAAATCTTAAGTCCCACATCCCAGAGTTGACTGACTCCAGGTGAGTCTTAACTGATGACATAATATTATTTTTTGAGAACAAAATAATGTAAGAATTTTGGATTCGTAGGAACCCAAATAAGCCACTGAGGACTGGACTTAGAGTTACTCAAAATCAAAGGGGAAAATCCAAATCAGATGGGGGGTCTATGCAGCCCTACAGGGACGTGCCTCCCACGGCTCCCACTGACCCGGCACCATCCCGACCATGCTGAAGCATCCTGCAGGCAGAAGAGGGTTCTCTGCAGTCTTCCCACACCCTGTCTGCCACATATCTGAGTGTGAACCCGCTCTCGTGTGTGAAGAGGACAGGCGGCCAACAGCAAATCTAACAATTCTGGCGAATGCAGATGGGTCCGCTGGTGCTTCCACCGGTTCTTCCACTTGCCCGGGTGCCGTGGTCTATCTCCTGGAGTCTGCTCCATGCTCTTGATGCTGCACTGGAACCAGCCAGAAGCATGCTGAGAGGGAAATGGCCTGTGACTGTCCCCACGGGGATCATCTTGCTTCATCCTTTCCTCTTGTTGTCTTTCTCATTTGCAAACAGTGAATAAAAATGACTTCTTCAACCTCCCAGCTGGATGGGCTACTATTACAGCGCAATCATTTCCCCGCTTTTTCCTTTTTTACCTTTTAGCAGTGTACTTTTCACTTACTCTCTAATTGCCCTTTTTA
>BJFM01000472.1:9452-33469 GCA_016586285.1 Arothron firmamentum | reverse complement strand
GGGGGGGGGGGGGGGGGGGGGGGGCAGAAATGTTACATACCTGATAACCTCTGGTGATGACAGTGTTAATGTGACACCTGATGCTTTTTACCTCCTACTGTCATGCCTCCAACAGGGCAACACAGTTCTGGGGTTATTTAAACAGGCTCGCAAGTTGAAAACAAGCTGCAAACTTCCCATCATTTATTAAAGTGTAACTACCTGCTGTTTTTTTTTTTTTTTTTTTTGAGTTTCCATGCATCCACCCCTTCCCCTTTCTCCATCATCAGTGTTTAGAGGTGTATCTCCATGGCAATCTAAATACCAAAGAATGGAAACAGGAGAACAAGGAAGTGTTTGCATTGCAAATCCTATCAGGACACAGTAATGGTGCTGGACAAGCTATCCACAGGATACGTTCAGTTTACTTTGGACTGTAACTTAAATTTCTGCCTGAAAACTTAAATAAAACAATATCTGTGAGTGTTCACAGTTTACAACAGAGTCATAATATATTGCTGTTATTAAAGAGGCAGTCATTTAGTCATATATTGTATTTTTGTGATCAGAAATGTTCAGGCTAATTGTTTTATACAAAACATAAACACAAATTATAGATAGATAGATAGATAGATAGATAGATAGATAGATAGATAGATAGATAGATAGATAGATAGATAGATATACACACCTCATACTCTGGCTGAATGATCACAAAAATGAAGGTTCTCCGGGTTGAAATTTATAGCTGTATTTTTGGGAACTTGGATGAGCCCGGCTGCCTTAATGGGTCTTTTGAATTAGTTTAATTTTTCATTAGTTGTGAGTCACAGTGGTGTTATTTAAGGCAAATAAAGGCTTGAAATATTTCATTTTCTGTGTAATGAATCGATATAATGTATAAATTTTCCTTTCTGAAGTCAATTAGGGAAGTGAAGTTACTTTTTCCTAATATTTGAAGACTGTCACCTGTAGTTTGATTCTTTCTGTGCAGCAGGTCTGAGTAACAAGCTTGAGAACTCTGTTAAACTGTGGAATTCTTGTGAAATAATTGTAGTTTGAAATCCTTTGAATCAGAAAAGTATGCTAATAATCACTTGTAAATTTGATTTACAAAAATGGTAACTTATTGCATGTGTCTCTTATTATAAACATTCATTTCGCAAATTTTGTCAAGATGATCGTTTTTAGGAAATTGTGACCCGCTTGTGTTTTGTGAATTTCCCTGTCCGGCAGTTAGCACTATGCTGTCTCGTGGTGTGCGTACAAGTGGTTGCGACCTGCCGGGGGCGGAGTCTACTGCAGCGCCTCTCATTGGCTACAGGCCCTTATCACATGACAACAACAGCCTGGCCGACCAACTGGGGAGGGACAGCAGCGATAATAAACTGAAAACTGCACAGGTAAGTCAGAGTCATCATGTTGCCACATGAGTTGTGTGATGACTGAATATTTATCACAGAATTCTTTGTGGTTGTTGTTTTTTCCTGTTTGTTTGTGCTGATCTGGGTTTGGTATTGCTTTCTCTGTGTTGTCTTCAGTTCTTTCTGCTTTTTATCCCTCCTCTCTTTGGTTGTCTCCTCCTTTCACTATTGTCCTCTGTTTCCACCTGTCCTCCCTCACCTGTGTGTGGTCCTGTACATCTGTCAACCCTGTTAATGGTTGCGTCTTGTGTTTCCGTTGTGTCGGTGCTTTAGTTTGGCTGTATGTACTTTGATAATCCCAGAATTTAGGTGTTCTTCATCGTTTTTAGATAAAATTCTAATAACTTATAGAAGTTTTGGGTCCTAACCCTGCCTCCAGGGCTGATCGGTCCAATCCTGACTGTAAAATCTAAGTAGAAATGGGCCCATCAGACAAACTGTCACAGTTCTGGCCATTTTTACATCTGATAGATGTTAGCAAGGGGTCTCTAAAGTCCATGCACACACTGCATGTTGAGAACCCTTCCTCTGTTTTCAAGGCAGTGGGGAGCCATTAAAGAACATCCATGAGAGAATAAAGTAACTGCTTCCCAGTTAGTCTCTAACCTTCAAACAGCTTCCAGACTACTCTAGTGTCAGCTGACAGCTTCCAGCTCAAGCCAGCCAGTTTCCCCTGTACCTGTTTTAGCTTTAGCTAGCACACCCGAGCCTGCTTTAGCTAGGGCTCGCAACTTTGGATTGTCTTCTGTCTGCACTTGTTGCAGAATTGATAAGCCATGAATCCATCCAATCCATCCATTCATCCATCCATCCATCCATCCGACTTCTTGTACTGGGAGTCTGCAAGGCCTCCAAAATAAAAAGAAGACAGTGGGCTTTTGTGTCAGCTCTCCCATGATCACTTGTGACCTCCAGTGTTGCTGATTTTAGTTCCTTAATGATCTCCAGTGCTTCCAGATCATCTCATCAGTGTTCCCAGTGTCCTTAGTGCAAGCTGGAATTCTCCCCAGACTCCGAGCACCTATTGTTCTTTGATCTTAGTGCCACGAGACGCCTCCAGTCAGTGTTCCAGTGCTGGCACTGCCCATTCAGAATTCCACTGCTCCCGCTGCTGGCACTGTGTAGCTGGGCTTCTGAATGACTTCCCTCCTCGGGGAGGTACTATCCCGTCAGCGTTCCTGCATCTGCAGCGCTGCCCCTGGACTCTGTTGTGCCTTTAGCGTACTCTGCTGCTGTCACTGTAGTAGATGGACCCTGCTGATGGACCATCCACCCGAGGGCCTTGGACGTCTGTTTAGTCCACAGGCCATCTGCTAGATGATCTTGGGTTTACGCACATCAGGCGGTGTCAGTTTTCCTGTTCTTTCTTGTGCTAAGAGTACAATGGATGGACTTTCTTTTGTTCTTTTAGACTCTCTGGCCAAAATTCTTGGAATTTTTTTTATGCCCTGTCCCTAGGCCTTTAGCCTAGAGGTGTGGGAATATAGATACCACCTCAAGGTTCTTTGGGATTCACCATAAGTTGAATGACTTTCATCTTAGACCTGGTTCTGAAAGAGCAGACTTGCTCACGAGAGACGGCAGCTGCAGTAAATAATGCATGTGGTAGTTTGGTTGGCTGATATATCCGTTTTCTCCATAATCAATGACTCGCATCGCATGTTGGGTGCTTAATAATAATTTGATACTTGCTGATGTTTTCTAGTGTGTTGATGGATGGTACAAACAGTATGCCGCTATCTGATACAGGTAAACTAGCGCATAAATCAAGACATCAGCAGGTTCATTCTGGGTATTTTGGCTTTCTTTGTGTATTGTGTTGTATTTCCAGTCAATGCCAGCAAATTGTGAGAGGTGCATGTGAAGCTGCAGAAGTCACAAGCACCTGTTTCAAAGCTTTTCTAGGTAAATGTGTTTATTGGCTTTACTCGTCTCAATTCCAGCCGTAAAAATCCTGACACGTTAATGCCACTCAGCTAGTTCTGAAGGGCACGCCTAAAAAGGACTGATTCACCTTTCAGTGTTATTCTAATGGTTCAGACAGCGTACGTTCCAACAGCACAAAGTTGTGTGATACTGTGTGTCTGTGGGGATCTGAGGAAGATAAAATCAAAAACATTTGATCTAATGAACTGGGCTGAGGAAAGGCTTGTAGCTCAGAACGTGAACTCTTGCTTACAAACCCTCTGTTAGGCAACACAGGACACATCCACAGGGGAGCTATTTCCCTTAAAGGAGAAAGAAAGCTTGGTCTCAGTTTCTCAGGAGCAGAAAGAAAGTTAGGAATGGCGATGCTGATGTCACGCACTGCACCACTCTGAAAAACAATCACTTTTAGATGAAGTTCACAAGGTGATCACGGCCTGATCTTGGTCAAAAAGACTTACTAGGATTACAAATGGGCTCTAACATATCTGCTGTGTGTGTGTGTGTGTGTGTGTGTGTGTGTATGTGTGTGTGTGTGTGTGTGTGTGTGTGTGTGTGTGTGTGTGTGTGTGTGTGTGTGTGTGTGTGTGTGTGTGTGTGTGTGTGTGTGTGTGTGTGTGTGCGGGTGGGTGTGTGTGTGTGTATTTTTTTTAAACAGGAGAAGCACAACGATATCGATCAGTATAACTAAAAATTTCTGTTTTTCTGAGACTGGAAAGAAATGGAGACTTGATTGCTTTTCTTCTTTGGTGCACGATTGTTCAGGAGGAGAGTTTGACCCAGTTTGGAGTTGGGATAGAAGGAGAGGGTCAGGAAAATAGCTTTGTACCATAACAGCACATCCTGTTTCCTGTGTTTGTCTGCACTTATTATTTACTTCCTTCAACCAGGGTGGGAACACATGGAACTTTAAGAAAAGACAGAGACGATTTAAAACAGGAAAATAACCAGAAAGTTTTATTTAATGAAAAACAACACATAAACACAATATTGTGTTTGAATCCATTTTATGGATAAGGTTCTTGTATTCATAAATATTATGCAATGAGCTATATTTTGTCCTGTTTCTCAAAGCTCAATTGGAACATGTCCTATAAGCTCTTTTAAATTTATTGTTAAAAAACATTAATTGCAAATGAAATGCACAAATGATGTATATAACTTCATTGTCGGTTTAGTTTCCTATCCAGGATTACATGAAAGAAGTGATAAATCCTAAACCTAAACATGAGACGAGAGAAAAGGGACAGGAAGAGAGGAAGCAAGGTGGCCAATCTGAGGGAAATAAACATGGCTATAAATAAAACTTAAATTATTGTAACTTCTATTTAAAGTTTAGTCCTGTTGGTGTCCCAGTAAAGTCAAACTTGGAACCTGATAGCAGTCAAGTTTATTATTGTTCACCAGAGCAAATAGTGGTGTTGGTGTGAAACAGGCCAAGTGTTTCACCTGTGCGCTTGCCGCTGGCTGCAGGCTTAAGCATTTTTACCCACTCGATTCTGGCGTGTGGGTTTGAAATGCTTTTTCATTTACACATTTCAACAGATTGATGTTCAGTTTAACTTCATATTAGTATTGTGTGTCATGTCTGTGAGAGAGGCTGAACGTCTACGCTTTCAGGAACAGTGAGGAGTTTCCTCTGCTCAGAAAACAAGCTTGACTTTGGCTGTTTGCAGACTTTAGGACGTGCTAACTGAAATATTGTCTCTATCTCTTTTTCCAAGTGAAAGTGTGTGTTTCTGGCTTACTCCACTGCCCTCAGCTTGAGAAAGAAAATAGTTTGCTTTCGACACCTTTGGGAAGTGAGGACATTCTGCCTGGTCCTCACAACTACACAGGCCTGCTTGAGGATTAAGAGGTGGTTTTAAGGTTGAGGTTAGAATTAGGTTTAGGTTAGGGTCAGAGGGCTAGTTGGGATGGTTAGGGTTAGGGGAAGGGCCTGGGTACTACATTATTGCTATGAAAGTCCTCACAAAGATAGAAATACAAGGATGTGTATACTGTATGCAGTATGTAGCACATACTGTACATGATACATACAACACACACTCACACACATGCACAAACAAACACACACACACACACACACACACACACACACACACACACACACACACACACACACCTAACATACAATGCAATTTGAGACCAAATAAACCCATGGAAACACAGGAAGGTAATCTGCAACCAAGAACAGCAGAAGGGAGACTAGGCGAGAACCAGTACTGTTCTTGTTTGCCTGTGTGTGTGTGTGTGTGTGTGTGTGTGTGTGTGTGTGTGTGTGTGTGTGTGTGTGTGTGTGTGTTTGCGCTTGCGCGCGCGCGTGTGTGTGTGTGCGTGCAATGGGTGTGCCTAACTGTGTAGGGGGTGGACTTAGGTCTCGCTTCAGGTGTGTCTTTGTGATCAACAAGAGCAAACAGTGAACACGTCGACAGACACAGATCTGTGTCGAAGACGAGTTAAATTTGGTTGTCAAGTAGAACAATGACAGAAATGTAGAGATCGAAAAAGTTTTGCAACTCTATTTTGAATTTCTGGGAAACTTAAGGGTTGCTACCTGTCTCGACATGCCAGGGCAAGGGTAACTCAGCTAACCTTTTTTTTCCTCCCCTATGTGTGTGTGTGTGTGTGTGGGTTGCGGGGGGGGGGGTTGTCGTTGTGCTGGCTAAAGTGAAGGACAGAACAATGAGCAGGGTTGGTGGCAGCAGTTAGAATAACTGGTTAACTGCATGTTCTGTATAAAGGATTTAACAGCCACATCTGCTACATTTGTATGAATATCTAATATCCTGATTTTAAAAGGGAATTTTGGTAAAATCACCTTTACATGTCTGTTCTTACGCTGATAATCATCTTTGAACACTTTTTTCAACTGCTATTAATGTTGGAGAATTCTTTGGTGGTGGTGCCAGCTCCTACCGTTTTCTCTTTGGTGCTTCTGTTTACATTATTATCTTTTAATTAACGAGTCTTTATGTTATTGTTACAAAGAAAAGGTCTCACCTTAAATTGGCCTTAATAGTTTTGGTTCAGCAATGAGGCTCATTTGAAATGTCCCAGAAAACATTATTTTTTTGTTGTTGACACGTTTTGTGGGGTTTGTTAATTGTTGTTCTTACCTTACCTTAGTAGACCTTATACTGAAGTATAAGTTTGTTCCTTACTCTGTGCATGGTGGAACCCCCATTAACCAGATACTGAACACCACCCTGGTCTTTAATAACTTCATGGGAACATATAATTACCTAAGATGGAGGAGTATATTCATTTACCTAAAGTTTTTTCTTTGGTCCTACTCTTCAGGCAGAGCCATCCCCAATGAAGACAACGTGGTATTTTCCTCTGGATCTGGTAAGACAGCATGCCCACATGCTGTAAAGCCAAACGGCACCTCAAAGATTACCTCAAAGATGTCAAAGCTTATTTTGGGTTAAGATTTTAAAATAGCCAAATAATGAAATATAATAAGATTAGATTTTTTAGGTTCTGTTCCATCATCTATCATCTCTGTTTGTTGCAGGGTGTAAAAGTCTTTTTATTCCTTTTGATCTCTTTTTTATTAGAACTGTCCTGGTTGGATCGTTATTAATCTTGCGTGGCAGAGATTTGGCCGCGCTCAACACATTGGGCTTTTTCTATTAAATGCATGGATCCCCAGAGGTGTTTACCCATCTCTTGTGTGGTTTTGCCATGCGGTCCTTTGCAGCCAGGTCACACAGGAGGAAGTTGGTTGTTGCGTTTCAGCGTATCAGTGTTGGTGATGTGGTGGTGCCATTAGACGTTCGTTAATCTTTACCTTCATCTTTATTGTGGCAATTCTCCTGAGTGACACTGGCAAATCCTCCAACACATTAGCTTGTTCTCTAAAGTGTGGAGAAGAGGGGTACAGATTAGCCTGTAATGGAATTAATGCCAAAGGTTGGAGGTACCAGTTAGTGAGTTGTAATAGACTTATTCTTATTGCCTGTGTAGACTGGGATGGATGAGAATTCTTGGAAAATGAAAGTCTCGGATTTCAATGGAAAATAATACATCATCTGCATAGAGACTAAACATAATGTGTGTTTTTTGTTTGGGGTCCCTCTGCATCTATAGTTAGTTATATTACATTGATAGTCTTTGAATGTTTTTGGATGAGCGCTGACCCTTAATTAATCCCTTATTGAAATAACCTAAGCATGAATATGAATGGTGAAATGGTTTGAAAATTACTCATCTACTGCTTTAGAAGGCCTGCTAATTGCCAGTTATGTCAATCTCTGGGTGACGCACAAGTTTGCAGTCCCTCCTTTTGTGAATACAGCGTTGGAGTGAGCATAAAGTGAGGTGAATGTTATGAGTGGAACAGAGTCTGGACCCACAAGCGGAGGCAGAAGTCCCAACAGTTGCAGTAAAAGTCTTTATTGTCTGAAAAAAATGACTAGAAAAACTACAAATCACTAGACAGTTTTACAAAAAAACAGCAAACTAAAAGCGCTGGATCAACTAGGTTAGACCTTACAAGAAAAACAAATTAAAAGCGCTAGATTAACTAGGTTAAACCACTTCGGAAAATAGAGAAAACCACAAGGACTCACAAGGCGCAAAATTCAGAGGGGAACGCAAGAAAACACGATCAAGGAAACTCACCGGGAGACACAAACAAAACACCTGAAAGCAAATGTTCTTAAATAGGACACTAAATTGATTGGGTTCAGGTGTGCTAAATTAGTCCAAGACACAACAAGCAAAAGCAGCAGCAACACAGGAAACAGAAGCAAAAACACAAAATAAAAGCACCCGCCTGGACACGTTACAGTGAAAAAGCCCTGGAAGAAGTCTGTTTATTTCTTAATGCAAAAGAATCCAAGCCTTCCTTCTCACATTCAAGTATTTTCCTCAAACCATCAAATGTCCACTTTTCCCTTACAGTCGACTGTGGTGGAGGAAGAGGAGGATGGAATGATCTACACAGTGGCTGTCAAACACCATCATGGTGCCCTCAACAGTCGAATGGTAAGTCACGTGATGAAAAGGGCAGAAACGTCTCCATTGCTTGTATGATAAAAATGTCTATTTTGCTTTCTGTTTTCCTGCAGTCGACTGTGTCTCGCTCCCAGTCCGTGAAAGCGGGAACAGAGGAGAAGCTGGTTCTCCACCTCCTCCACTCCTTTGCCATGGGGGACTCCTCCTATATCAGCATTTTCCTGTCCACCTATCGGTCCTTCACCTCCACAAAGAGAGTGCTGGATATCCTTAATGACAGGTGGGAGGGTTAATCTCAACATTAGAGAGCAAAAGTCAAATAAATATAATTGCAAAAATAAAAAAGCAGAATGTCTATTTGGTTGTTGCTTCATCAGACAGTAGGTACAGCAAAGTTAGTAGACTGGAAAAGACTTAAGGCCACGTGTGGAAAACTGAGTTGTTTAAGGTTTAGCCTTAAAAGTCAAAACCAACATTATGAAATCAGTGATTAATATGTAAAAAAAAAATTGCTCTCTATTTTTATCTGCGCCAGTGAAGAACTACCACAGCAGGGTGCAACATGCAAATTAGGGATTGTCATGAATCACTGTTAAAAAAAAGAAAAAAAAGAAAAAAAAAGCTGTTAAGTCGTTAACTAGCGTACATCAGCGGTTACTTCTGCTGGCGCCAAACTCTGCCGCCTACACTTCACCAGAGTTTCACAGCACCTTGATGAATTTGACTCTCCTCTGTTATACTGAAGAACACACCAACAGATGCCTGTGGTTACACTGCTAATCATCAGAGCTCATCTACCTTCTGCACCATCTGAATAATGTTTTATCAAATATATCACATTACAGTTGCCAGCAGGGGCAATGGGTTGCTTTAACCCGTCTCAGATACTGGATTTTCCTCAGTTATACCTCATTAATTTTGTTGCTCAACTGTCTTTTTGATAACAGGCTGGAGAGTCCGCCTGGAGAAAATGGGAGCCCACTGAGAAAGTCTTTTAACAAGTGAGTTAAGCAGAAAAAGAACCGAGCAGAATCTGTGGTTTAATCCACTCCGTCACTGACTCCTGCATAGGTTCAGGAGCCCTGTGTCGGGGAGCTCGTACCCGCTCACAGTAAAGTTTTTTTTTATGTTACTGTTACATAAAGCTGCTTGCTCAGAGGCCTGTCTCTAGGTTTCTGTAAAGCACTAAGAGATAGTCTTGATTAGAGAGGCAATTACGCTTGGTAATAAACTGTTTATCTTTTGAATTTGATTAGCTCCTGGCTGGTAATTGCATTTTTTTTCAATATTAATTTTAAATGTAACTGTTTAAGGCGTACTTGGATTTTTTTCATTTTCTTTTCATTATTGTTAAACATAACATAAATCCTTTAAATTTGTTATGTTGATGCATATGAAGTGAAACAGTGTATTGCTTTCACAAAGTCAAATGTTAATTCAGTTGCTCCAAGCAAATTCACTTCTTCTTCATTTGGATATTATTTGTTCAAGTTTGATCGAAACAGATAGATTAAAACGTTGTCACTCCCGCTTTCTTCAGAGCGGTGTCTACAGTGTTCAGCACATGGTTGTCTGAATATCCGGAAGACTTCAAGAGTTTGGGGGAGCCCTCTCGCCTGCTGCATTTGGCTCAGCTTCTCCCTCAGGACTCGTCATCTGCAGCTGAGCTCCGCGCTCGCGTCCTCGGCATAGCTGAGGAGCTGAGCGAGAAAGCCCTCCTGCCCGACATGCACAATGGTCTGTCTCTTGCCTGTAGTTGTGTACAAACAGTCTCATGCATGCTTTTTTTTAAAAAAATAAATCCAGCTAGCTGATGAGGAGCTTTATATTATCTTCTATGTATTTTGTTTGTGCTGTCATTCACATTTAATATTTTTAACTATACCTTGAGTCAGATGTAGTTTTTATTTGTGTGTTTGTTTCCACCAATATTTGCTTCCTCCTCATATACTCGTGTTAATCACGGAGCTCCACGGGGTTCTATCCCTCGGCTCAATGACCTTGATAAGCGTTTGCAAAAAAAAAAAGATCACATTTCTCCGATATTGGCTTGTCTTTCCATTAGCCTCAGATGTATGATATAATCTGCGAAAATTGAATTTCTTTTGATTACCTGAGATTACCCGATGGTTACTCTGCTACAATCATGTAAAATACTTGACAAAATGAAGAAAATTAATTCTGCACAGAGCAACACTTCTGAGATATACTGACTCCTGTCCTTGATATAGTTACATTTAGACAGATCATAGGGGGGAAAAAATGGTGTGTAAATTTAATTAATTACCTTTTGCAGGTCAAAGTGGTGTTAGCAGTCCTCGCCCTGATGCCTCTAAGTTTGAACCTACAAACTTCTTGGGATTCACCGCAGTGCTCATCGCAGAGCAACTCACCAAGATAGAGACAGTGAGTTATATATATAAATGTATAATATACATTTAATCCTGACTGTGGAAATACACAGATTACGATTGTTAATCCAATAAGATGCCAACATTTATACATCTCTCCGCTGTGTGAATTATTTGTTAGGAGCTGTTTGTGCGCCTGGTCCCTTATCACTGCCTGGGCTCACTGTGGTCCCAGAGGGATAAAAAAGGGAGGGAAGGTGTTTGTTGGTCTGTCCGGGCCACCATCCGCCAGTTTAACAGGCTGGCCAATACTGTCTTGGCGTCCTGTCTCTGTCCTACGAAGCTGCGCAGCCAACAGAGAGCACAACTCCTGGAGAAGTGGATCAGTGTGGCAGAGGTCAGTCCTGCAACAATATGCAGCCTCTACTCTCTTTATGCTGTGGTAAATATTTATTGTGTTTAATGTGGGTAATTAGCACATTTTTTTAATTGCACTAAACAGTGCAAGTCTGCACTGGGCTTGGTTCTGGCTTCAGCTGAATATTAAATAATAATAGCATTTTCAGATAATGTCATCTTTTCGCCTTAAAAAAAAAAGTTGTCAGAAATCATTTTCAGGGTCAATCAATAGTCCAGGTGTACCTTCGCAGTGAGACATGTTCTCTGTCAGAGCTTTACAAACCAGAAAAGATGGAAAAATGTGGCGTATATTTAGAACAGCTGAAGAGCAGCTTCAGGATCTGCTGGAGAACATGCACATATCTATCACTTTGTTGCTATGGTAACAGCTTTTACTTCTCAAACCAGCCTGATCCACAGGTACAGACATTACTCTGTGTGTGTGTGTGTGTGTGTGTGTGTGTGTGTGTGTGTGTGTGTGTGTGTGTGTGTGTGTGTGTGTGTGTGTGTGTGTGTGTGTGTGTGTGTGTGTGTACATTTTATTCATTATTAATGAGAAGGCTGGAGTGATTTTAACTTTGCCATTTTAAGAAGACGCTTTTTATTGTCATTCTGTAATGAGGCCTGTGGTAGCTGGGAATCAAACTCGCGAGCTGCTGCTGGGAGGTAGTTGTGCTCACTGTGACACCTTTACAGGGAGGCAGTGAGGAGGTACCTGGAGCTGGCAGAGATATTCTCAGACAAAGACAACTACTCACAAAGCAGAGAACTCCTGAAAGAGGTAAGACAAAAATAAATAAATAAAGGTTTTCTTACCACGAGAGACTCGTACATTGTATAAAAAAATGAGCTGAAGGTGTGGGCGAAGATGGGGATCAACATCATACATCTATAGAATATCTTTTTTAGAGGTGTTTAGGCACCAAATTAATTTATTTAGTGTCATTAATCGAAGTACATTAACAGTCAACAACGACTTATAGATTGATGTAAATAACACAGATAATAAAAACTGCCGTACTGCACACAACTTTAGGGTTTTGAAAAGTTCCTCTTCTACACTTTGGCTAATAATGTTACATCTGTTGACATTTTTGCAATCGCTTTTCCACAGTCACATTGAACCTTGATTTCGAGAGAAACAGCAGCAACTTCTGTTACTCTTTATCGCTCTACTGATTTAAACTACCCTGATTACAAAACTGTTTATGGAGAATAATTCTCCTCAGGAAACGGCACTATGAATATTGGGAAAAGCATAATCACATTCATGTTTTAGAATTTAGGAATGTCACTGAAACATTTATGAACAACATCATTATGTGCCATTAAAGCAGGCTAGTGTCAAAGTTAAACACGTTTAGTGATGTTTCCACTGCTGTAAAGATTTGTTTTATGTAAATTAGATAAAATATAACGTATTCATCTGTGTTTACTTATTTATTCCCAATAATAAGAACAGTGCTTATTAAAATACATATAAGGAATTACATAGGTTTATTCTTATGTCTTTCTCTTAGCAGATGGACACTTGTGACATGTTTGAATGCTCTTTCAATGATTTCCTCCTTTGGGATAAATTTGGACTTTTGTCTTGCAGGAGGGCACATCCAAATTTGCCAACCTGGACAACAAACATGTCCACAGGGTAAGTTGAATGAAGGTAAAGACGCTTGTGATGGAGCTTGTTTGTGCACCAGATAATGTTTTTTTCTTTACTTTTTTTCTTTTTTTTTGACACAGTCCAGTGCTCAGGGCACTGTGCCCTACCTGGGTATCTTTCTCACAGACCTCACCATGTTGGACACAGCAGTCAAAGATCGGCTGGATGTAAGTCAGTCTCTATTCATCCCATACATTTCAAACTGTTTACTTGCTTGCATATTTTATGTTCACACAATGATATTGACGGTACATTTACGTGTTTAACTTTTTGTTTTACTATAGTCTGTTATTAGTGCGCACTGGAGTGTAACGACTCATTGTTGAAATCATTTTACCGCCGCTACGATAGGGGGCGATGTGGAGCTATACCTTGTTAGTACCTGATCATTTCCTGTAGCAGGCTAGCGAGAGCTAAAATGCGCGATTTTGACATTGACGCCCATCTGTCAGCTCAATATTTTTGCAGATGCGATGTTTGCGCTATGTTCAGTCAATTCGTTATCGCTCCTCTATTTACCTGTTTTTAAACATTGTGTTCAACTTTTGGGTAAGAATTCGGACCAGATCTATAGCGCATGCGCAAATGTAGCGTCCGGTTCCCTCCCGACTCCAGCTGATCTCTTTGTCTGCAAGAGTGATCGACTCACGTGTTCATATGTACTTTTTAAGACCAATTTTAGTGGCATCATCAAAAATAATCGGCTATTCGTAAAATATTAAAAAATAAAGCTCAACTTTTTAAAAATAATTTCTGATAAAATTAGAAAAACAGTAAAATAGTAGTCGACGTTTTATTTTTTTTAACTGCTGCATTCGCAAAATATATTGTCAAGACTGAGCAATGGAGAGGTTTTAGACAAACAATAAAAACATGAAGGAGAAAATTATTTAGACTGATGCTATAATGGCAATTGGGCAAGGTAGCATAATTACAGTGATGAGAGAGCAAACTATGGCAATCATAAAACATCACAAGCCCCAATTACTACAATATCTTTCAAAAGTTTAGTAGAGAGTGAGAGATTTAAAATGGTAATACTGATATAAAGCAAAAGAACATACAATGTGTTAAATTGTTGTTTCATTCTGTAATTAGGAACAGAGCTGCTTATTTATTGCAATCAGTATTTTTGCATTTATATTTAGTCTTCTTACTTTAATTTTACTCACTATGTTTTCAACATTTCTAAATACTTTTTATTTCTTCAACGTTGTGTATAACTTATGTTGCTAGAAATGTTGGAGCTGATGGAACACCAACAATTTCCTTAATAAAGTATTCTCATTCTGATTAAATTTGTTCATTTACTAATTGTACTGTATTCATCATGGTATAATACATCTTGTAAATCCTTTTGCAGAATGGCTACATCAACTTTGACAAAAGGAGAAGGGTGAGTGTTGTGACTTAATTTAGAAATGGGAAAGATGCAAGTTGCGTTTTTGTTGTTCAAAAAAAGATGAATTTGCATTTTAATATAGACCTGAGGTTGCCTTTCTCCAGTGAAAGACTGTAGAAAGAGGTGGTTATGGGGTAATTTCAGCCACACGGGCATTGAAGGATCAGCAGATAGTGATGTTGCAGTCAGTGAAAGAGGAACTAAACAAAGTACTGCAGTTTGCATTTTGTCAGTTGATGCATTTTTCCATGAAAATTAAAAAAAAAAAATCACTTTGTTCACAGGAATTTGAAGTTTTAGCTCAAATCCGCCTCTTGCAGTCTTCCTGCAAAAACTGTACTTTCACCGTGGATAAGGACTTCTTACGTTGGTATCAGAGCGTACCCACTCTGGCAGAGGAAGAGAGGTAGTTACTAATGTTGCACTTACCAAAGGAAACATTTTGATTGCTGGAGAATACTGATTACTGCATATTTCAGTTACAGACTATCCAATGAGATTGAATCACCTGGGGAGCCGAGTCCCCGTGCTCTCCCTCCAACAGTCATCGTCACACAGTGCCCAGAGTAAGCTAAACTATAAAATCTTGGCAAATATTCTTTTAGGTCAAAACTAGCAACTAAAAATCTAATAATAAAGATATAATTTTGAAATTTTGCTTTGGTGAAAATGACTCAAGTTTTTGCCAACCACAAACTATCTTTGGCTTAGTTTAACAGCAACAGGGGGCGTTCACGTCACATGTTTATTTTAAGCCTTACAGGAATGACACTCAAGTGACCTAAAACTGTAAAACATGCTCTGCTGCTGGCACCACTTAAAGATCAGAATCTAGAAGTGCCAACATTTCAGCACTGTTTAACTAGTAAACCCTAAAAATATAACCTTCATGAACTGGATCTCTCATGTTAGAATAATTGCCTGGATTTAACAGCAGAAAAACTCTGAAAACCATAGCAAAAAAAAACATCGGTTTCTACAAAATGACCTGTTGGTAATAGATTCTGAATGATTGATAGTGACTTAACTATAGAACAAACACAAACAGACCAAACGAAGAATAATAACAAGAACATATAATCCACTGAAATTACATTTAGGAGAATAATTTCAAGTTTTCATCTGCGTGTATGATTAAACACAAAATTCTTTTTTGGAATTGTGATGGTAACAATAAAGGATGTAGTTTGGAGTATTTAGATGACATGATCAATCTGCATTGTCTTTTGTCACCTTTGTCTTTGATGGACACCATTGATAGTTCTGTCTCATCATGATCGACGTTTTCAAATGTCGCATTTTCTTATCAAAATGACTGAACGCGGACTAAAATGTCAGCTTGAATATTTTACTGTTCTGACAGCCTCAGAGCCTCCCAGAACAGTCTGGTCTGTGACAGCGACAACCTCTTCGACTTTCCGTCCCCTGTCAATCATCTGCTGTCGAAACTCACCAAGGTAATTACGCGTTACACCCCTCTTTATGTTATTGATTTTCATTTCACAGATTTTTCATTTCGTTGTTTTTCGTAACTGGACAAACCTCCAGGCTGCCTTTTGTATCAGGAAAACCGCATCTTTCTGATGTCTTTCTGATGTTGCTTTTGTCTCTGTGGCAGCACATGAGATCTCCATCTGTGTCCTGTCTGGATGTTGACACGTCTCCGCCAACTAATGACTCCAGCCCTGCCACATTAACGCCGTCCACTCCCACAAAATCGCACCGCCGATCTGCCTCCTGCGGCAACAACCCCACCGGCAACATTCAGGGCTCAGGGAGTGACATGCACATCATCAGGATACGGATGGACCTGCAAGATGGAAACCTGTACCGGAGCATACTGGTAAGGAACCCCGACCACGATGTCTGGCGCTTCGATCTGATTGCAGATACAACTGTCTCAGTACACTGCTCTCCTCCCACCTCAGGTAACCAGTAATGACAAGACACCCACTGTGATAAGCTCTGCCTTAGAGAAGCACAACCAGGACCCCAAACACGCATCTAGATATGAGCTGATCCAGCTCCTCCCTGAGGGCAAAGGTGAGATACCAGGCGAACAAATGCACTCTGATCAGTCTGATTATTACCTTTTTCCTTCTGTCCAGCGGTAAAAACGGTAAAAATGTTTCCAGGTTTGTCAATAGTGGTCAGTGCACCTTACAGCATGCTGGGTGTCACTTGTCTTTGCATGCCCCTCCCCATATTTGCCAGTGTTTTATGTAGCTACTCCAGTTACCTCTAATATTCCAAAAGAATTGGAGACATTAGAGAAGGGGGGGACCAACCTTAAGGTGCCGTGGGTCCCGCCATGACTGCAGGCCACATCCTGCCAGCTGGAAGTTTGAAAACGTATCTTGTGTACTGAAGTACTTCTCTTCTTCTCTTTGCCTCAGAATTAATCATCCCCGCCACAGGAAATGTCTTCTATGCCATGACAACATCTAGTGTTGACTTCCTGTTGAGAAAGAAAGAGGGGGACACTCCTCTGGGCCCGCAGCCCATCAGCACAGAGACAAGTGCCACATTTCCTCGAATCAAGGCCAAGGGGAGGAGACTAGTCAGGACTTTGTTTTGACAGAGATTGGCCAGATCCTTGAACAGGCTGTAGCACACAAATGTGGCTTTTTCTACCTGCGAAACGCATAAGCTACTGAGAACCTTTGGGTCCACACAAGCCAACCGAGTTCTAAATGAGTCTCCGTCACTTTACCAGGATGTTGTGGTGTCAGGATGCATCGATGCATTTCTAATTTCCAGCTCAGGGGACTGAAGCTCTTCGCTGGGTTTAGCGCCTCTTAGCATTATCACTAGCACTTGATGCATTTTCTCGTATTTGCCTTTATGACAAGGAGACAGTTAGTGTTCTGTGCCTCAGCCACAGTATTTATCCACGTTAAAAAAGACATGTCCTCTTTTATGACATTGGCTTTAGTTTTATATCTCATTGCTTCTCCGCTGATTCAATACGAGCTGTTCCACAGCCGAGACAGATACTTTCCAGATTACAGATCCCAAAAATACAAATAGCATTTCCCGGAAGGAAAACAGTGTAGAAAAAAACTCCATACAAAAGACAGATCTAATGCATCTTTTCAAACTCAAAATTGGACTTTCACTATTAGGAAATTGAAGGTAACAATTAATATATGCAATATATTCAACCATCGATACAGAAATATTTTTTGATGTTTTCTTTACCTGAGGTTGAATATAATAATCAAAGTGTGTTTGTGTGCGTCAAAGTGTGAATACGTAATCAATGAATGAATGTAAAGTGAAATGCCATTATGTTCTTAACATTTATACGTTTTTAATGAGCAAAAATATAGAAGTTCTTAAAAACAAACTCCAAAAACATCTTTTGTTAATATTAACATAAAAAAGGACCTTAGGATTGAGGTCATTTGATTAGGATCAGTGCTCGGATTTATTTAAGTATTCAAAATTAAGCCCAAAAAGCTGCTTCTTAATCGTACTCTGCTTTTCCAGCTTTGATCTGTGGAAATTTACTAAACTAAAAAGGGTGCAGCAGAAGCAGCAAGTAATTATCATTTTGCACAAACAGAGTTAATATATTCTAGATCAAAAGCATATTTTTAAGAACACTACATTTTCCCTCCTCTACAATCCTCATAATCTAAAACCGCTGTCCGGTAAGCCTTCCACACCACCGGGTCTCGCAGACACACCGTGCCTCCGCCCCGCTGCTCCTCAGCCTTATTTCGATTTATGTCCCCTACACACACCCAACCACCTCCAGCCCCAGCACCGGCTGCCTTGGTGCTCACAGCCCACTTGGAGTGGTCCTGGCTGGCCTTAAAGTCAAACGTCTTTCCTGGGTTTATTCGTGTGACGTCCAGGACCTTCCATCCCAGTGAGCAGTCAGAAGGGAGGACCCCTGTGGAACGGACCCAGAACTGGACCAGGAGGTCCGATTGGAGGGCGGGGGCCACCCAGGCATGGTACAGGTCTAATGAGGGACAGAGGGAGGATGACGGCACAGTGAATGTATTGAAAAAATACAGTAGACTTTGCAAGTGACATCAGCTTCATCTGGCTACTTGAACAAAGGCTACACTCAAAAATGTAGTCGCTAATATGAAGAAGAGTCTCACCTGATCTGCTGTGTATAATAAGAAATAAAAGTTTTTAAAAGATCACGTGATAGAAGGGATGAAGTGTGCTCGCTACTTCCAGAACTGCAGCCATACCGTTTTTAAATGAAGCTCCTTTGGCAAAGTTGACGAAGTCGGTCCCATCAGCTGAGGTCAAAGTCACGCTGCGATTGGACATCGTCCGGCTTTGTGGAGAGACGCCACCATAGGGGGCTTTTCCTTTACAGACAGCAGCCAGCGCAGGCACCAGGGACACCAGGGACTGGGGGACGTCACAGTCATACACACTTATCTGGTTGATCTGAAGCTGCTCTCCTGTGTGTAGAAGACAGAAAGTGCATGTAAGCGCAGCCTGGAAAGATTAATAAACATACCAGGTGAGCAATTTAACCTCAGCAAACAGGAGGAAAATATTGCAGACACATGTTACTTGATTTGATAAGAGCATTAGATGATGGCAGACAGATGATTTGGTTATAAACCTTTCAACCACTCCAGTCTTACCGATGGTCTGGAAGCGCTCGAGTGGGTACGTGACACAGATGAAGTTCTGTCCATTTATCAGCCCGCTGCCGGGGTAATAGTACTGGCCTGCCTTTCGTGCTGGTGGGAAGTGAGGGGTGCTGTGGACCAGCCAGAAGCCCTGATGTTTGTCCAGCAGAACAACTCCTGAAGTGATGTTGAGATGAATAAATGAAGTGAATAACACCAACAGCGGACGTGAGACCCCAGCGGCAGGCGTTTGAGCCTCTGTTCTGGAGCGGTCTACCTTTTGTGTGTCCTCTTCTTCCACTCATGTTAACCCCTCTGTCACTGAGATCCAGAGTCGGCTTCTGGTCATTGTAAAGGATGTATGCCTGCTCTGTGTTCTACAAAGAGTGACTTTAGTTTTTCAACAAGTGATACCACACTGCCCTACATAACAGGCATGTAAAAAAGCTAAGCGGAGTTAGAATACATTAGCTGTAGCTGTGCTAAATCTTTTTAGAGAACCAGCACATAAAAGTTCCCACATCTGTAAAGTAAATTTCAGTTCTCAATTTTTACTTCTCAGAATCATATTTGCACGTAAAACTGAAGAGGTGACAGTGGTGGAGTAGCTCACAGGTAGGCAGACAGACGGACGGACAGAGACAGACAGACCTTTCCTTGTGAGTACAGCTGTCCAACTGTCTTTCCCAGAGCTCCAGTGGTGTCGTTCACTGTCCCCTTCCCATTGCTCCACTCTTCACTCCCCTTTTCCAGCAGCAAGTACCTATCACCCTGATGGTGGGGCTCCATGCGATCCTCCTTAGGCAGCTTGTACAAATAGAACCTGAAAGAGACGGAGTGAGAGAGAGAGGACATTTTCAAATGTTGATGATAGTTTGCTGATGAATTACCAATCGACAGCAACTCCTCGGTCATTGTAGCAGCTAATCGGTGAGCTGTTGACCTCCACAGGCAAACCAAAGATGAGCAGGAACAGAAGCATCTGAAAGCAGGAGAACATCAGTCGGCATAAATGTATCAAACATATCTTTCTCTCTTCTTATCAAACCCTTAATGTTGCTCTTTATCAGCACAATTGTTTTCATCCTCAAAAGTGTGGTTTTCATACCTAGTGATGAAAAATTGTCAGTGAATTTATTTGTAGTCTGTGGTTCAGTTTTGTTTTTGTTTTTTTTTTAATTTAGAACCCAGGGTGAGTAAATAAGGAGCATCTGAAATAATGCTACTGTGCCAGGTGCACTCTTTGAATCATTTGTTCAAGCCAGAAAAATCTGCATTTCTTTATCTTCAAGAGCTAATGCACTTGCTTGCTATGCATTCTGATGATAAACAAAATCTGGCATTTTAAGAATTACGAAAACTATTAAAACTTACATATTCCGACCATTTATAGAACTTTATATTCATCAGAGAGTAATGGGAGAAGTTGGAAAGGAATGGGAAATTACCTTGTACAGCTGACTAAACCAGGCAGATCCAAAAATCGGGTTACTTTGTTAAATGTCAGTGAAGAAAAAGCTAAATCAGGATCGAGCGTTTTCACAAATGTCCACCTCCTGAAAGCGTTAAATGACTTGAAGTGTTTTTGTTCCCAGTTCTGGAGGCGGACAGACTCACGTGAAGTTTCCAGTGAACTTTCATTTTCGTCTTTGTCCGTTTCTACAGTGATGACGGCAAAAGTGTTGGGCCGACGCAGGTGACCGAATGTACTTTTTAAAAAATAAATAAACAAAAACTGGGCTCATTAAAAAAACAATAAATAACCACTTTTTGGAAGTCTTGAAACTTCCTGGTTTGTCACGAGGAATGTGAAGTCAATGTGGGCGTGGTTAAGCGAAAGAGTAGAAATAAAGAGAAAGAAAGAAAAGAAATAAAAGAAAGAAAGAAAGAAAGAAAGAAAGAAAGAAAGAAAGAAAGAAAGAAAGAAAGAAAGGAAAGAAAGGAAAAATAAAGAAATCGGTAATAGGCTTTTTGTTTCTTTTCTAATTTCGTACCCATTATTTTGTTGATCTTTATACTACACCATAATGCCATATTTTTGCTCTTGAAAATGACCACAGTAATTTTTTTTTTGTTTAAATTCTTATCAAATCTATGGACGCCATGTGGTACATATTGTTGTGCTGCTTTTCATTGTGCATGTTTAAGGAAGTGATGCTCTCGCCTCTTGTGCAAAGCAGACAAGACTTTCTCAGAAAGCTAAAAGTGGTAAATGTGAAAGGTCACATCGTTAAACGGCCCTCTAGCTCATATGTTGAAGGTTTCGTAAGTATTGACATTTAATAACCATGAGCCTATAAATAGCAACAAACAAGTGATAAACAATAACCTTCCTGTTCAATCTTCAAAAAGGGAAGCCATGATTTGAATGAAATTTAACCTGAAATAAATCAACTAAATATCTTTTTATGTATTGGTTATAGTTCTGAATTTAAAAAAAAAAGGTTTATTTCAAGCTTCATTACACATGAAAAATCTGAACTCTCGGTAAAGCATCCGGTTGTTTTAATAAACTGTGATCTCAGGTTCTATGCACTATCAGTGATACCAAAAACAGCATCTGCATCCGTACTGGGACTTTAGAAGTGAACTGGTGCAGCCTTTCTTTAAATTTCCATCTCATGTTTGCAGGATGCATGGTAGTTCAGTCCTCTGCTCGTCCATGCGTCCTCCCTGGACCCTCAGGAGCAGCGAGAAGAAGTCCTCATCATCCATGGGGCCCGGAGCCCTGCTGCGCTGATCCTCCAGTCTGCCCTGGGCCTGTGGGAAGGACAATTATTGTCTGACACTATGTCATTTTTTTAAACTATATATATCTGCTTAACTGCATATCCTGTGCTCAAACTGTGTTACTAAAAGCATCTACACACCATCTTCACAGGAGCATCTATAGCATGCTTACTTGCGTCGTGAGAATCATATCATACAGTTCCTCCCTTGGTGCCGGGGCTGGAGTGGGCTCTGGTGCAGGTTTTCTCACAAAGGAGAGTTGCTTTATGCTCCCTCTGAAACTTCTGGCTTTTGATTTCTGCAAAGGGGACTTCTGAAACTGAGCTCTCTGGTCATCAAGCCGGCGAGCCTGAGCGGTGGCCACCAGCTCAAAAAACTCTTCTCTCTGCAGTGACGTCACGGATGAGAAAATGACTGCGGAGACACAGTTTAGAGAGCAGAGCGAGTTAGGAATCTATCAGCAGTACAACTTTTAAATGTGTAGACTTTTGTTGTTTTGCAGTAGCATGTAATCACTTGCAGCCAGAGGTCTCAGTTTGGACCAGAGGCGGGCAAACTAAGGCCTGGGGGCCACATGTGGCCCGATAAACTATTTAATCGGGCCCGCAGAGCCTTTACGATCATTTCTCCAAAAGCCAAATGAAGAGGGTTGTCAGCTTGATTGGTTAGAAAAAGGTTCAGACCCCCCCTTCACCTAGCATGCTAACATGTCCTCTCAAGAAGGTGGGGCCAAACATCATTTGGAGCTTCATCATCCATCTCTGGTTGGTCCAATTTACAAACTCTCCAAGATATTTTCTCAGTCAATCGTCCATCAAGCAGGATTTTTAATTAACCTCCGATCCTCATTTGGTGGGGTTAGTTTCCTGCACCACCTGACTGGCCCCTTCATCAGGATCTAAAACCCGTGGCCCTTCAGGCTGAGTAATTGGCCACCCCTGGTTTGCAGCCTTCCTCAGAGGGGCCCTACCTCTGTTGGCTGGCTTGGTGGTGTTTGGCTCAGAGTGGCACCTCCTCCTCGAGACCCCGCTCTCCAGCCGGAAGGAGCAGCGCTGGTCATTGAGCCGCCTGCCCTCCTGCAGGGTACACAGCAGCTCATAGAGCGCTTCTGGGAAGTCCGGAGTTAACCGATGTGACTGAAAATCAAAGAATGTAAATAAGATAGGGGGCAGAACAAAAAAGGACAATGAAACTGCATTTCCTGACAGAGTACATTGTGAAATAACAGAGCCTGGGCAGAAAAAAGGTCCACAGACCTGTTTGGCATCCTCCTCTGGGCTGTTTGTCCCTTTAGCTTGTGGCTCACCTGAAGTTGAGCACTCTGTGTCCACTTGCTGCTGAGTTTTGGCAACCTTTCCATCATCCTCCAGACTTTCCGGAACGTTCTCATGTGTCTGTCCTACCTGCTGAGTGGCACATTCGTTCTGCTCCTCATCTGTGTTCTTGCTCTCCTCGGCTTCATTTTCTTCCTCCGTCGCCTCTGACTGCTCTGTGTGATGTTCTGAACACATAGCTTCTCTGCTATCTTCATTTTTGTCTTTTTCTTCCTCCTTCAGAGTGTGCTTTGCATCACGGTTGTGGTCAGATGCAACTGAACTGCTTTCACCCCGTCTTTCACTCGCACTCATCACATCTCCCGTTTCGATGATGACGAGAGGCTCCCACAGCCCCTCTTCGGCCATTTCACCTTCAGTCTCGGCGTCGTCCGTTAATATCAAATCCTGACATCAAGACACAGAAATTAAAACTGTGAGGACACCCTTTCTATCACAGTAAACGCAAGTGATTTAAATTTGCTGCACAGCATTCAAAAATCAGACAAATGACAACAGCATGTGAGAGATCATTATTATGACTCTACTGTAAACTAATGTTTATGCTCAATATTCATAGTATAAATTCTTTAGATCAGCTCTTACAGGCTTACCTTCACGCTTTTGACCTCTTCAATTTGTCATTGATTGGAATAACCCCAAATAGACGCCGTCATTTTTTATCACGGTCAATTCTTGTGAATATTTGTACGATGAAAAAAACAATCCTGCAAGATTCACATGCCAAGATGACGAGCTTTAGCACCTTTCTGCCTGCTTTCCTACCTTCTTCTCTCGTCTCTTCTCTTCCTGTTCCTCTTAACAGCCAACCCCCTATTTGTCTCACATCTGTCAAGTGGTGGTATTTCGAAACATCACTGTCAAAAAAACCAAAAAAACAACAACACACAAAAACAAACAAAAGAAAAGTGTGGTTCAGAAAACAGGTTTTTCAAAAATGCAAAGGCAAGAAAATGTTTCCAGTTGCTCGTGAAAATGTTGCTCATATGGCTTTGACCGACTTAACGCCGACATGTTGGAACAAGCATGCAGTGCCTCTGACACTGTTGTGGTTTAGACACACATCCTGTTGACTTTCCCCTAAAACAAGAAGTTTAGAGTAGAAATAAGAACTGAGGGAACAGCAAATGGTAAACCAATCTCCACATATAGAAAGATAAACATAAATATATACCTACCCGTGTGTGTGTATGTGTGTGTGTGTGTGTGTGTGTGTGTGTGTGTGTGTGTGTGT
>BJFM01000471.1:217397-233195 GCA_016586285.1 Arothron firmamentum | reverse complement strand
TGTGTGTGTGTGTGTGTGTGTGTGTGTGTGTGTGTGTGCGTGTGTGTGCCCGCATGTAGGCGGCTTATCCTCCAAGTTGCAACAACCCAGTCGATAATCATGCAGCAAATGAGCCTGCTGTCACTGCTTTGGTCCCCTGACAGAGCTGCTGCAACCGCAGAGCACAGACACAAAAAACATAGAGATGAAGAGGCGCGCGCACACACACACAGACATGCACACACACCACTCAAAAATCCCTGCTTCTTTTTTAAGCCAATTACGCAGGCCAGAAACCTGCCATATGGCTTCTGCTATTTCAGATTATGCTGTATGCAGCGCACGCCCGTGTGTGTGTGAGTGTGTGTGTGTGTGAGTGCGTGCGTGTGTGTGTGGGGAGCCATTGCAACACAAAGTCAGATGGAGCCTGAGGCCACGGATCAGATGACCAAAAAAAGAGCATCAATTTGACGCGTCTGTCCAGCATCAGGGACACAGGCGTCCACACATGTTCTGGGTAAATCAAATAAATATGAATCCTCTGAATATCTGACGAGTTTCCTCGGACAAACAAACACATCCTTTATTAAAAGGTCATGTGACCCTGACCAAAATCATTACAGGAGAATGTTGAACCTGTGCTCAGGTGAACATCGTAGACTTCTGTCATGGTTTGCCTCTTCAGTCCCTGAAAATGGATTTCAGCATTTTCTGCACGCTCCAGCCGCCGTTCCCATGTAAACGGGGACCACCACAGCTTGCTGAAATGAGAGGACATACGCACGATTGGTGATGTTGCGTCAAACTAAATACACCACCGCCTAGTGGCGTGGCATGGGAACTGCAGACGTTTCCACCTTTCCTGCGTTTCCGTCTGAAAGTGGACAACAATACCGTTTCCAGCACCTCACTCTCATGTAAACAGGCTGCAAGTATGAATTTATGGCTTTGGACCAGTGTGCTGCGGCAATGTCACACTGTCCTCTCGATCTTGGGGATAATCAGGTATTTATATTCCTGCAAATCACTTGAAATAATGATAATAATAATATTAATAATAATAATAATAATAATAATAATAATAATAATAATAATAATAATAATAATAATAAAATGCATTTGCTGTCTTGTTCTTGCATCCTATTAAATTCCTGTGAAACGAGGGTGGGAATCCGAGAAATGGTTTAATAGGATGGTCCTCCTTTAATTTTATGGGTTTCAAAAAGAAGAAACATCCGCAGGCTTGAAAGAACCGAGAGATGAGAACATCCTGCACACCTGTACAACCGCACACACGCGCGCGCGCGCGCGCGCACACACACACACGGTCCCAGACACAGATATGGACCCACGTTAAGAAGAACGCCACTGCAGGCTCTTGGGCTTGTTTGATGTGTGGGAATCAGAGGGGGCCTCTTGCGCATGAACTTATCTTTGTGCTTGTGTGGTCTTTTGATATTAATGCTGTCAGTTCAAGATCATCTTTGATTTTCAAATGTTGCACCAGTTGAAGCCGCAGCTACACCTGCACCACCAATTCCAGGATGCTGATTTCCTCAGAGCAGACCTTAAAAATGCAGCACAACAGTCGGCGCTTCCTTCCCCCTGCAGGGGAGGGAGGGAAAGAGCAACGCCGTGGAATGGAAGAGTGGCCGAGGCTTCAGGAATCAGGAAGAGCCAGCTGGTAGTCAGAGCTAACAGGCATGAGCGGCCAAGAGCAACTGCTGCAGACTCTCCTCTATCTGCGTGGGGAGTCTGTGGGCTGTTTCAGAGCAGCAGGATCCATCAGCGTCCCCCTGCACATCTGTGAAAACGTCACGTGGATTCAGGATGCCCCGCCCCCCCATGTGTCACTAAGAGCAGAGGGAAAACGCAATAGCTGGGTTTCAACCAGTAGGGGGCAGTGGCAAAAAAGTTAAATTATGGAAATTAAATATTATTTTTTAACCACCATTGATGTTAACGTTAGCATTAGCTCTCACATTTTCAGGCATTTTTTAAGGCCGCAAGAGTTCAAATAACCAGTTTCTTTTTGGGTTTTACTTTGGTTTTGTATGATGTCACTTCCTTTATTCCCACCTGTAAATTCCTGTCCCCGCCCCCAAGATACACCTGTGTCTCATTTATGGCGTGGCCCTCCACGTTTCTTCCATGAATCATCCATAAATCATGTTCACAGTGTTCAGGAGTACCAGCAGCATTTCATCATGTGCAGTGATCACCAGAAGGTGAGTTACTCTTTGCTTTTGTTTTTTTCTTGACTTCCTCTTCTTCTTCTTGTGTTAATGCTAACATTATGGTGTTAATGCTAACATTATTGTGTTAATGCTAACATTAGCCTGTGCTAGTTTTCTTCATCTGCAGCCTGGTTTATGTGCTGGCGCTGAACAAAACTCTGAACTATTTGCTTGTGCTTGTCTTTGGCCATGATGGTGCATCAGTCTTAAATAACTGAGAATACCACTTTTTTCTGACATTTCTCAAAATCAAGGCCCTTAGACTGAACCTCTGAATTCAATTAAAGTTCAGCTTGTAAAATCATGTTCTTTTCTGCATCCTCCCTTATGCCCTCGCTTTATTTAGACTAGAATGGTGCAAACTACACACTGTGTTGCTCACAAACAAAAGTGTGTAGCAGCTGTCTCTGGTTGTGAATTGTACCCTTCAGCATTGCTGTTCAGTGTTCAGTCAGTGTTCCCCGACAGTCAGTCATGTTTGGTCACTGCAGGCTGCCGCATGCTTCAGCTGCAGAGCTCGCCATCGTTTGGGTTAGGTCAGGGTTGTAGCAGAAGAAAATTAGATGGGGAACATTTCGTGTATTACAGCATTTAATTTTAAGATTTCTCTCAGCAAATGTAGGCGTATTTACTGACATCTGTGGCGTCTCTTTAAGCTTTGTTATCGTTATTATCAAGTGTATTAACTACCATCCATGTTTGCTGGATGCTTCCTGCAAAATCACTCTCTCTTTCACACACACACACACACACACACACACACACACACACACACGGTTCACAGCAGCCGTGCACTCGCATGCTTGTGGTAATGTTTGAATGTGCATCTGCAGGTCGAGGTGAGGCTGGTGAAATCAAACTAAATGTGTATTCTACGCATGGCTAAAGGGTTGTGAAGGTGGGCTCTCGGCTGAACGCAGAACCACAGTCTCCCGTGTGACTTCCCACTCATCTCAGTTTTAGAAGCCAAACGGTTACATAACCGTAAAATAAATCGCACCGCGCTGCTTCTTTAACTTGTTGTTTTAATCAGTAGTTTAGCTTTGCTGCCTGGGCTCATTACGCTATGATGTTAGACCTTGCTACTTTTGTTTCTTCTTCTTGTTTTGGGTCTAAATGATGTCTTTATTCGGGTGTCTGTGTGTTCCAGAGCAGACATTTTAGCACTCAAATATTGCTGTTTAAACAACAGTGCACATCTTTCAGCCTCAGGCAGAGAACAGATCGCTGCTGCCTTCGCTCATTCACCCTGTTTCAGTATTTATGTCCAGACCCCGGGATGAAAAGCCTCTCAGAGTCGTCTAAAAAGGTGTCTGAAGCCTCACATTCATCACCCCTCCCACAACTTTCCATTGGCTTCATTCTAGCTGCAATCAGCCGTGTAATTTTAGGTAGCAGCGCCTTCTCTAACAACCTGGGATTCTAAAAGCGATGAGCCGGCTTCTCCATGTCTCTGCTGCGCTGCCCTCAGTGGATGTCCTCGAGGAGGGCCGTGGACCCGTTTTTCATCATTAATTTGACTTTAATGTGCAGCAATGAACATGGAGTGGCTGGAAAAGGTGTGTGAAGCCTTTGGAATGTTGTGGTTTTCTGCATTTCTCACACAATTGGATCTAAATGAAGATTATTGCACATTTTATTGAATATAATGTACCTAAAATAATGCCGAAGCGCACAGAAGCGTTTTCTACCTTTGCTGAACAAACTAGAAAAGTTTGAGTGGTTCTCGTCCACACATCATCTCATTCCACTCCGGCTGTGCTGCTGTCATGAATTTAAGGATTCAAACTCATTCTGCTGGCACTATGACATATTTGTGGTTCTCGGAATTTGCGAGAATTTTAAGGAAGCGAGAGGAATTTGGGGACAGAAGACCAGAGGTTCTGTGTTTATCTGAGGGAACTCAAAGAGCAGCTCAAATATTCAGCTGAATTTCAGGAGAATGAAAATGGCAGGAAAAACACAACACGATGCTGAACGTGGGGTCTTCAAAGAGAAGGGCTGGTCCGGAAAGAAGACAGCTGGGACAGCAGAATGAAGGAGCAGAGGGAAGACGAGAAAAGAATCAAAAAGGATGGATCTGAGAGATGGCAAATGAGACTGAAAGAAAAAGAGTGAAGAGTTATTCCTCCTCTTTCATCTCTTCACGTCTTCCTTTTCCATTTCTGTTTCCGCCTACGTTTAACCCTCTTCGGCCCAGTGGCGCCTGCCGATCTTCTTCCCACCTTCCCATCTGTCTGCTCACCTTCACCTGTCCCTGCTTCCTCTCTCACACACCTTCCCCCGATCCCCCCCCACACACGGATCCTGGATTTCAGCCACATGCAGATCAGGCCGCTGCTGTGAAATCTCGTTATTACAGGTTCTGCTCGATGTTATTAGTCAAGAAGACGATGAAAGGACGGAGTGAGTGATGAGAACGTTTGCTGCTGATAGCAGAGGTGTGGAGCACAACCTCAGCGCAGAGCAGCACACTCTGGAGGTTCTCTGGTTCCTGCCTGCTTCAATTAACTACTTGCTGTTTGGCTTAAGGGCCTGCAGCTCTGTGTGTGTGTTTGTGTGTGTGTGTGTGTGTGTGTGTGTGTGCTGTCAGTGTTGGACTGATCGTGCCTTTTGCGCGTTTAAAGTTTCACCGACCTCCAAACCGTCCTTCGGTGCGTCTCGTTCCCTCCGGTCGGGTCACAAAGTTGAGCCTGCAGGTTTAAATTCTGCAGCCACACCAGCTCGCCGCCGCTGATGAAAGCAGGCTGACCGGCGGGACGCAGCCAGCCGTCTTCCCGGCTCTCCTGAGGAACGTCCCTGCTGCCGCACAAGCCAAAGCTGTTCATCATCTGTGAAATCTCAGAAATCTGGCAAAAGTGCAGCCATAATAGACTTCTCCTTACTGACCCATTTGCACGTTTGAGGTATTTTCGTTCTGGAGCCAGTGCGAAGCCTCCTGACATGGATGGAATCCAGCGCGATCTCCTTTAAACACTTTATTATGCGATAAAAAGGGCTGGTAGTGTTTTCCATTCTGCTCTGACAGTCAGAGCAATTCCCCTGTTTTGTAACATTTCCTGTTTTTTTTTTGTTTTGTTTTTTGCAGGAAGCTGTAATTTAACATTCAGCTGCAGAAAATGTCACTTTGCTGTAACTGTGCGTTATTCTTGGTGCAACAGTGTTTGATGGATAGCCCATCCTGAGTCGCATTTATTGCACTTTTGAGGGATGAGCATGCTCTTAAAGTTTTCACTCCCACTTCAGCCTGGCCTCAGCTGTCACAGACGCGTCTTTCTTTATCCCGCTGCTGCCTGGTGGTCGAACGTTTGCCGCCGCCGCCGCTGCTCGTGCCCAGCTCGCCCGTTATTGATGTGTGGTCACAGCCTCTTGCAGCACTTCCTGCCTCAGAGGGCGCTGCCTGGCATCCAGGAGATACCCGCACGCATTTTTTGTGGAAGTGATGTAAGACGTCAGCCTGGACTGGAGATGAAAATGACCCAAATGAAAAAAAAAAAAAAAAAAAGCTTTTGCCAACTGATGAAAACTTGTATATGCATGCAGCGCATGCTCGTACGCCGTGATGGCTTCAGCCCTCCTGAGCCCAGAGGCCAGGTGAGGGTTCCTTTTGCTCAACGTGAGCAGCAGCAGCGGCAGCAGCAGTGCTGTGAGAGGAAGAAGGCACCGACACCCTCCATAACTCTGAAACGAGTCATGCGGGAAAGACAGGGGACGGAGAGCGAATCAGATTACAAAGTCAGAGCCAGGATTGATGGGAGCATTGATGGAACTTGCACTCCTGGTTGAATTGACAATTATACGCCAGCTGAAATTGAAATGGGTTTGTGTAAGTGTTTGGCCCGTTTCTGCGGTGAAACCCAGATGCAAATATTGGTCATTTACATGAGCCCTTGATACCTTCGGTGTCTCGTCTTCAAGGCTTTAACAGCCTACTTTCCTCGCAGCCAAAAGTAATGGAGCCCAGCATCAAGAGGGGAGGTAAGGTTAGAAGAATGGAAAGGAAGAGACAGATGCAGAAGAGCGCTAGAAGCCAATCTCAGCCCTAATTTGCAAACCATAAGCAAATTATGAGAACACAATTTCTTCCCTCTTGCTACCAGCTTGTTCTGCAGTTTGTTTTGGCTGGCTTGTGTTTCCTTCCTGCCATCCAGAAGGTCGGCTCGGTACCAAACCCACCTCTGTGGCCTGGGGCGGGAAGACGCGAGCTAAAGAGTCGAGCAGAGAAGATGAGACGGAGCCCTGCACGAACACTCCATTAGAAACCGTTAGAATTATTATTCACAGCAGCCTTCCGGGGGTCTGCAGCAAAACTGTTTGTTTGACGGCTGAGGGGGAGAACACTCTGAAGAGGGCGGTAAAAACCTGCCCAGAAACCACCTGAGCGAACCGGGGAAGGGAATGATCCCGGCCCCGCCAGGGCAAGTCTCTGGGGAGGAACTCTCTCTGGCCATGAGCAACAAATTGCCAATTGAAATCATGGATCAGCTGTGTGTTCTCCTGCATCCATGCTTCCAGCACCTGCGTTCACTCCACGATGTCACTGCTGGTTAGAAAATCGCATATTCATCTCTCTACATGCTGCTCTTCACTAATTGTCCCAGTAAGTTTAGCAGAGTGGTTTGAGTTGAAGACTCTGTGTATTTTGTTCTGTTTTTTTTGGCTCCATCTCGAGCATCGTTGCTCCTCGCTGTCGCCTCATGAATCATGCCAAACCTGTGAGCTGACAGAAGCCGAACCGGCTCATATATCCAAGTAGGTTTCCTCCCCTGGCTTCGTCAGACACGTGCATTTGTGTCTGCGATGGAGTGTTTGCTCGTGTGCAGACTGGTGCAGAGTTGAACCCCTTTGAGAGACGGCAGAAGTAGTGCAGGTCCCCAAAAAACGCATGACAAATATTGGCAAATGTAAATTTTGAGCAGAGTAATCCAGCTGGGCGCACTCCTCACAGGCTCCTGAGGAGCCAGAGGCTCAAGCGGGAGTCTTTTTTTTTTTCTTTTCTTTTGCTTTAATGGGTATTGACATTTTAAATTACAGAGAAAGGAGAAAGGTTAGGACAGCATGGGAGATGATGGAAAATAAATGTGCAGACTGAGCGACCTCACAGACGTCTGAGGCACCAGGACAAGACACTTAAATATAGTGAGTTGTTAACTTCCGCAGCAGCTCTGACTGAAGGGGAGAATTTAAATAAAATTTTACTTTCATGGGGATCTGGATACCTCATAAAAGTAATCAAACGTGGAAATCACATCCTATGTTTGTGTGCTGTTAGAGAGAAGTCTTGAGAGATTTAGGCCTTTTTTTCCCTGACAAAAATTGTTTGTTTGTGCTGAGACCTGATTTATGTTGTTAGAGTTAAAGGTCAAGTATGTAAGATGATTTATCCAATGTATATTTAAGAACGTTTATAATAATCTGAGCTCAGTAGGCGTTTTAGTTCCAGGAGAGCCACCATAGGTTCTCCAGCACTCCTGGAGAACAGGTGCTCAGTTTTTGCGTTTTTTTATTCATTTTAAAATTACAGCATGGATCGATCTGAGTCGGGGGATATGGACGAGAGAACAGAGAAAAGGGAGCAGATTTGGAACAGGGAACAGATTTGCAGCCACTCTAGGAGGGAGTATTTAAGGTCACAGATGCACCGTGAGCTTGAAGTACCATCGAAACACTAAACATCTGCTTGTCAGACATTATGTTCTGGCTAAATGCATATACCGCTCAAACAATATTAGAATATGAATGACAGAAATGGATCTTTAGTTCTGCTCAGAGCGATTTTATTCATGTTTATGTTGTTCTTTGGCATCAGCAGTCAAAGAATCATCTGTGCCTAATGTTGTTGTTGGTATTTAAGGCTCCCTGAAAAAGGAAATGACCACAACAGCTTCTGTGAAATGGGAGGGGAATACAAATGGCCTCTATAGCAGCTTCTTCACAACAACTGCAAGGGAAACCGTTTTTATTTTCAGTTGACAGGCTCCTCAACATGGAGGCTGTTTGTTGAATTGCATCTTATTTATGGACTCATTATGAAAACACACATGTCTTCAGTCTTAAAGGCCTCTCTGAGATTGGTGCTAAAACTGCCAGTATATACGACACTGTAGAGGTCCCTGAATGCATCACGTGCACACATTCAAAGAGGCGCCTCCCACCGATTGTGTGTTTTATGTGTGCGTAGTTGCATTAGCAGTAAATTCTGTCATTGGATTGACTTCAGGAACACACGTAAAGGTTGTTTTGTCTCTGACTCAGTATTAAAATGCATTCATAAAACCCCGAATACACACCAGAGCTCTTAAAGTATGGAAATGTTGCCTTTATTACTAAAACAATATGAATAAACCAGCAGTCCCATGTTTATCTTAAGGGCCGTGGTCTAACCTTTGGTTGTCACGCTCGGTCATAATAAAGGAGACAGAGGAATCTGCAGGTAACCGAGACTCCAGACAAGTTTGTGTTTAAGCACTGAAGTATGCAAAGAACCTGGTATCTGTTCCAAATCAGTCTGAAATTCAGTTCAGTGAGCAGGAAAAAAATGTGTAAAGTCAAATTCCAGCTTCCAGCTAACATCTAAGGGGAAGGAGTCTTTAGTCCTCAGGAACCTAAACAAAGGGAAACCATTTCATACAGGGGGTTAAAGGTTTGTGCCCTCCTGGCGGAGGGGGACACCACCTGGCCCTCCTTGTTTCCCTGGACCCTCTCTTAACCACGCCTTTGATGGAGAAACAGAATGCTACTTATTTTTGGAACTGTTTGCGACAGATTGTTTGCGACACGCCTCTCAAACTCGAAATAGGCAAGTATTTAGTACTTCAACTGCAAACAGAAAAATGTAGTATTTTAATATCAGACATGCTGAGTGTAAACACAGGGGGGGGGATTGTTTTAGAGGGAGGGGCCCCCTGCTGAGATTCACATGGTGATTTATAATCAAAAGTCTTTCCATGTCAGACGTATGTTGCATGAACAGAGTTCTCTGCCCTGACTGATGTGCAGAGCCTGTAGGATGCTGTAAGATGAGACGTTCAGACACCCACACACAAACATAGCATTTGTTACGTGATTACGCTGTTAGCTTGCATAGAAACGGAGGCTGGGGTATATAAAAATAGGCTCCTCTCTGGAACCCGTTTTTCATTAAGTGCAGTTTTACTACTCTTCTGTTAGCAGGATATTTGATCAGCCTGCTAAAGCCTGTCAAAATGGCTGCTGTGAACCAGGCGCAGTGGTCGTCTCCTCTCACTTCCTGCAGCTTCTCTGGATCTAAAGGCGTTTAAATCAAGCTGACACCTGTGAGAACAGTGGGTCTAAATCACTGGACAAATCACCAGATTTCTATCAGCCACATTTCAACCAGATTCCCACATTCTTTTCTGTTTGAATCCCATCCATTCCAACCCTGCAGGCCGCCGGCAGACGTTTGTGACGCGTGTAAACAAAACGGATCAATTATCTTATAAAGCTTCTACCCTCATTGAGAAATGACACCAAATTACAAAAATCTAAAATCTTTCTTCAAAATCAAGAATGAGTCTGACCCCGAACTGATATTTACGTGAAAATATTAATGCAGACATATTTCCTCTCCTCGTTAATTGGCGCCGGTGCAGCGTTTGGTCGTGTTTCCTCATCTTTCATTTAAAGTTGTTTTTTGTTCCTTTCTATGACTATTCTCCAGCTATTCCTAATGGAATCCCACGGAGGAGAGTGGTCCTGGTTATTTGTTCTGAAATGTCAGGAATTTGTTTTTCTCTACATTCCTCAACTTTTTTGCATTTTACTTTTCGAGGCACGGGTTTTTCCCAGCGATCCAGTCTCTCCATCATCATGAAACCGTCTAATGGCCGTGAGGTCAGTGGAGACAGATCAGAGGAGAGGAGAGGAGGGAGCTGAGGAGAGCTGGAGAAAGATGAGTAGTGTGAGGCAAGAAGCGGACAGTGAAGAAAGAGGGAGGATGGATGGATGGATGGATGGATGGATGGATGGATGGATGGATGGGTGGAGGGCTTGCAGCAATGGCTGGCTGAGCAGCATGAAAGTGACTGTGGTCCTCAGCTGGGCCAAAGCTGGGGCAGCCTGTTAATAACCACCAGAATCAGGCCGAGGCTGCTAACTGCGTTTGACTCTGCTCTCTTGGCCCAGACTAGTTCGCCATTCTTTACCTGCTCTTTTCTTCTGGCTCTTCAACAAAAGGGATTTGTTTTAATTCCCCGCTGCTCCTTAACTTCAAACATTTCCCCGAGGATTGCTTTAGAGCAGTCGCTTTATTTCCACGCCTCTGCCTGTTTCTGAAGGAGCCTTTGATTCAAAGACATTTTCAATTTAGGCCAAGCATGACCTCTAATAAAAGAGGCGGGAGTCGTGAGAATCAGCATTTGCTGTGACTATGGCGACGTTGAGGGTTTATTATGATTTGCGTGTTGGAGCCTGCTCTAAGAAAATCAATTTCAAAGGTAAACGTTTACAATTTTCAGCATTATTGTGGGTGAGAAAGGGCGCGTTGTGTTAAGACTCAGCACGTAGCATCGTCAACAGGCATACAGCAGTTAGGTCTGAGAGGAGCGTTTGTGCACATCATCACTGTTTATTCTGCTGCACTCTCTGAAGTCTGAGACCTCGTGTGACGCCAACACTGGCAGCGTCTTAAACCGGAACCGCTAGCCAAAACCTTGTTTTTCCTATGTAATTATCCCATGAAACAAGTAAATTTTGTTAAAATATGTAATTATTGTGAATGAGGAAGTGAGCAAAAACGTGGGCAGCGTTCCTGAGATCTGAGGACATGCTACAATCGTGAATCCTCTTTCACATTCTGTGGTTCCTTCTCTCCTGACTCACCTTGAACATGTTCCACGATGACACTTTACGATCTGGTAATTGGTACCAGGTTCTGTTTTCCTATCCCCTCACTCTGACGTTGGAGAACTCGCAAGTCGGGCTAAAATGATGTAAATTATGGCAGAGGATGATTGGTCGGTCTCACGCTCGCTGTGTTGACCCGCTCTTTGCACCTGCATCTGTCTCACCCCACGTTCCTGTTCCAGAGGTCTGGTTTGCTGATGTGTAAAGTGAGACAAAGCCCGTCTTCTTCTTTTTTGTTTTTTGTTTTTGTACATTGCCATTTAATGTGTGACTTTATGAAGAAGTAGAGAAGCTGTGGGAGGTTGTGGGAGGATCCAAGCAGTGAAAAAGCACCAGGGAAGTACAATATTACTGCGTCTGGGTAGCTGTTGAGTACAAATACAGCAGATGGGAATCAAAGTGTTGAATTTTGTTTTACACCAAATTTCTGGGTTCTATTCTGTTCAGTCCTTTAAGTTGTAGCAAACCCACCGATTGAGGACATGCATAAAGAATGATGATTTCCTATTTTATATTAAGAGTCATCAGCCTAAATGTGTTGAGTCCAGGAGATTGTTTGTTTTATGGTTAAAGTAGCTTCCAGACATCAGCTTTAGTTGTGGTGCAGCAGTTTCTGCTCGATCTGTATCATGGAGGAAAGGAGAAGGTAAGAAGTCCGTTTGTGCTAACAAAACTGATGCCAGGATCACAGCAGTGTGTCCTGCAGAGACTTTCTCCCGGAAAAAAAAAAGAACCGCATTTCAGCAAGTTCACAGGTGGAAAGGTGAAATTGCAGGACATCCAAAATAAATCAATACATACAAATCGGTATGCTCCGAGTTCACCGTCTCCTAAGGCTTTTTTTCTAGATCATTCACACAATCCACCAAAAAGAAAGTATCCCGTAAAACAGTTGTTACATAATCAGCCGAGAGTTTTGTGAAGGGTTTTATTTAATTAATCGAGTTTATCAAAGGAACAGAACCCAAACCTGGGCCGAAGCCCAAAACGAACTCTGAGCATGACAGAGTTGAAAAAAGGCCCCGGGTGGCTGTGAATCTTTCCATCCTGGCTTGTGTGGAGCAAAATAATTACAAAGATGTTTGATTTGTCTCAGATTCTGCTCGAAGGGCTTCATTTGCATGTGCTCACGCACGTGACCTCGGCCCAAGGTTAGGAAATAAAACAAGAGAGGAGCTAATAAGCTGGGAAGAGGGAAGAATGGACAGACTGCACACACAAACTTGTCCTATCTTTGTGAGGACCCTCAGATTTAACCCTCAGGTATATTTGAAGGTGTGAGGACCAAAGACAATGTCCTCACGTCCCCAAAACATACCAATTTTGCAGATGAAATTCATATTGTGTGCAGTTTGTTGTGACATAGCTGTTAACTAACACACTACCACGCTAACGTAGCAGGAATATTCTTTTTTAAATCACGAGGAAATTGTTCACCTTTGCCGTTTACCGTGTTATCCACACCTCCACAGTCAGACAAGGAGGTCCAAGCAGACACAGCAGCAGGCTAAATATGCCAGCACCGTGTCAGAACATATTTGTCTTTGCTCCTGCTTACTCTCCCGCTCTGAGAGTAAGAGGATTTCAGCCGACAATGTTCTATGTTTGGAAACAGGACATGCTATATGATTAAAAGGACTCCTTTTTCTCTGCTTGTATATTTATATATTTTCTGCCGACCATCATAATGCCTGTGGTTAAATGCCCAGTTAGACCAGTCTGTACATGTCCCATAATGGGAATCACAGCAGGAGTGCAGTTGTGAGCTGTGACAGCAGAGAAGGTTCTCTAATCTAAAGAACCGTCAGATTTCTTTTGCTGACGAGCATTTTTGTTGCTCTGTAATTCCGACTGATTCCTGCGTCAGATTTCAGATAAAAGCTGAGGTTTGTCTGAATAGGTTCTGTCTTCACGGTGGCTGCACTGGCGCCATGATGGAGAGCAGCTGGGGCCGTGTTAATGCGTCTGACCGTGGGAGGGCTGATGTAAAATAACACCTCTCTTCTCTAAACCTCACCGGCTTCGTGGTGACACTGTTGTTTTTGAGGAAGAGCAAAAATCATTGGAAGTAGCTTTTCTTTGGACGCTGGCAGCTCGGGCATCACTGCAGGCCCTCAGGTCATTTTTGTTTCAGATTGGTTGTACTTCGGGAAAGAGGTGGCGTCCTTCAGCTGATGTAGGTCCAGAAATAGTCCAAAGAAAGAAAAATAAATCAGCCCACAGCACATTAGCTTCACGTATGGTGCTGCAAATGTAGCCACTCATTAAACAAATACCTATTCAAACCTAACTCCTCTGCCATTAATGCGATAGTATTTATAATTATTCTCTGCAGAAATCTTTCAGGATTTTCCCAAATCGGTGACTCCACAGTCGCACAAGTCTTTCTTCCTGAAATCACATAAAAAGTGCTGGTATTTATTTAATGGTTTGACCATTGGTTTGGATATTGTATATGAGCAAACTGTTTTGGCAGGACGAAGAACCCAAACTCCCCCATGAAGGTTACAAGACAGTAGTCGTAGTTTCCGGGGTTCAACTCCCACTGAGGTCATGCATGCTAAATGAGATTCCCACTCATGGAGCTGGAAGTTGCTCAGCTCAAACGCATCTTCCAAATATCCCACGATAATGGCCTACATTAGCATATTTTAGCTGCAGCGAACGAGCACAGCTCCCTCTGCACCGTTTCCGTGTGTCGGGGTTTTGAACTCTCACCATTGGCTGCTACTGGGATACTTCGCGTGAGCGTCTTCTCTTGGCTGAATATGCCTTCCTCCTTCCTGTATTATTATTTTTTTTTTATCCAAGAGGATCTGTTCAATGACACTAACCCCAGAACCGCATGCTGCTCAGCACCACCGCTCTGTGTTTCTATTCCCGCTGTGTCTCGTTTGCTAAATGTCTGTACTTATGGGATCGTAGGTCTCTTTAAATGGATGATGTAGCTCTCCTGCCTTCAACAGTACCTGGAATGCTCCAATTATGTGGACTGTTGGAGTCTGTTTATTAAGAAAAAAAAGTTTAACTCCTTAACAGTGTCGAGTAAACGTTTGCCAGTGTTAGCATCATGTTGGATGCATCAAATGTTATTAACAATGTGAGCTTACAGTATGCTACAGGTGATAGCATGTGGGATGTTGTACCATCTGTCAGTCCTTAAAGGATCCCAATCTTCCGGGGGCAGCCTTGTTTTTGGTTTTCTTTTTTACTTACAAGCCAGGGAGAGTCCCAGGTTTTTGAGCTCCATGTGGCATCCAGACCCTGGACGTCACCTGGCTCCACCATGGTCGCAGGACTCATGGTGGACATGTAGTCATGTCAGGACTGTGTTGTAGGAGGCTGATACTTGCCGTTGTAAGTCACTATCTCCTTATAATAATTGGCAGTAATAAATTCAGCAGCCGAGAGCCAACCTAATTTTATGTTCCCATCCATTAACTTTAGCTAATCTCACTAATGCAAATGTTGTTTTATCACTATATAAAATATTCCTCAATCGCCTGTCAACTTTTAAAAATATTCTAGATAATCATGAAATTTACTTATAGCAGGCTTTTGAGTAGTCTTTTATTGCAAGAATGTAGAAAAAACACATTTTTCCTTTATTTATTTGTGTAATTTGGCAAGCCGTCTGGAATGACTCAAAAGAAAGCACTTCACTGTGGACTTTATGTTGACTCAGACTTGGAGGGACGGAGGACAGGTATAATAAATCAGAAGGTTATACGTTGGATGTTCTTTTTTATTGGATGTATACACAACAAATTCCCGTCACCATGTGTCATAAAACAGTCAGTGACATTAGCGAAGTCTGTGCTCTTTTCTGCCAGTTATCCCAAGAATTTGCAACCCAAATGTGAGTGACAACAAAAACTAAGAAGATGAGCTCATCAAAATTTAACTGAAAACAGTCAAACTCCAAGTGAAAACATAAAGATATATTTATTTCTTTTATGTAATTGTAGCGCCGCAATGGTCCAAAGTGTTTTGTAAATTACCCAGGCTACCCCTGATGTGAAGGTAAAAAAACACTTTACACTAATAACACTAGAATTTGAACTTTAACATTTTAATTTTGTGTATGATTAAAGATATTAAGCAGGTGAATATGCAGAAGATAACCCGTTTTCATACATTTAGAATATCTTTTACCCAGGCTACGGCTGCTCTTGGCTAACCGGGGCTGCAGTCTAGTTTCAGCACCACCGTGCCGGACAGCTCCGCTACCAGGAGAATCTTCAGCACCATTCCACGAGGACAGCTCCTCAAACCGAGCTCCACCACGGGAACCAATAATATCCAGCCGAGCACAGGGTTGTGAGCCTTTCCTTCAGATCCTCAAGCTCACTGACAGCCAAACTTAACCCTTTGATCATTAGAACAGCAATGAATAATACAGTCACACGTCAGGCTGCGCTAAAGCATCGTCCCTGTCACACGCAGCAAACGCTAGTATAAAATAGCCACTGTTACATTATCAACACAGGGAACTGCAACTCATTTCTAACTGAGTCCACTGTGGGGAAAAAAGAAATGCAACAAAGGAAGAAAATGGAAGGTTAAAAAAAGGTGTATTCCCGTTTGATTACTCCTGGGAATCCTCGGTGAACACCACACAATACTTCAGCGCTTAAGCCCCGGGCTAGGATCTACCTCTTTCGGTGTTTTTCTCGTATTTTCTCAGATTTTCAGTCTCTGCTGATCCCCTCAAACC
>BJFM01000471.1:193788-213293 GCA_016586285.1 Arothron firmamentum | reverse complement strand
CCCAAAAAACAAAAAAAAAAAAACAGGTGGTTGAGGATGGGGTGATGTTGCGCTGCATCTGGGCAGCAGTAAAATCTCTACTTCTAGGTCCTCTGAAGCACCATGGCATCAGCACCTCCGATGGTGAACCACTGCAGTGCCAGGAGGGAAGACAGGCGTTTAAGTCCCCACGTCTTTTCCACTTTCTACCACCACCGGCAAAGTGTGGCACTGTTGTGTTGAGTGGGATTTCGACACCGGGGACGATTCTTTTCGGCAGTGTAGCAGCGCCTCCGGCTCAGGAGGGAGGGAGATGGAGGAAGGGAGGGAGAGGAAGAAAGAGGGAGAGACTTGCAGGATGACAAGAGGACGCGAGGTGGTGGTGGGCGCACATAATCACTGCACAACTTGGTGGCCTCGCATCGCTTTAACACATGCATACTTCTATCTTTTTGAGGACCCTAACCCTCATTATCCATCATCAAATGCCTAACCCTAACCTAAAAGCTGCATGTCAAACAGGTCTTTGAAGTCATGAGAGCCAGGGGAAATGTCCTGCCCTTTTAAAAACGTCCTCACTTTGCTAGTGAAATACATGGCGGTCCTCCCTGTTGCGTGTAAAAACACACACGTCAGCAGAAGAGAGATGAGCACCCGTCTGTGGCAAAGAGCTATTAGAACACATTATTCACGTGGTCGTGAGACCAGACGAGCACTCACACATGCGCGGTCTGCAAAACATGCACTGGAACGCTTCGCGTGAGGTTGCCAGCACAGGAGGACGGTCCAGTTTCAGGCAGCCGGGCCCTAGCAGGCTGATTCACAGCGCAGTCGCCAATTGAGCCACTACCGCGACACAATTAGTCAGTAGCAGGATCCATCAGCAGCCTTCTCTGTGCTCTCCACCAAGCTGATCTTTCATATCAATAACAGCAGCATAGCTGATTAACTGACATTTCTAAAAGCCAAGTAAGTCATGTTAATGAATTTAAGAAAAGCGGTTCAGAAACGCGTATTGATGGTGGCAGGCAATCACACTTATACTTCTGGATTTAGTTTAAAGACTTTCATCTCTAGTATTTGTTTTAGTCCAATGAAAAAGCCAAGTAAAATGAATCTTAAAGTCCGTGAAGCCTTAATGTGCTTCCTTTAGTTGGACTAATGGCTCTTTATTCTCATCATGCCCCCAGCTGTCTAATACAGATGACAGGAATACAGTAAAAAAGTCCATCAACTGCCAATAAGCTAGCAGCTACTCAGATTCCCAGACTAATGAACACGGCCCCAAGGTAGCGCGTACCTGTAACACTTCGTTGGCTGTAGCAAGTTGATTTTTGGCTGATTGGAATCATTTTTTTTCTTTCTCCTCCGTATTTTTTTTTTTAAATCAGCACTTAATTTCTTTGCTAGAAACATGCAATTTCAAACAAGTGTAACAGCCAACAAAGCAAAGCTTTTCCCCCTCGGTCACGGTACCAGAGCTCCATCTCTGGTCTCTCCCCTCCACCTCAGTGGACTTTGGAAGCATAGATAGTTGGTGGATCTGCAGATGTGATGCGGACAAATACAGAGCTTGCTCGGTGAGATAATGTCTATCTATAAAGAACGGTCACGTCGCTACCCCACCCACGCCCACCCACTCACGTGCCCCCCCCCTCCGGTTCTCCAAATCCTGCAGCGCTACCCGCCCGCGTGCGCATGTCTGCGCGCGCACATCGTATCAACTTAGGACAGCATGTGAAAAAGTACGGCGCCAGCAGGCACGTCACACTGACATTTGAGAAGTAATCTCTCTTTAATCTCTTTGTTGCTGCTAAAGGTGGAATGAGGGAAGCGGGGGTGAGAGGCAAACGTATATCAAAGGGGGGAAAGACTGGAGATGGTGCAGGTACAACCGAGGGAGACGGAGGGAAGACGGGCTGTCAGCTTCCAGGGCTTTTATGTCAGTGATTGCTTTAATGACCAGGCCAGAGATCACCTGACTGTCAAACTGCTCTTTCTTTGATGTCTGGGAGCTCGTGAACATGTTATCAAGGTGAAAAAGTGCTTCCATCAGAGTGGGGCTGAAAAACTGCCCCGGCTGCCACCCCTCTTTAGGGGCAAATGATTACACAAAGTGAGTGAATTTCTTTATTTCTTCAAGTCCTTGACCGGTACGTAGCCACCTGCCGCCACGGGAGAGGATTTCGCTGCACTGATTTTTGTAAAACATCATCCAGTATCTGCATCGATTTATCAGCTTGACCAATTAAGGCTCCTTACTCCCGTCCAGGCATTAAATGTGATTTAAGTGCTGGGGAGCTGGCACTGCTCTTTCCTCTTCATTTTCCTTCCTTTTTCTAACATTCACCATGAAGGAGGAAGGTTGTATGTGTGTTTATGTGCGTGTACGCGTGTGCGTGCTTTGGCCCTCTCTGCATCATGCACTGCATCTAAATGCTGTTCAGAAAGGGCTACTTTGTATGGACGGACGCGTGTATTTAGGAGAGTGCGGAAGTTGAAGCAGTCATGTGACCTCAGCGACGCCGTTCGGTCTCTGATTTCTTAGATCAAGTCCTAATCGTGCACGGCACTTCAGCGAGCTCGTTCTTCCGTCCTTCAGCCTATTTGGGCACCTTTCTGACACCCACCCTGTATTAGTGGGCTCATCCTGTCAGTACTCGAGGTTTCTGGCCTTCACGGCACATCGGGGATGTCAAGCAGGTGGGATTAGACGAGCGTGGTGGGCGGTAATGATCCATACAAATCAATCAAATGACCGTCGACGCCCACTCCAGTTCCATTTAATTTTCATTTACTTTTCATTTTGAAGTCGGCAGTATTTCTTCGTGGAACATGATTCCGTTTGGTCTTGGGCTGCTGTTTCTGCATTGTGGTTCCCAGAATCACTGTGATATATGATGAAAGTGGAGATTTCCGCCATTAAACCTTCATCAGCGGACGCTTGCGTTTCCTGCTTCCATTCATCCACAGCCAATTTAGAGTTGAGGATGTTTGGTCGAAACACCCCTTGGGAGAGCCACGCCTGTTACAGACGACCCCTAGGGCCGCCTTGACACTGCTCTGATTCTCTTCTTCATCTTCTGAACGTTCACCCGCAGCCTGAACAGATTTCAGGCAGATTCTGTGAAATCAGAACCTTTTTAATAATGAAGGTCTTGGTGGTGCCGTCACGTTGGGGCTCTGTTAGATCCCAAGGAATGAAACCCCAGGTTCAGCTGAGGTAATGAGGGAAATGATTATTTCTGTGCAGCAGCAGAATCTGCCAGTGGGCTGAAACAAAATCAGAAGTTTTCTTCGTTTACATGCGGAAACTAAGAAGTGAGCGCGGTGCCCAGCACCATCGGCTTTTATTTGTTGCTATTCTGGTCTTTTTTCCACAGAGGACGATCACTAAACATCTCTCTGTTGTGAATGGCTGCTGTTGTCTCTCCCTCCCCTTTGGGTTTCACACCTGTCATCACCGCTTCCGCTGTCAGGGGCCCACGCACGCTCGAACCTGCCGCGATGCCCTCGTTCGGAAGGTCGGCACGGCGGCTGCGTACCTTAAATGCCTTACATCTGCGGGTTACGTATCTAGAAGAGTTGACAGACGCTGTCTGGAGATGTCACGCAGCAGATTCAGAGGAACACTGAATCCTGTGTGTGTGTGTGTGTGCGTGTGATGGTTTGATTTACTGACGCACAAACTGTGGGAATAGGTTGTGTTTATCCACGTGAAACCTGACTGTTGTGCATCCTCTTGTGAAGGGCAGAGACAGACGGCAGCTCTGAAGTCAGCAGTCGGCCACTGATGCAGAACCCAGAATCAGGCTGCAATGACACAGAGGAGTGTATGTGTGTGTGTGTGTGTGTGTGTGTGTGTGTGTGTGTGTGTGTGTTTCTGAAGTTGAGGGGGACTGACAGGCCGCAGCGAGAGGTATGACTGCTTGTCTGAGGTTGGCTGCAGGTGTAGGTGAGGAGAAAGCTCTGCTGAATGGGCTCCATCCTCCTGGAGCCGCTCCTCGTGCAGGTTCAACACACCAGATGGCCCAAGAAGGACTCGCACAGCAGCACTTTTTCCTGGATGATTGTATTGTTGGGTTTTATTTGTCCGGTTCACACACACATTATGTCATCTGAAGACAAGAACCTGCATGTCCTGGAACAAAAAGCTCCTCCCTCTTTCCCCGCTCCTGCACCTGTAGAACTCATGTGCATAAAAGCCTTCAGATATCAAAAATTTAAAAGCACACGCTGTACTGTAGCTGTGTGTGCTGGAATTACTGAATGAGGTCATACAGTTGGATACAGACACGTTTTTGTACCCCAGTTAAATCTTGAGTTCCGTGAAATCAGGCTCGTGTTGCAGAGAAAATCAGCTTCTGTACATGAAGAGAAAAATATCCATATTCTTCTGAGAGAGGAAGTCATTTTCGAATGGCGACAGGATCCTTTCTTCCTCAGTGGATCTACATTTTTACAAAGGCAGCTGGTGCTGTAATATTGAATATATAAAGATGAACCGAAGGGTGACATTTGACAGTTTATTTGTATAAATTTTCTCCTGGATAATATTGTCATAGAATGGGAACCTTACTACTTACTATAATACCATTAGTATTCAAATCTATTAGCTTTCCACGCTTAAAAAGGCTCCGTCTCTCTAAGTTGGCATTGGCGAGCGATTTTGTCTCACTCTGGCCTCCTCACCTGTCTGATAGTCCTCTTTTTAGTGATTTATTCTCTATTGCTCTTTCTTTGTGCTTGTGTTTATATTGAAAAGAACAAAGACATCATTCAGTTGTAGCTGAGACCGGAGCAACTCTTTGACATCTTTGCCCAGAATGCATTGCACCCTAAACACCAATGCAGTGTGCGACTAGCTTTTGAAGGCTCGACAACACAAGACAACACATTTTTATTAATTCCATCCCTGTTGGATCAAGCTGGAACCAGAGACTCTAGTCTGATTTCCTTCATCGCCCTCTTTTATTCCTGTTCATCCTCACAGTCTTTTATGGCTTTGCTCTCATTTCCAGGGACACTTCTTTGTCTCTCCAGTGAGACGATAAGTTACTGTTACTTGGGTTGATGACAACTCTTTCAGTTTCTGGAAGTGCTATAAAACCTTGCCAGAAGGAGCAATTCAATAATGCGTTCTGTCCAAAATCAGTGTTCTTTATGGTACGCAGCCATCGTCTGGGGACTTTGACTTATTGTTTGTATGAGGGTGGAAATGAAAACCATTTTATAGTTGCCTTCCTTGTTTATGCTAAGGGCTAATGCAGACAGAATGCTTCAGACAGAGACCAGCTGTGCTGGTCTAATACATTAATAATGTTACACTATGACCCACAACCTTTTTGTTTTCATAAATTATGAGCACATGCTTACACTTAACTATTAAACATGTAAGCCACTGTTGCTTTTGCATGATGTCCTAAATGTAATACAGGACATTATAATAAAGCTCTGGAACTGTTAAATGTGTATAAATCTATCCTTTGCTATCAAAAAAAACCAAGCTTTTTTAAAATTGGCTGCTTCTTTTCCACCATTATGGAGAAGTCACTTCCTGTCCCAGTCACATGACTGTCACCTCAACACAACAGCAGGAGGTTTATCGTATATGTGGCTCAGGGACTTAATGAGCTGAGGTCAAGCCTGAGTTTAGGCTTTGTGACACTTGTGTCAACATGGCTTCTGGTGAGCTAACATGAAAAGTGGCGAAGGAAGGACGTCTTGGCTGCCGCTTCAGGGGTCTTTGAAGAAGACCTCACCGGGCTAAAGTCAAGGTTAGGGTGAGGGGCAGGGGATAAAAGCACAAATTTGTGTGTGTGTGAGAGAGAATATACACATCTGAGCAGCCTCTGCTGTGTCTGCTGGTAAATGGAACAGATATAAAATGGGAAATGTAAAAGCAGCTAGAAGCAGAGGCCCGCTGTGAAGGCTCCCTCCACTGCAATATCCAGTCAAAGTGGATGGATGCCATAGAAGGACATTTACACCCACCTATGCAGCATGTGAAATGGATTATAAAATGTTAAACACAGACGTAGTGGGTTTTTTTTATGTAATATGCTGCATGTGAGTACATGCTGCCCGCAGTGTGGGTGTGTGTGTGTGTGTCATGCGTATATCTACAACAAATCAGTTCACTGGCAGATCTTTTTATGACAACAGAACATTAAACTGATGGCGTAGTTAATCCAAATATATTGTGGTTTTCTTCTGTTAAGTGCAGCACAGAGTCCAGCGTGGACCAGAAATGAACATTCATCTGTTTGTCACAGGAGGGTTGAGAATCTCCCGTTTGTGCTTCCTGTTGATGCTGCAGCTCATCGTCGTCGGCTTTACAGAAAAGCGTAATAGCTGCTTGACGCTCTCTAATTATATCACACCTTAGCTGCTAATTTTCACAGCATTCTCACACCCCCCAACTTGGCACCTTCAGGAGGAAGATATGAAGTTGATTTTATGAAAAATCAAAAATTGTGGTGAATGTGTTACCTCTCTGAAAGTCCCCACAAAGATGGAAGTGTGTGTGTGAGACCCTTTACTTAACCCTCACTTCCCCCACTTTTGGCACTTTTTTCCTTTTGTTCTGCGTTATCTGTAGAAGTCATCTGGAACTGACGTGGATGGTTTTATCGGTTCGCACAGGCAACCGATGCCAGATGCACAGAGCCGCAACAAAATGCCAATATCTGTCAGAAGAGAAAAGATTTGACACTCGCGCGCCGATTCACGCAGCTTCTGCCACCTTTCATAGTGCTCAGCTGGACCAGGAGGCCTAAAATGCAGTCACTGTGGTTGCGCATGCTGCTGTACGGAACCGTTGCAGAGCTGCGTGACGCTAAATTAGTTTGCTTTGAATGGAGAGGCATACATCCTCAGCATAATCTGAATATATAGTCGTGTATAAGGCTAGCTGTGCGTTTTACTTCTGGGATAATGAGGATTAAACTGATTTAGGCTAAGGAACCTTATAGCAAAAGTTTCTGCTCTTTTCTTTCATAACCAGCCAGAAGTGCACAGCTCTTTAGGCACTATTGGAACTATTAACCTTTGACGGAGTGTCATTGATCAGACATTTGACCTGGCTCACCTCTTCAGAAATCTGTGTACGTGTGTGCAACCTTACTCCTCTCACCCAACCTTCTCCTCCAAACAACCAGCCTGTGTTTTTACCGTTAGTTTGGCTTTTTCTCAATCATGGTAACTGCTGTTTTCTTATTCCTAGTCTCTTTAATTGTTTCATTAATTATCTCCCCCTCCTTACTATAATTCCTTCATTGAATGCCTTCCTCCAAGCTCCATCTCCTCCTTCGTTCTCCCTTGTTATTTCCCTCTCTTAGTGACTCAACTTTTTCTTTGTCTTCACCTGATTCTTAACGTTTAAGGCGCCATCAGTTACTACAGACAGGCCCATTTGCACTGAGGGGGGTGTGGGGGGTGGGAGTTGAACATGTTTATTATCACTGTTGGGAAAATTGAGACATGCTGTTTGCTTCATCTAACACACTTGGCAACACCTCAGAATCCTGCCCATCCAGATCTACTGTTGTCTTTGTTTATTCTCTCAGCCTTAAATAATTCAATAATCCCACCGCTAACCTGCTAACAGGACTCGATTACAGCAGCTAATTGCTGAAGCCCACTTCCAAGTGCCTTTTTTGTTTGTTGTCAGTCTTCCAGGGGCTTTATTTGGGGTTTACTTCTGAATGTAAAGGAATATACTGTGGCATAGCTCTTCATTCATTTCACTTACTTCTATGATTCACTTCCAGGCCATAGAAGCTCAGCGAGCACGCTCATTGTGGATGTACTGCAGACTGCTGGACATGTTCACTGCAGCCCAACTACCACCACGTGCATTCATGCTTATCAGCATAAAGAAGGCAACACAACAGCTCCGGAGGCTACAAAGCTACACTTCAGAGTGATCTATGTTGACATTACACATGCACTGCAAACATCAGTGCGTGTAAACATGCACATATGTACATGTGTATATATACATATAAATATAGGAGATAGTCCTCGCTCTAATATGAGACGTATAAGTATATAAAGACAGAAAACAAAAGCCTCTGTTCTGCTAAGGCTTGCTAGTCCTCCTGTCAACACCCTGTATCTTCCCAAAACCTCATTTGGTGACAGCTCAGTGTAGCTTGGGTTGCTAATGTTGCTGCGTTTTGTGACACTTTTCCCTCGACAACAACCTGCATCGCAGGTCAAAAATACAGCTGCCGTTCTGAATGTGAAGTCGACTGGGGAAAAAGTCCACAAAGCCACCCCCGTCGCCCACAGCAACATCATGCTGATGCATTCGAGGGTAATCAGGGGATTTTCCCCTTTCTGGATTCCAGCTACATTAAAATTCCATCAGTATTTTGGAGGTTTCATCCTTTACTCAATTAAGAACACACAAACCCTCCTAAAGAGTTGGAATGTGCTAGAAACCGAATCGTCTGATTCTCTCTGAGTCCTCGGCCGCCGCCGTTGGACCGCCACCCTCTTGTATTTCTTTGCCTTTTGAATGTTTTTCCTTTCGTGCCCACACGTTCACCGCTGGGTCTCGTTTCGGTCTGCTGACCTACAATCAAAGGAAAATCACATGGCTTCGTTAAGATTGCATTTGCTCTTCCCCTGCTCATTTTCTCCGAGCCTCCTCAGTGAATATTTGAATGCTGCTCTACTTCCTGCGTCATGCCCAGTGTGGGGGAATCTCAGCAAGAGCATAATTAAATACACAACCCTGATAATGAATGAGTGTTTTTACTGCTGCTGCCTTCTTTTAATCTGCAAATTTAGCTGCTTTAACTTGCCATCTCAGACCTCTCGTCTCGCCCTCTTTTGAAATTGTTCTGTCTCATGTTAGTTTGATATGGATGAGTCATTACAGAGATACAGATCTAACGGATTTCATTTATTCAGATACTTCAGGAACGATTTTTATGTGTTTTTTTTTTAACCCCATATTTAACACAAATTTGGTGATTAAAGCCAAAGAACACGTTTTATATCATGGAACCGTTGAGACATCAGAAATGAGCTCAAGGTGATTTTCTTTAGAATTTACCAACATTTTTCATCCACTTGTCTCTCTTGTCATGTTTGCCTTTGTATTTTCTGCTGCACCACAGATTCTACATGTATATGCAGCCTTCTTTTGCCTGTGTTTTTACTGTTTAGTCGTAAATGCCCCATCAACAGTATGACAGCATGAATTATTGAAATGTTCTGAGAGGTTCCAGGAGAGGGCCATCATATGTACGACAACTCCCCTGAGTCTTTGTGTTTCCCAGCCGTAAGAGCGGCTTTGATGGAAAAGTAAGAATTTATAATCCAAATGTTTTAATCATAAAACGCAATTTACATCACAAGTGATAATTGAGATGCTAATGAAATTTCAATATCATATTCATGGCAGTATCTTTAAAAGAAAGTCCTTTTCTCACCCAGTCAAGTTCCCTGCAGCTTTAACTACTGAAGGTTCATTTCCTGATTGATGGAGCAGCTTTCATTTCTCTGCTGTGGTGTAGGTTAGGCCTCTGATGTGTTGTTGACTTGTTTTATTCAGGAAGGCAGCATTTTCTCTGTATTAAAGCTTCAGACATTTCACCATAAACAAGATTCAGGCGTCATTATGTAGGATTGGTTAAATATAACTGAGGTCTTTTCATTCTGCTTACCATCACATCACGGTGTAATCTGGGAAGAGAGGCCGCCTGCTTCCGTTACGTCTGTTATTTATGGCCACAGTTCACATGAAAACATCTCTTTGTGGTATTGAATAAAAAGAATTAGAACTGGGTCCTGGTAATCCTAATGCAACTGTCTTATTCAATTACACTGTGGTCCTGAGCATAAGTCTTGTAGCGAAATCTTAAAAAGTTAAGCTGCAAATCCTCTTTATTTTGAAGGTCCCAGCTCTATTCACCAGGATATTGTTGTTTTCAGTCCTCATAATTCCACTGATTTCCAGTTGCACATCTGTGTGTGTGTGTGTGTGTGTGTGCGTGCGCGCGCGCGCATGTGTGTGTGAGTGGGAGTCAAGTGTTAGCGGGGAAAGGTCACTCCACATTCCCAATAAGCTCAGAACCGAGCTCTCTCGCTCTCACACTCTGGCACAAAAACACACACATGCACGCAGCTTATAATAGGATGTGTATAATAGTGTTGTAACTAAGTAAAGGTTCAGTCAGTCGGTGGGTGGAGGAGCAGGGAGTCAGCCGGTAGCTCTGCTGTCAAACTGATTTTACACATCGGGTTGACTTTTTTTGAGTCAGTATAGATGGTTTAACTTTTCTGTTTTGGTTTTGCCTTTAATGTTAGAAATTCAGGTTAATACATGACTCATACTCATGCATGTTAGTACATACAAGTATCTCACCACTTATGCACGACAGCGCTGTATCAAAAATCTACTGTTTGTCACAGGAATCTACTGTATAATGAAGTACAGAAATGCTTAATGTTGTAAATTTTACCAAATGTTAGAACACTGCAAAAGTTCGTGTTCCCAAAGGCAGGAGGGTGGCACTAGCGCCCGGGCGGCTGCCTTCGCATATGATTATGCATATTCTTTCAGACTTTAAGTGGGGCGCCGAGGTTCAGATGCAGGCAGATGCATTCAGGGACACGTGCGCGCCTGCACGGCCTCTCCCATGTCCCGTGTCGCTGTGCAGTTCAGCAGAAAAGCAGATTATGAGAAGAGACGGTCTTATTTTTCCCATCTTCGTGTCATTGCTGAGGGTTATGCATGCTGGACAGCCATCTAACCTCAGCACATTACTGCAAAGTCAGACCAAATCAGGCATGCGTGCACGCTCTTTTACTGTATGTGTGTGCATTATGAAGGTTCACCCCAGTGCACAGGGCTCCGTACAGTATATTTGTGCTCAGCGCATTATGAAAGTGCCAGGGCTGTACAGACATGTGCATGTGCACAGCCACAAATATGGTTGTTGCACCTGTAAATGCTACGACTGTACATGAATGCAGCACGCAGACATGCAAATGAGAGGTCCGGTGAATGAGCCTGGCTTGAATAGCATAACGGTAGAAATGCAATGAAGTCAGTGTTGTGCTTTCTGGGGGAGGGGCTGAAGAGCAGCCGATGGCTGCGTCTCATGTGACCTCTGAGAACGCGCTCGTCGGCCTGGTCTCACTGACCCTCCCTCATCGAGTGTTGCAACAGTTTGAACACTGTCTCTTGATGATGAGTCGACAGCGATCACGGCCGCTCACATACCTGTTTACATTAAGCGCCAAGAATCCCGCGTCATCAGCTGCTTGTATTTTCATATCAAATCATTTTTTGATGTGCACACAAACATCATTGGCGCACTTTCTTTCATGTCAGGACTTCTAGATGAGATGAGTGAGTATGCGGTTGGTACAATGTGATGTTTTTACCACTGAGCCGATGTGCTTAGTCGACCTTTGAATCAAACATAAGGTTTTCTCGGATGAAATCTGTTTTTATTCAGGAGTGATACCTAGGGCGTCGTGGTATATTCGTCCTGTCAATGCAGGAATCTGCTCTTCTCTTGCACATTGGATTGGCGATAGTCTGGTGTAGAGTTTTTGTTTTTGCTGCTTAAAGGATTGAATGCGTTAATTCTACTGAACCTGAACCTGAGACTATTTGTTATAAAAAAGAAGGGATGAAAAAGATGTGGAGTTTACTTTGAGGACAAAACTGCTTTTTCATCTTATGGGGGCGGGAGGGTTGTGGATTATTCCACGAGGCTCATTTTCGAGTTGACTGGATGTTTCTGGAGAGCTTCTTGCCTTTTTTTAATGGTTGTTTTTGTAAAGGATAGTGGCTGTAGTCTGAGGGGGATGCTCTGGGCACTCCGAGACGAGAGTGCCGTGACTACACGCGCTCAGATGCTATCTCCTGCTTAGCTGGATGCCTTTAGCGGAAATTCTTTCAAATGTTCACAATTTTCCCAAGGTCCTGTGTGACGTTCTGCGGTTACACGGGACCATATAGATTATTTGTGGGCTACTAGTTTTTAGCTTTTTAAAATTAGAATTATTTGACCTGAACCATCATCTTCTTTAAGGCATTTTATTGAATTATTTCAGTTGATAAAATACCTTTATTAAGCTCCACATTCTCTAATACTTTCTTTACAAGGAGTGCAAACAGAGCATTTTTTAAATCACTTTTGAAGACTCATCCTTGAAAGTTTAAATCTATTTATTTTTTGGCAAATACCCTGCAGGGCACTGTGCCAGGATTATGTGGGCTGTCTCCTGGAGCCAAACTAAAGCTCCCTTTTTGTAGATTTATTTATAGCCTGCGGTCAAAGTGTAAATGTAAATTTCACACCATATTGCATTCATTTAAAATTAGCTTTTATTGTGATTGATATTTCTGCAGAGAAGACGCCTCGGCTGACCTCAGAATGGAATGTAGACATCACAAATCCTAATTGGTTACTAAGGATTTGGGTTGGTGCTTGGCCTGACCTTGTGTCAGTGCATCCATTTTCAGACAAGGACAAACTTTTCTCCATATTATTTCATGCCCCTCACTTTGTTCAATCACTTTCTAGCATCTCACATCTGTTATCTCTTTTCTTCCCTTCCCACATGCCTGATGATGAAAATCTTCTTCGTTAGTTCTTAGACAGCTGGAAAAAAAGAAGCCATGCTTAATAATGTGCAGTGAACCGTGTAAGAGCTTAACCAGAGGACAGAAAATCAGCTCTCTGCATTAGATTAATCAAGAGAACCGTGTCCTGGAGTCTGGCAGGAAGATTGCACGCAGACACTTTCCTCCCAATGACGGTCCAGGGAGTTCCACCGCCTCCGTTTTTGGATGAACCAGTCTCAGGCGCTGAGAGTTGGGCCGACGTGCCGCACCGGTGAATCGCTTCACCAAAAGTTTGATGACGTCTTTATTTGTGACATTTTGGCAGGTAGAAACAAAATCCATATTTGATGTTTTCAGATGTTTACAGTGATAGTGAGGGACAGAAAGCACTGATGAACTGAGGTTTGGGAGGGAGCTAATTGTTTATCTGTGTCATCTGTAACGTTCGTTATCTGGAACCTGAAAAAAGAAAAACTGTGCCAAACTGTAATATCCTGCAGCTTTTCTACTTGTGTTCTTAGGCAAGCTTATTGATTTTTTTTAATCCCCTATTTCTATTAACCTAGAGAAACAACACTGTTTGTATGGCACAATATTAATATTTTACACTCCTCTTGACATTTTTAGAATATTATGCAGGATATTGTCATATTCTGCAGGGCTGTAATTGTCATCTTACTTTTTATTAAACTTTTTTTTATTTAATTTTTTTCTTTAGCTGCTGTAGTAACCATAGATTCCAGCAGCTCAGTCTTTGCTATTTGTGATTTTATTTTGATTCCATTTAAAAGTTAAAAAGTGAGCCTGCAACCATCACGGTACTCAGATGGAACAGTAGCTCCTCGGAGACAGACAGTGTAAATGTGCTTCATTTTCCTTATGGAGGCATCAGAAATAATTCACTAGCCTCTCAGCTCATCGGCAGATGTTCATAATACATTTATAAGCTCAGATCTTTGGATGAAGAAACAATGAGACTTGATTTGATTTTCTCTCAATCAAGAACTTTTCTTGTGCGCTTCATCATACCCACGCGGCTATTACCGGTATTTCATTATTTAAGCACAAGAAGTCCTGTAACGACCAATTTTTGCGGCAGTAAAGGTGCATAGGGAGATAACAGAGGGACATAAGTGTACAGGAGTTCTTCTGAAGACACAGATCAGACATAATTCAAGTAAAAATCATTAAAAGCGGCTCGAAAATGCAACCTGGTGGCCATATTGTATCAAGCATGTACACTATAAAAATCTACCTCCAGTTTCTGGCAGGTGGCATGCACATTTAGCAGATATTGGCATTTAGCTGATGTTAAAGCATTTCAAAGGTTAGGTTTGACTGTCAATGAGTTTTGATTGTTTCCCAACAGTACGACAGGTATGTGAAATAGTCCAGTCTTGCAAACTAACTCTTCACTAATTGAGGTCAGAAGGTGAGTCCAGGGATCCGGACACTGTTTAATAAAGTGTGACAAGTAACGTATTGGTGAAAAGTGATTGTAGAGGAACGAATAAAGCACTGGAGCACCACTATAGCAGATGTGTTAAAATGCTTAATGAGACTGAATACCACATGAGCCGTGTCTATAATGGACTCAGTCTTCTTCTCTACACGTAGCTTTTAACCTTTGCAAGCCATCAGGAAGTCTGTTATTCTTGTTGCCGGGATGCTTGAGCTTATATTTTTAAAGTAATTTCATGTGAGTGTGCTTTTATTGCATAAGGAAAACAAATTCCGGGCAGAACGTTCTACCCTGGCCGTGTTTTCTCAAGTGTTATGAATCGAATGCGATGAATTATTTGTTAAAATGTGTCACGTTTGCAGGCGTCCCTCTTTCATTCCTGCAACGCTGTAAAAAAGCAACAAATGTGCTTTTATTTCGGCTTATTGGCCAATCCTGCTCATGCTACAGCCAGGGGATGCAGAGGAAGGACATGACTCATGCCTTTAAACCTACAGTATGTCAGCTTTGGTTCAGAAATATCCACACACATGTCACGTGTTATGTAACAGTCATAGCAAAATACACAGCCTGTAATTACTGACCCGTGGCACATGAACACAGGCTTTAAAGGTATCTGATTATTGTAGTGAAAGCCTGCTCCTGCTCAAACCCGTTTGCTGTGTCTCGCCTGCATCTTTATTTCAGGTGAATGTTCCTGTCTCTCCTCTGCAGCTCCCAATTATACAGTTATCAACCCCGGTGCCAGCTGAGTTTCAGCACGTCAGTGGTTTTTCATGTCCCGCTATCTGTTGTTTCTACTCCTTCATGTTAGTCTCTGTTGTTTACTTTCCAAAGATCCTCCGCAGCATCCCGCTCAAAGCCAAGGTCGTCAGCTTGGGGCGAACAGAACTGGAAAATAACTTCAAAATCACCTTGTTTTTAAACATGAAACAAGGTGGTTTGACAGGAAGAACTGTGGAGCATTAGAGAACAAAGTTAATCACTGCAGGAGAATGCCAGGGGTTCACAAATGTAAGCACATCAGCTATTTGTTTTCGTTGTGAGTTTTTCATCCTTCATCTGCATCGTTTGCTTCCCCTCTTCCTTCTAGCCCAGCTTCCCTCCTCGCATCTCCCTCCCCTCACTCTTCTCATGTGTACTTTCTCTCTCCTGTTTTTATCTCTCTGTCTGAGGTTTCTCCCTCTCTCACCCACTTGGCTTCCCCACTAGAATTCTATTTGCGAGGTGTCACAAGCCCGGGAAAGCTGGGATTGAGCTGGGAGGAGAGCAACACCACCAAACAAAACAACAGAGACGGATCCAGCATTTATTCCAACAGTGGAGTACGGAGAGAAATGAAACGTAGGACCGCGGAGCCGCAGGCTGCATACCAAAAGAAGCACATCTAGAGTCTTGTCACCCTGAGCGTGTAGCCCAGCGGACTGATTTAAATTATGACTGTGAGCCATTTTCATACCCTGAAGAGCCTCAAATGGTTATTTTCCGCCATTTTTCAGGAACGTGACTGATCTCTTTTGAAGTTTAGAATTGGTTTTGAACGTTGTCCAGCTTTTGATCGTGCTTTTGTGAGAAAACATGAAATCAAATGCAGTCTCAGAGTTCATGCTAGTGTTTAGTGCGCGCGTGCGTGCGTGCGTGCATGTGTGTGTCGGGGTGGTGAAATGCATTATAAGGTCTTCGGCATCCAGAATTGTTGTGACCACAAATAATTCTTCTAGCGAGGTCCATTTAGAGTGAGCAAGCAGGAAATCGGTCCCTGTCAGAACTTTGGGGGACAAGTACATCTATTCATCTCGCAGCCGGCCTATCGCGTTTGAGCACTCACAAAGCACCGGCCGGCCTGCTTAAAAATAAATCATATCTCATCAATATTCACACTCTGTCACTTCTCTACAGCGTTCAATTCGTCAACTGTGAAGTTCCGCTTTGGGTGGACTTTGTTGGCAGGGATGATTGACCCTAATTCCAAATAGTTTTTTAAGCACTAATATTAGCATTTAAATCCACCAGCCTCTTACTGCAGAAGAGGTCAAAGGTCAGTGTTATTGTGAAAGGCGCTAAAGAGACACCGAATCACTTGTGACTGATTAATTTAGTCCATAGATACAGAGCCCAGCGCTTTGAATCTTCACTGGGCTCTGTTTGATATGCAATTTAGTTCTTTGTTGCCATGACAGCCAAAATCTAATAGTAAAATACTGCCAGCAGAAACACTGAGAGGAGTTCTCCAAATGTCATCTGACCCATACAAATTTAGATGAAATCCTAATCTTTTAATTAATCTGCCACTTTTAATGCAGTCTGTCTTTCTGTGACAGATGGTGCATCAGTTTTGACGGGCCAAGCACATTTAGATTTTTATATTGGAAGCATGTCACAAACTATATGTGAGAAACCGGTCCACCAGTGGTGGTCCAGGGCTTTTCAGTGCATGGAATAGGCCCAGACCCCCTCTTCTGACCCCGCTTAGGAAAAAAAGCAGCCATTACACCCAGATCATGCGATTAAGTGCAGTTGGACAAGAACTGGACCAGAAGTTCTGTATGTTTGCTTGATTCTGCATCAAATCCTGGTCTGCAAATCCAAAAGATGTATGGAAATATGTAAAGCCAAAAGAATGTGTGTTCACGCACTGGGGCTATTGGCAAAAAGCAGGTTTGATTTTCCTCTTCAGAGTTTTTCTCTTTATTTTAAATCTCCTTGGTGAGTTCGTACTGAATGAGTGGAGAAGCCTTTTCTCTACAGGTCATCATGTTTCCATCATATCCATAGATAATCCTGTCCTGACGCGAGACGTTGGCTCTGAAATTATATTTGTTCCTGATAGATGGCTGTCTGGTCTCTCCTGAAACAAAGATGACCTTGTTGTTACTGAAATGAGGATGCTTATCAATTGTCGGTGAACGGGAAGCCCTTATTATTTTCCCTGTAAGGAAACATAGAGGGAGCCTTGAAGTTATCGCCGGAGTAGTCTCACTCAGAGTCACTTCAGGACCACGAATGTAACAAAGGCTGGAAGATCTGTGGAATTTGTATGTTCGCGGGTGGATTTGATTCTAACCTTTTATTTTATGTCTCATAATGTTGATGGGAGATGACTTTGTTTTAAAAAGGCAGACCGAGAAATTCAGGAAGGCAAACAATTGAATTACAAAGAAGAAAAGATATTGAACTGGGTAAAAAGAAGAACATCCTTGCTTGTATTGAGTGAGGCAGCGTAACCGTGTTTTTGTTATAATCCTGTCCTCCAAGTGATGCTGGCCTTGCCTCAAACAGAAGACTAACTTGATGAATTTAAAAACAAAAAAACATTAAAAAAAACAACAACTGGGCAGTTAGATGGAGGACTCCGATGATGTCATGATAAATGACCTCAACGTTGAATATGCATGTGCTGGCTAATTTTTGCAAATTTTTGCTATGCTAATCTAAATGCTAGCAATTCTCAGAGAGAAACACTGTATGGCATTGCTACTGTTATAGGGAACAGCTCTACCTTTTATTCAGTGAAAATTGTGAGCAGTACTGTTGCATAAGCAATTACACATCTACAAAATATTTCTTAAACTTCCTTCATGGGGCGGGATAGTCAGCTCTAGTCTAGTCTGACAGACAGATCTAGAACTCGCTGGGAGAGCTGGAAAATATGTAACAGAAATGTTGGTATTGAGAATCAAACTGGAAGTTCCGGTCTGATTTGTGTGATCTGTCGTGGCCTGAGTGAAGACAGTTTCTTTAAGTGGCATCCCAGAAATGATGTTTCTTTAACGTTGCGGTAAAAGCACGAGTTATCCTCTGCCACCATCGTTACAGCTTTGGATGGAGTCTTTCTTTTGAAAAGAAGACCCTGATATGTTTCCTGGAGAATGTCATTATTCACCATAGAAAATATAACAAACAACATAAGAACCATTAATTCGTGGCACATTCCTTTGTTGGCTGAGAGCAGTAACGTCAGTATTCACAAATTCAATGCATAAACTAGAAACCTCTGAGTGTGAAAAACAAGGTCACTTAACATACCAGGTTACTTGATGATCAAAGGCCCTCCGGAATCCTGAACATCACCAATATTTAATGAGGCGTTATCATTAACAGCTCATTGTCAACATATCCTGAAAATTTCATTGAAATCCGTTCATGGCTTTTTGAGTTATTTTGCTAACAAACACTGGCTGTCACTTACCCACCCCCCTTGGCAGCCGTAATTAATGAATCACAACATGTTAATATAGCATTTACCATATATATTCCCAGTGATGGCAGATCTACATCATGTGTCTTGGAGAGGGGAACCTGCGTGGGTTCAAGGATTTGCTAAAATGCTGCAGGCAAGTTATTGTCATTAAATCCTCCAAAGGAGACCAGACTCCGGTGATGGCTGATGACTGTAGGACTGGTGATGGAGATGGAGAATGTGCCAAGACTGGGTGGTGATGAGGAGGAGGAGGAGGAAGTGTGCAGGCAGCAGCAGCAGCAGCAGCATGAATGACACAAGGCTGAGCGAGAGAATGCAGTTAAAAGATGAGTGCAGCAAGATGGTGGAATAAGTGTATGTGTGTGTGAGTGTGATCAGATGATAACAGCCCAGAACATATGCAGTTTGAGCAGACACTATACAGATTTATACAATCGCCCCACATTTTTATTCTATTCACCCTTTTCTCTCTCTTTTTTTTTTACATAGTTGCAATAATGGCTCCAACCTTTTTTATATAAGTGCTGCAGATCTGTAAACAAAGTTGCAATAATGTGCAGTAATGAGCTAATGGGATCCATTTAAAAAAATATCACCAAACGCAGCGAGACTTAAATGCGCTGATCCAAACCGGTTGTCTTCCTCTCACCTCAACAGTATGGAATTTCTATATAGCAACCTTCGATTAACAATAAGGCTGAAGATTTTAGCAGCTACATATTAAACACTGGAGTTTAATTCCAACCAAATGTTACTACATCAATCAGAAGTACTTTTGACGGTCGAGCGGAGTTCATGTCTGCATAAACAAGTCTTTAAAAAGAATTATGAGTAAATTCACCCACCCCCTCCCCCTCCAGAATGATGTGATAAATACTTGAACAGCAGAGAATCTCCTGTCTCCATGTCTCAATCCCAGATTAAGTCTTTCAGAGGTCCAAACAAAAATGACAGGAGCTCAAAAACGCCAGCAGATGTCTTTTCCTCATATCTTCAGATTCATTTAGAGGAGTCCGTGACGGCTCTCTCATGGTGTTCACTCCAGTTCTGCCATAGAGAGACGGCCTCAGCAAAACGTGCACTTTGGTTGTTCCAGCTTCACCAAATCCAAATATGTCGGCTCTCATATTCCCTTTTATCTAACTCTGAGACCCAGGGCTCTCTGAGAGCTGTTTTCCATCTGCAGCAGAGGGCCAGTGGGCGCTCCATGGTGTGTGTGTGTGTGTGTGTGTGTGTGTGTGTGTGTGTGTGTGTGTGTGTGTGTG